>CM053784.1:572125368-572457868 GCA_028749045.1 Cupressus sempervirens | reverse complement strand
GATTCAATGTTTGATTGATGACAATTTGATGTTTGATTCAATGTTGATGTTTTAAAATCCTTTTTTTGGGATAACTTGATTAGATGCCCTAGTTTGATTTAATGCTAAAATGTTGGTTGGGATAGAATGTTTTTGATATTTGAATTTTTTTTTGGATGCCCCAGTATACTGCCCCCTCATAAATGAAATTGGAAAAATGAATGTGTGAAAAAGAAATATTCCAATTTTATTTCTGACAATGTAGATAGCTGATAGATGAGGATGATCAAGTTGGTTTAGAATAATACCCAATTGAAGAAAATGAGTGATTTTTTTTTTTTAAATTTGGGTGAATAAGGAAAAAATGTCATAGAAATGCCCCCAAGGAGGGTTAAATAGGTCAAAAGACCTTTTACCCTTGTCATTTTCACACTCCCTTTTGACTTTTGGTGATTTGGAACTCTGAGCTAGTGAGGATGGTGGTCCCTTTATGAGAGCATAAATTCGAGAGGGGTCATAGGTATGAGTGTTCAACTGACTACGGTGCCTCGGTTAGTCATCAAGATCCTCTGCTTTTAAGGTTTTTGAATTTTTACACGAGTTTTTTGATCTTTTGTGCAGATATTTGTCATGAATGTGGTATTTTAGATGTTTTAGCACTTTTATTGTTTCTTTTATTGCATCCACCCAATAGAATAGCACATATAAAACCCTAGGTTTGTAGCAAATTAGCACATACACAAAATCAGTAGTGCATACGTGTTTTTATATAGTGCATGTGAATGTTTTAGTGCATATGATGTATCCTGTAGTGCATATGAAATTTTGATTAGCACATTTACTTTTGAGAGTTTGTCGAGTCAATAGGATCATGTTGATAGGTAATGTTAGAACACATATGACTAATGTTTTAATGTTTTTACTACTTATAGTGCTTTTGGGTGTGTAAATAGCAAAAATCCATACTTTGGGAGTGCTTTCATATTGAATAGCACATCCACTAGATCAAATAGTGCTTATGATGAGTATAGTAACACACATGTCTTTAATAGCACAATTGTTGAATGAATTAGCACACATGAATCAAGAAATAGAACAAATTGTTCTTGCAATGCATTCATTTGTGGAAATAACTTGCTAATGATGAGTGGAATAGCATAAATGAATTGCATAGCATTTACTGAGCGTAAGATGATGCAAAATGCTAGGCTTTTCATAACAATCTAATAATAGGGATTGTGTAGTCACAAAGTGATGTTGTAATAGCAATCATAGGATGTTAGATAGATAGAAAATGATGATGTTGGAATATTCAAATAGGAAGAATGCTTCTGAGAGGGGGGGTGAATAAGAAGAATTGGACTTTACTCTTTAAAACTTTAACTGAAAGTAGATTGCATGCATATAAACATATCAAACATCCATGGAAAAACAAACATGTACCACCACATAACACTTGAGATTTTGGTAACCCAGAAACCCTCTAGAAATAAGAAGGTAAAACTAGGGTGGGGATGATACCCACAAAATTGCTACAGCAATAATGTTTGACCACTTCTGATGGTCTGCCCTATTAAAGGTCTGCCCTGTTAAAGGCTTAACACTGTGTCAATAGTGACCTGGTTAAAGGATTTAGAAACACTTTACATGAAGTGTTACCCTATTAAAGGATTTAATCACCTATTTAAAAGATCTACAAAGTAGCTATTAAGCTAACCTACCACCATAGGGTTTCCTTTCTAATACAATTGCTAGAGAGTATTAGGTATAATAAACCTAATAGCTTACAATCCTTTGATTGCTAAATACAGGCATTTGATCTGCTTACTCTAATCTTGATCCTCTGAGATCTGATATTCGTTTGTATCCCTTGTTTTGTTCTAATCAACTAAATATTTCACTGCTGCTCTCTTCCTCTAAGTCTTTTTACTCTTCACTCTGAACTCCACTATAGTTTTTCCATACACTTCTTCATCCCCTCTTTTTTAATGAAATTTTTTCTTCCTTATAAAGACATTTCGAAGACTTAGGGTTAGATATGAATCTATGATCCATATTGAATCTTTGTTTCCCACTCATTCCTTGCACTTTTCTTATTGGTTGCATGTCTTCTCCATTTTTCTTATTGGCTGCATGTAGATTGCATAAGAAATAGAAAAGATTCAATCTTATCACTTAAACCCTTCGAGATTTGTCATATGTCGACCATGAAAATGATTTACATCTGAATTAGTGAAGTTACAAACTCATATGTGCATTTTGTGTTACTTGGCACTTACTGATTCTTGATGCTCGATAGATATAACAAACTGGCTTACTCGACTCCTATTGAATTTTTGTTTTGCTTGGCATCATCTGTGACTCAGCACCTAAATATCACTTGGCTCCTATATCATGCTCGGCACTTGAAGTCACTTGGCACTTGATCTTCACTTGGCACCTGAAGATCACTCGACACATGTTGGATTTTCTGACTTGGCTCATGTTGTGGCTCAACATATGTAGTGTGCTTGGCTCCAATGTAGAAAGTGGTTAAGTGTGTTGGAACTCAAATGTCAAAACCATTCCGAGACTAACAATCTCCCCCTTTGACATAAGTGACAAAACCACTTAACTAAGCATTATTTATCTGACCTTATGAGTACATTCACTAATCTTCTCGGTATATATACAAAGGTTTAAAGAAAACTTGATCAAAATTTTGTAATTTGCAATATATATACCTCAAAATTATTTTAACTCCCCCTTTTATCTTTTCTCCCCCATTCATCTTGTAATATCTCCCCCTTTTTGACACTTATGTTGAAGAGTTCTAAGGATTAAGGCCATATTTCACCAAAAATGTGCTATTCACCTCCATAATCATCCTGAGAGCTGCATCCCAAATATGCGAAGAAATTTCCAATGACTTGTGCTGGATGGAAGTCTCTATAGCAAGATGAACAAGTCCATCTGAATTAGAAAGATTAGGATCTTTCTTGAGAATAGTTTCTGCATAGACCTATTCTTTATGGAGTACTTCCAAATGTGGGGTAATGGAGGATTGGAGCCATATCAGTTTGGCCTTGATGGTGGCTTCTTTTTCTGTTAACATAGCTACTTCTTTCTGAGTGTGAAGTGTTTGTAAAATACTTCTCACCGTGAGCTAGATCTTTGTGTAATTGCATTCTTGAAATCTTCAGATTTCTCTCCAGGCTCATTATTCTTTAGCTAGTCTCCTGTGTGAAGTATGAAAAGTCACACAACTTTGTGTACAATGAGAATATATTCTCAAGTACCTTTTTCACTTTGTCAAGCAGTTTTGCCAATTCAACTTGGGAAAGTGCAATTTCACTAGATATTTTCTCATTTACTTTCCCTTGGAATTTCCTTTCAGACCATTACATAAGTTTTACATTTGTTTCTTGGTCTTCATTTGTCACTTGGTCAACAATATCTAATAATTGTTCCATTATATGCTTTGACTCATCTGGTGACTGCAAACTGAAGGCATCCATAAAGATCTCCTTAATCTCATGTAATGTTTGCTTTTGTTTATACTCCTTCTTGAGTATCTCCTACCTTTTTCTTGTATTCAATGCTTCTTAAACCTCATTGATTTGATCAATGCTTATTGTTTTTGAGTCATAACTTGGTATGACTATCTCCTCATCTAGTTCAGGGTCTCCACAGTGAAGTACCCTTGCAACTTTTGTAGTACTTGATCCTGGTGCTGATATTTACAGTGGAATTGCATCAGTGCTTGGTTGTTTTGAAGGAGTTCTTGAGGTAGGAAAGTTTATCGATGTTTGTATTGCCTCCTACTCTTTAGGGGTTTCCTCTATTTTCTCCTCCTTCTGTATACTACCTTGATCAATTATAGTAATTTTAGGAAGTGCACCTTGTGTTTGTGCTATAGGATCAGATGTAATAGTCTGTCCTATTTGTTTTGTTCCTTTGTCTCTTGTTGCACTCAGCTTCTGTACTGTGGTGTCAACTATTCTTGATGAAAAAATTGTTTGCATTTGAAGTTGATCACTAGTAGCTGTAGAGATGATGAAAGGTGGTTCTTGTGGATTCACCTTATCTCTAACTATGTTCTCTACTAATTTTTGTAATTCATCCACACTGACCAATACTAGATTTGTACATAATTTTTCTTGTTGTGTGGATTGGTCAAGGATTCTTTTGAGATCCTCTGTAGTTAATGGATTGATGTTCTGAGCAGAAGTGTTAGGAACATCCTGTATAGTTATAGTTTCTGCAGGTGTGATGGGTACATGAGGAGGGCTAGAGGGTGGTAATTGTGTGTCTTGCACACTCTGGTCGTGTTGCTGCTCTTGCTCAATTGTTGTTGTTTCATCTTGCTTTTGTGTCTTGTCCTCCTCTATTTCTTTCTCCTCTCCATCTTTCTTTTCTTCTTCCTTCTCTTCTTCTTCTACTTTCTCTATATTCTTTGGTTCTTCCTCCTCCTTCTCACTAGGCTCTTCATGTTCTGTGTTTTGTCCCTCAAGGGGATCTTCTTCTCCTTCTTTGATAGTAGTCAAGCCATATATCAACTTCCATAGTTTTGTTGACTTAGTGACTACATTTTCAATCTTGTTTTGTAAGATATCAAAGGCTCTATGCTTTGGTGTGAAATTTCCACTATATTTCTTATTAGCCTTTGTTATTTGACCTCTTGTTAGGTCAAGCATCACTTGTGCTAAGTTAGATTCTCTTATCTCCTTTTCAATTTTCAGACAATGATGTCATTTATTTTCAATTATCTCATATAATTCTCTTGGCATGGTATTGTCTAGTTCTAGAGGTGTAGTCTTGAATTCAGCCATCATGGCATATACTGATTCCTCTATTTTGTTTTACTCTTCTTTACTGATCTTGTTGAAGTCAATGCTTTTCAAATCAACAAATCTGCATTCTTAATATTTTCACAAATTTTATCTAAGGCTGATTTTGGAGGATGACTTACCACTCTGAATTGGCTGATATCTTTTGACTATGTTCTTTCCTCCTCATCAGAATCTGGTTGTGCTACATATATTCTTCTTTTTCTTGGCACTTCACTAGTTTGTTCAATAGCCTTCTTCTTCTCTTTGATTTGTTCCTTGGCTTTTTGTGAAGATGCCCTTGTGGTAGCCCTTGTGACTCGTATTTGTGGCTTGGCTTGAGTTGGCTTGGCACCCTTCTTTGTTTTGGGCTGGGATGGAGGTTGTACTGGTGCCTTTCTTTTCTTTGGCTCGGCTTGGGTTGGTGCTTCCTTGGCTTCTTCTTCCTTAGCACTTTCCTCCTTGTCTTCACTTAGGCCTTGAGTTAATTCCATTTGGCCTTGCTCTTGTTCATCCTCATCATCCTCCTCCTCATCATCATCTCCTTCTTCTGCTTCAACCTCAATTTCTTCACCAAATTTCTTCTTAATTTTCTTCATCAATTTATCTTTCTTCTTTATTGTGGAGGCAGTCTTTAACTCCATATTTACCTTTGACCTTACCACATCATAAGTGCCAAAGTGTGGGGCACTCTTATCTGTCTCTTCTGCCAATAATGCAGTTATTGCTACAAATGCTTCATCTATGTTGATCTCATAACCAAATGGCCTTAGCCATCTCACCCTTGGAATTAATACTTGGATATAGGTAAAATCAATGTCAACTAAGAAGCATATATCATTAGTATGTTTTTCTACTAAGGAAACTGGTATTCTTACTCTTTGCTTCATGGATTTCTTGAAATCCTCAAAATAGCTTGTCATTAGTGTGTCAAAATTGTCTCCCATTTGTTCTATATATTCATTAATTTGGGATATGATAGTTGTATCATTTCTCCATGTAACTTTTCCAAAAGAAGGAAATTCATTCTAAACATAAAAGAATACACAAACCAGAATTGCTCCAAATTTGCATTGAGCACCCTTTGTCCTTCTTATGATAGCTAGGTTTTCATTAATCTATTGTAGTTGCAGTTCTGCAAGGTCATAAGTATGATCCTTTTTCACCAATTTGTAACCTACATCTATTGCAATACACGACACACTGTTGAGTCTACTAGATTGATAGAATTTATGGGCAGTAACTCTAACAACAAATTCAACGAGAGGATCTTGAATGGTGTCAATTGTCATTCCTCTTTTATTCCACTGGGCACCTATGTGTTTCTCAATAACCTCCTTGGAGTCACTCCTCAAGGTCTTGTATCGATCTAGGGTAGGATATCTAGTTACCCTATGAATGATTCCTTTTGTGATCTTGATGGGAACATCTTCTAGCCACAGACTACCATCATGAATTCTACTTAACACAAGTCTAATCCATTCTGTCTTAAATACAGGGGGAAAGCTCAAAACTTGTGTTAAACCCTTCCTTTCAATAATTTTTTATTCATCTTTCAAAACTCCATCTACACACAACTTCTCGTAGGCTTCCCTTATTTCCATATCTCCTATGGCTCCTGTCATACAATTATAGCATCTTCTTACGTCATGAACCATTACAACTTTTAGGGGTATGTGAGAAAGGGCTCTGATGGGATCGTTTCTATATGCAACTTCAGGGATGGGACAAAAATTAGGCTTCTTAACCTCATTAGATACTAGCTGGACTTCAAACGACTCTTTGTCATGGGTTTTCTTAGAGCTCGAAGCCATTTGTGCAAACTATGGTTTCCTTTACACAAAAATATGAAAACACATTGTAAGATGTTGGAATCTGCTTGGAATGCTAGATTCTCTGCTATGAAGTCATTCCACTCTCTTTCTCTTCTTTTCTTCTTGATCGTGATGAGGAAGAATGATTGAAATCGTGATAATATACCCTATTTTCATTGCATTAAATGTTAAATTGCCCACTTGGCTTCTCAAGGATTTTTAACATTACTCGACTTGCACTACTTTTGCACTTTACTCAGCTTCCATTGGAGTTATTTAACTCGGAATTAGTTATCCACTCGATCGCTGTTAGAAACTCGACATCCACTAGAATTTTACTCGGCATCCAAAGATAGCTCGAGATCATCTTTTAAAATTTTGTCGAGGCATCTTGTCTCATGCAAATTTATACTTTGCATTGCTTCTTCATGGTTTAGGGCTGATGTATGATACTTCCTTATATGTATTAGCCCCATAGGCTCATCTTGTGATTAATTGGATGAGAAATGATCACTTGACCTTGTGGGTGAAGTGACCCTTTCATTGGATGTACTTGATTCATTCTTTTTCTACCATGTCCTCTTCATGTATGTTCTAATGTGTTCCACATCAATCTTTTCTTTGCCCTTATTTACTTCAGTCTTGGGTGCCTTTGACCTTGTAGGATAGTTTCTACTAATATGACCAGTTTTCAAGCAACTAAAACATGTGGTTTGGTTCAACTATCTTTTATAGTTCCCCTTGAAATGTGTTCTTATGTAGTTCTTGGGTATATGTCCATATTCTTGACAATAATGATAGCTATACTTGGTGTTGTAATCCCAATGATAGTGACTTTCATTCCCTTTTGTTTTTGCTGGATGATTTGATGTCCACATAGGCTTTGATTTGCATTCAAATGTTCTATGTCCATACTTCTTACAATTACAACAATGTCCATGAAATCTTTGTGTCATTGTGACTTTGGATCTACAATCTTGTGTCATATGTCCTTGCATGTTGCACTTGTGATAGTAACCCTTGCTTTTGGGTGTGTTTGGCTGATTGATTCTTCTACTCCTGCAAACATTAGCAGTATGCCCCTTTTTATTACAGTAATGACAAGTGGGTTTAGAATCCTTACCTTTGTCACTTCTTTTCTCACCACTCTTTGATGATTCTCCAACTTCAGTACGGTTGTATCCAAGTCTTGATGTATCATGGGCGGATCTTGGGAATTTCATCAATTGTTCAAAGTACTTGATGGCTTCACTTGACTTGTTGAGATTCTTTTCTATCTCTTTTTTCTGTTCAATTCATTCTGTAGTTGTTCATTTTGCATCTTCAAAGTAGAGATCTCAATATCTTTCATATTGAGTTCATGATGAAGGTTCATCATTTGGGCAAGTGTATCCATCTGCATGTTTGAGATCCTTGTTAATTCAGTACATTTTTCTTCAAGTCTGTTTGCAAGATTTCTTTGGTCATCTTCCATCATGATTCTATCCTCAATTGCTCTTTTCTTTTGTTAAGTGATTTCACATAACATTATGGCTTTTGATTCATGTTCCATCTTGAGAGATCTTATCTCTTTTGCTTGAACTTTGTTTTTCTCCATCAGTTCTACTATTGCCACATCAAACTCTTTAGTGTCTCTATTGACAAACACTTGTGTGGTATCAATCTCCTTGTAGTTTATATCATTTTCAGCTATGGCTATCTCTTTCCTTCTTTGCAAGGATTTTCTTAATTCCACTCTAGCTTATTCTACCTTGTGTAGAGCGAGATGCACATCTATCACCTGGTTCTCAATGATCTTTCCAAGTTTGAAAACTTCCATCTTTAGATCTTTTCCTCTAAGTTGTTAGGCTTCTTCTTGAGAGAACTTGGCTCTGATACCAATTGTTGGAATATTCAAATAGGAAGAATGCTTCTAAAAGGGGGGGGAGGGTGAATAAGAAGAATTGGACTTTACTCTTTAAACCTTTAACTAAGAGTAGATTGCATGCATATAAACATATCAAACATCCATGAAAAAACAAACATGTACCACCACATAACACTTGAGATTTTGGTAACCAAGAAACCCTCTAGAAATAAGAAGGTAAAACAGGGGTGGGGATGATACCCAAAAAATTACTGTAGCAATAGTCTTGCCTATTAAAGGCCTGCCTTGTTAAAGGCTTTACATTGTGTCAATAGTGACCTAGTTAAAGGATTTACAAACACTTTACATGAAGTGTTACCCTGTTAAAGGATTTAATCACCTATTTAAAAGATCTACAAAGTAGTTGTTAAGCTAACCTATCACCATAGGGTTTCCTTTCTAATACAATTGCTAGAGAGTATTAGGTATAATAAACCTGATAGCTTACAATCCTTAGATTGCTAAATACAGGCATTTGATCTGCTTACTCTAATCTTGATCCTCTGAGATCTGATACTCATTTTTATCCCTTGCTTTGTTCTAATCAACTGAATATTTCACTGCTGCTCTCTTCCTCTAAGTCCTTTTACTCTTCACTCTGAACTCCACTATAGTTTTTCCATACACTTCTTCATCCCCTCTTTTTTAATGATATTTTTTCTTCCTTATAAAGACATTTCAAAGACTTAGGGTTAGATATGAATCTATGATCCATATTGAATCTATGTTTCCCACTCATTCCTTGCACTTTTCTTATTGGTTGCATGCCTTCTCCATTTTTCTTATTGGCTGCGTGTAGATTGCATAAGAAATAGAAAAGATTTCATCTTATCACTTAAATCCTTCAAGATTCATCATATGTCGGCCATGAAAATGATTTACATCTGAATTAGTGAAGTTACAAACTCATATGTGCATTCTGTGTTACTCAACACTTACTGATTCCTGATGCTCGACACATATAACAAACTGGCTTACTTGACTCCTATTGCATTTTTTTTTTGCTCAGCATCATCTGTGACTTGACACCTAAATATCACTTGGCTCTTGTATCATGCTCGACACCTGAAGTCACTTGGAACTTGATCTTCACTCGACACCTGAAGGCTGCTCGGCACCTGAAGATCACATGACACCTGTTGGATTTCCTAACTCAGCTCATGTTGTGGCTCGACATACATAGTGTGCTCGGCTCCAATGGAGAAAGTGGTTAAGTGTGTTGGCACTCAAATGTCAAAACCATTTTGAGACTAACAGATGACCCCCTCAAGATATAGAGTAGGGGAAACAAAAATGTCTAGCTCAAGATATTGAGTAGGACAAATGACTGGTTCTATCATAAGCCCTAATTGGCGTGAACAATATAAATATATATTTAAATAAATACATACACTTTATTTAAATACCTTATTACTATTATTGATAAGTATGATATTAAACATTAAATAATAATCAATATATATATATATATATATATATATATATATATATTAATGAGAGGTAAGCACTTTGACCTGGAGCTATGAACCAGTGAGGCCACAAACGGGGGACCTCATCCCCATGATATTTGAACCTTGATGGCAAGGATAACAACACAATGACTTAACCATCACAACATGCCACTATTGGCAATAATCAATATAATATTAATAACCATATAGTATCATATTATAATAGTGCATGATATATTAATATGAGACTTAAATGTTATATTAGGTAATAAAATATAGATTAATAATACATAAACTAATGTATTATATGTAATGGTATTAATATTAATATAAGAAATATAATTGATATATTATTAATACAATATATGTTATAATCTAATCATTAATGTAATTATAATATCAATATAATATAAATATATAATAAATGAAAAGACATGACTCTTAGAATTAAAAAAACTATATATATAGAATTCTTACATTGAGAGATAATCATGGAAAAATATGAAGAAAAATAAAGGAAAATAAAAGGGATCAATGGGCAATCGAATTAGAGAATTGTGGAAAAGTGCAAAAGGGAAAAATATGAGATATTTGATTTGTGAAGGGAAATTGCATTAAAAAAATTTAATGTCCCAGTTGGGGGACATCACAATGGTATCAGAGCAGGTTTTCTTGCCAACTTGTGAACTTTTATGTATAAAAGAAATTAAAATATAAAACCCTAAATTTTTATTTTATTTTATCAAATTTGAGGGACATAAGTAAAAGGATAAAATCTATTCAAATTTATTATCATAGACATTGGATGAATTATTTTATGAAATTGAAGTTGTTATCTAGTCGTTCTTATAAGGATTTTCAATTCATATGACCGACTTCAGTCATGTGACAAATATACATCACAAATAAGCTCTTTTTGCATTAGCCAAAATTCAATGACTTTGATGCCATCTCATTATAGGAATCAAAAGATTTGGAATTCATATTAGCACATGATCAAGAATAATCAACATTTGTAGTGAGGACCTTCTTATAGATATGCACAGTTAGTATCCATCAAGAAGAAAACATGAAGAATATAGACCTTTCACCACATCAAAATTGAGGACTATTAAAGATATAGAAAAATTGATAGAATTGATCCACAAGAACTAGTTAAAAACAAAAGAGAATTCCTCCATTTAATCATTGAGACAAAAGGAAGAAAGTATGAATGAATAAGGAGGACGCCTTGACATACAATGATGGAGGGAAGATCAATGCACTTTGGAATTTATATTAACACTTGTTAAAAAAAAAGACCATTTTGGGAAAAACTAGTGGGAATATCGATGTATGAAGATCATTTCATTGTTATCATAATCACAAATGAACCCATAAGGTTTCATGTAGGAGCATAAAAATATCGTTGTGGGGGGAGTTGAGGAAACCAATGCTATGAATATTTTGATCATGTTATATGATCCATACCATTTACACCAAGATGATTAATTACAGAGGCATAAGAGATTTTTTGATGAGATACAACAATAAATCAAGGAGAAAAAAATGAATAATGATGCAGTAGAAGGAACTATAACTGAAGGAAAAACAAGAAATAAATAAGAGGAGATGATACTAAGTCATCCTATCAACTTGATCTTGTCCAGATTCCAATATAAATAATTTTATAATTGTAGAAAGAAAGAAAATAATTAAATTGTGAACTAACATTACATGATCTTATAGATGAGTAATTATTATCTTGAACAATATCTATCAGCAAATAAACCTTGACCTAAATGAATTTGGAGTTCATTGCATTAGGTCTGGCACCAACACCATGAGAAATGATAAAATGTTCTTATAATAAACAATAGACAAGCCTCTATGTGGGATTGCTTAGTCAAGAAGACAATATTACTCTAGTATATTGATGATAATAGCTAATTCTGGTGCAATGATTATACCTATATTTTATTGTAGATTGAATTAGTAATCAATATTATATGAGCAAGGTTTTGAACTTTTGTACTCTATGTTCCACTCCAAGTTAGTATTCACATGTTTCAGAACTAAAATGAAACATTTAACATATAATTTTGTTAGTAGATGATATCAACGAAATACTTGATGTGGAAAATTATTAAGGTAGTAGTATACATCTTGTTGGAGTCAATTATCAATAAGCATTGGCAAGTATGAAGATTAGCATTTAATATGAAATGATAAAAGAATGAGAAATACAATAAAGAGACTAAACAAGATGCACAATAGGGAAGAGAAAAGAAATTGTAATGCCCTGCCCAGAGATCCTTGGAAACAAGGATTCAAATCAAGCCAAGATTTTTTTTTTTTTGTTACAAGTATGAATGCACATGACAACATCATACAGGGATGACAAAGATCACAATGGAAGACTTCAACACAATCCCAACAACCAATGAATCTCCAAACGCCACTACCAAACTGACACACACAAACAAAGCCAACAACGACAACGCACATGATGAGGGCTCAAGAAATGACCACTCATCAACAAAACACCAAGTTGGGGTAAATGCAGGAACCTAAACTTTGGCTAAGCCTAAAATCTTGAAGCTCTGAAAATTAGCTAAGTCTGGATTTCTAAAGCCCTGAAATTTCCTAGAATCCATAACTTATCTCTGAGAGGTTTGAAACCTATCTCAAACGATTTGTCGCATATATTAAAATATATCTTAAGTATACATCAACTTATACTTAAATGATACATTTTAAACCCCAAGAGACTAAAACAGAAACACGAAAACTCGATTTCAAGAGAAACCGTCAGAATTCAAAATGCAACAGCATAGGGTCGAAGAATGCCCAAAAGGGTATCCAAAACCACTCTCAAAAAGATCAGATCATGAAGAAAAGTGCCCGCTGATGGCACGCACAGGTTTTTCACAAAAATCATGCGACACTTTTTACTAAGGGAGGGGACACTTCTCCCTTACTGCGTGCGACACTTCTCAAGAAGGCATGCGATACTGGAAAAGTATCGCACGACATTTCTCATAAAGCCGTGTGACACTCTTCCAGTGTTGTATGAAACTTCTCCAGTAATGTGTGCGACACTTTATAGTATCGTATGACATTCTTTCTATGGGTGTGTGATACTTTATCAGTGTCGCACAATGCTAAACAAATGTTGCCTATAGAAAGTAAAAACACTTCCAGAACTCACAAACAGGGAAAAACTGGCAAAAGAACCTCCACACCGGGGAGTACCGGATCCACCAAGGCTTGAGGAATGAACACTTGAGTGCAAGAACCACAAAATGAAGAACACCAAACCATCTAAACTATAGCAGCAAAGAACACACTAAAAATAAGCATTGCAGAGAACAAAAGAAACATCGCAATGTACAGAAATGCATCTCAGGAACAAAATAACCAAACTAAGTATGCAGTTCCTCCCAACCGTCAATAGCATCATAAGACCATCGTGGGTCCTAGCCATCCCCCGTGCGTAACATCCCAAGTCACTGACCAGATCATCGGTACTGTTGTAATAGGGACGTCACTACTAAAACATGCACAGTAACAACATAAGAAAATCTAACATGCTAGTAGAAAAGCATAAGATAATCGTACAGTAGATAACATCACCTATCACATGCTAAACAACAGTAAGCAACAGATATACTATTAAAGAAAATCACATCATCTAATCATATGCTAAACATTATAATAAGGGAATGCGCCAAATAAAATAACATCATCTAAACATGATATACAAGCATCCCAATGAAAGCATAAATCACAAGAAAGCATACTCCGGAACCCGAAGTACCAAGTGAAGACATCCAACAACGGTCACACTAGGACAAAAGATCGTCTCTGTACACCGATCCCTAGCAGTGGTGAAGGTAGCTATGCCTCCCAACCACGTGGCACCCATAGGTCCACACCCACCATGCTGATGGAGATAATGATCCAACCACAAACACACAAAAGAACATCCATGGCTAACACTCACACCAGACAGTATGATGGCTGCAACAAGGAACCTAAGACAATGCAAGGAGTACAGGTCTTGGTTAGACACTCAATAGGCTACTATGTAGGGACTAACATCATGGAGAGTCGCTTGGCATCAAAAAGCCCAAGCTAGGACTTGCGCAGATTCAACATCCTTCAATGGAAAAGCTCTTGCACCCCAAACCTTTTTATTATCTCAAGTTTTATTACCAGTCACACATTTTATTTAATTTTCACTTAGTTAAAGATTCCTTCGCCAACCCTCTGGGCATAATGATCACCAGGCTGCGAGGTAGAAGCCCCTTCCATATGCTACCCTACCCTACCCATGCTCATCCTACAACAAGTGCCCGTGGGCATGCATACTCCCATCCCAACCCCAATGATCATAACTTCTGGCAAATCCATGGAAGATCGAGCCTCACAAGTCACCCAACAAATGTACACGCATGTACTCGTGTGTGGTGCACTACCATCACGAAGATCATAACACAAGGACAGGAATGAGAACACAATGCAAAAATAACACCCAATCGAAAGCAACTCAAGAGGACAGATTCTACACGAATCCCAAAGCCAATAAAATCATACATCATGAAATCACTCAACCGGCCTCAATCCAAGAGTATGGATTCTACACGAATCCCAATGATGTAACAAGATCAAAAGTCATGAACTTACTCAACCGGCCTCAATCCGAGAGTATGGATTCTACATGAATCCTAGCATTCATGAAACAAAAGCAAAGGTCCAAAAGAAACCATAACAGGTGTAAAATCACTCAACCGAACACAACGTTGGGAGTACGGATGCAACACGCATCCCAATGCAACATAAAAGTGCAAAAGTGGTCTGACTGATATCCAAACGGATCATCAAGGTCCACAACCCACATTGTGCCAAGAAAACCCAAGAAAACAGGGTGGCATGCAAAACGAGGTAAAAACCCAAAAAAATAGAAAATTTCAAAATTAAAACCCATTTGGCCTTTGGGTTCAAAAACCCCAAAAATCCAAAAATAAATGAAATTGGACACCGTATGCAAAAATGGCTAGCATAACAGTGTAAAATCCCAAACCCTCATCTTAAAAAATAGAGAAGTGTTCATACCCACCCAACCGGGTAGAACTAGCATACAGAAACGGAGGGGAACACTAGTTCTCAGCCTCCAAACAAATGGCTACCAAAAAAAGAAGTAGAAACGAAGCAGAAACAATAAAACAGGAAAGCCCTAACTCACAACCAAAAGGGCAAAATGGGAATCTGAACCATAAAATAAATATCCCGCAGAAGTAGCTGAAAATTGTGGCAATCCAAGGTTTCCCCGAGCTAGATCCAACGAGCCCAACCTCGCAACGATCTCACGCCTGTAGCTCCCACAACGAACAAAACAGTAAATCCTCAAGAAGAGGATTTTGGGTTTTACTCTCCAACTTTCCAATTCAAAAGTGAGAAGTGAGGAATTAAATTCTTTTTGGATACTTATTCACTTTTTGGGTGAATAATCGATTAGGGCATTTAACCAGCCAATCTAGTTAAACCCCGAATCGACCCAAATGAAAACAGGCTATTCCTATAAATAGGAATTCATCTATGGAAAAGCTGCCAGAAATTAAAATAAAACAATTAAAAAACCCAAAAACCCAAAAACACATAAATCTCCTTAATAACTTTTTGCGACAATGCGAACCTCTAAATGCACAGACATGCTTACTCGTCTAATCACATAATGCAAATGAGTTCGGATTTAATAATCACCAAAAGGTTTAAATTAAACATTTAATTAAGGATACGTCGACCATACAAGGACGACATTGGTAAAATATGAATGGCTGAATCACTAACTCCATGTGCCACTGCCAGGGATATAAATCTTACACACTAAACAACACGATCAAGTGTAATTGCATATAATAACATAGCCGAAATAATAAATGCATTAAATCACCTAATTTAACCATTTAATTAATTATATTAAAATAATCTATTTACATCACTCACGTTCGCATAAAGCATAACAACGTAGGAATGAAGTAAATAACCATAGCATTAATTCCATAACATAACATAATCAGAGGTATGTCCAAATACCAGATAACCAGATATCATCATAAAACACACTATCATCTCAAAATGGCATCATCATGCAATATGATTAATTGAACAACATAGTAGTCTAAAATCTTATGATACTAGAATCAAGATGTAACATCTGACCCTTAGGTCATCTCAAATGTAAAACATAACGAGTAACAAATATCTCTCTAATCATAAATATAACAAGGTAAATGCCCACAACACATAACCAAATAATCCCACAAGAACAATCCATTTAATTACTTATGCATTAAAGGGGCATTTAAAACACATAAACAACCATAGTCATAAACATGACTAACCACTACTACAGGAACCTAGTCCCATGTAGCATGGTAATATTACAGAATGCAATCTCTGCACACATCTCAGGGTAATCATAGAACAACCTCATGATACCACATCGATCTTGGTAACCACTGGCACAAACCTCAGTGAAGCAAAAATCACATCATAATCTCAAAGATTAGTCAAAAGCATAATCAACGCAACTGATAAAGAAACATAAATCCAAACACCTCAATGGTGTAGACCACTCAGGGTCACAATCATGATCCATCACAACAAAAGATCAAGAAGGGTGCATCCATCAGGATGACTTACAAAAGTCAAATGGGAGAGGCACCACATCATCCCCCCCAAAGACTAGGCTTACTCTTGAAAGCCTACAATCCAAGAATAGAAACCAAAACACACAAGAACCAAAATCAAAAGCGAGCAATAGGAATGACTCAACAACTCTCCACAAGTCAAACCAAAACTCTCCCACATTCTCAAACCATCATGTTAACCCCCAAATTGGTTAACCACGAGAGAATGGGTGTCACACAAACACAAGGTCCTCCAGCAAGGAACCTTCTATGCGCTAGGAAAAACCAACTAGCCATAAAAACAACAATACAAGGTAAGGAACAAGCCAATCTACCTTGTCAACAGGTGCCCAACCATGACATGTACCAACCACATGACCACAAAGCCAGGTCAAAACACTAAGCACTTCCAAAAAAAGTTGGAATCATGGGGAATAACCATCCCAAAATTCCCAAGAATACTATCATGTCACACATGATCATTCCGAAATCCACGTAAACTCACCCTCAGAAAAAAGAGGATGAAAGTTTACCAACAAAAGGACACACTCCAAAAGACTACTCACCACCAAGCGTAGGAGCACAACACCTCACCACGGCACAAAAGCTCAACTACCACTAGAAACTAGGGTAACACAACCAAGCCAGACAAGATATCACCTTTCCACAAGGTTGCACAGACTTGCTTCAGTGGACACAATCATGAAATGTCTGCATACCAACTCATGAGATGGTAACATGTGTCCAACGATACCATGTCCTTCTAGCACCATGCTAGGAAAACTACACCCAAACTAATGCTAAACTCAATCTCTAGCCTCAAGTCAGTAGTTAATGAGAAAACTTGACTGAGACAATCCACACACAGATAAAAGCTTAGGGAGAAGGATACTACAGAGTATTAGGACTGAGGGGGAGTCTCTCTCTCAATCTCTACACTAACCAGTCCATGATGTGTTAGGAAACTCACAATTTCACCAACCATCAGCACACTCACCTGAAAACACTAACTGAGCTAGTGGCATAACCACACTAGCCTATTCTCTCAAGAGAGAAAGAATACGGAGATGTGCCAAGGTCAACATCCAAAAAGGAGAATGTAGACTCATCAAAGAACTAAGTCACTCCCAAATGATAAGGCAACATCATCCACAACAAGGAATGCTCACAAACCACACTACACCTCACAAGGGTGGTCCAGTGCAATAGGGAACACAAAAACCTAAGCACGAACTCCAACAAATACCTAGTAGATTATGAAGACAAGATAACTCTTCCGTTATGAATAACATAAGGAGTTAAACTTCTCCAATGGCCATAAATATGAGATGTCATGATTGAATTGGCCTCTACTCAAAAAGATACTTGGAACATCGATCAACGAATCGAAAAGCCATAGCCTCACCGCCGGACTCGGATTGAATCCATTTGAAAAGCATTGAAAAGATATCGACAAGGACTACAACATGAAGAAGCTAAAAGAGACCAAGACCTACAATTTGAGCCACCACTCAAATCAAAACAACAAAGACAAAACCAACAGCCTTGGTCACCAAGACAAGCAATGGATGAAATGTCCAAATCCACAAAAGAGCACACATGCCCAAAACAACATAAGGCATGGAATGAAAGGTAAATCACACATTGAAACCATCATTACTCTTCTTTCATAATTTCATTACTTAAGCATAACATAAGCACTAATGCATATTGAACTGAAAGATATCAAGCAAGGGTCCAAGAGTCACCATAAAACAAGTACATATCTTTCAATTTCTTTCAAGTATACACTACGTTTACTCATCTTTAAAACCATTCAATTACATTAACAACTTTAAATCTATCAAAGACACACTAGCATGTTCTCCATGATATTATCCCTTGAACATACTACCAGAGGTTCAAGATGAACATGATAGAGTCACAACACACAATTGGGCAGCAGTAAAACACATCCAGAATAGTCATCAAGAAACATAATTAAAAGCCCAAATGGGGGAATTGACAATTCCAATAGTAAGTACCAAAAAGAGCTCATTTCAACAATAAGTCAAATGTGACAACTGTCACAAAGAGAGCGATAGATAAAATTGATGACTACTCCAAGAGAGGAAAGTACTAAAAACCAATGCTAGCCCAACAACATGAGGAAAGTACCTCCAGCCAAATAAAATAAGGCATCAAACAAATCACATTACAAGTGATGACTGAGTACAGTCACACAAGAGGGATAAATCACCACACAATGCTAAGGAATACGTCATCCTAGCATCATTAGAGAACACACTCACACACATCGAGAAATATCCCATCAGTAATCTCATGTATATGCAAAAAGCAATAATTTCCATGCAATGCAACATTTAAATATTCATCAATTTAATACAAATTTCCATAAGCTTAAGAAACAATCAGATTGGGGACTTAAGTCATTAACCCAAGGATATAATGCAAACCTACTCTTTGCAATGATACACAATAAACACTCATTTTCAATGAAAGGAACCATTTCATCATTATATCAACAAAATAAAGAATCACAATGAGATTCATTCATCAACTTACAATTAGGAGAAAACAAGGAAACAAAGCACCTAACTCCACAAGGAGAAACAAAGAGGCTCTCAAAGCCAACACATGGACACCAATAAGTGGTTCCATCCAAAAAGGGTCACACAAGCAAGCAACCAACCAAGGCACATTGATTCCGCTACTAAACTAGGAAGACTCACTTCCCTCTCCATACACTACTCTAGTTATATCTATTGGACAAGAAAATCCATCATGAGTAGATACCAAAGCAACAAAGATCACGAGTTCTCACCAGGACACTCGCACTCAACGAACACAGTAACAACCACAAGGACAACATAACATAGAGATCCCAATGTTTGAACATGGGCTCTGATACTAGATGTAATGCCCCGCCCAGAGATCCTTGGAAACAAGGATTCAAATCAAGCCAAGATATATATATATATATATATATATATATATATATATATATATATATATATATATATATATTTTTTTTTTTTACAAGTATGAATGCACATGACAACATCATACAGGGATGAGAAAGATCGCAACAAAAGACTTCAACACAATCCCAGCAACCAACGAATCTCCAAACGCCACTACCAAACTGACACACACAAACAAAGCCAATAATGAAAATGCACATGATGAGGGCTCAAGAAATGACCACTCATCAACAAAACACCAAGCTGGGGTAAATGCAGGAACCTAAACTTTGGCTAAGCCTGAAATCCTGAAGCCCTGAAAATTGGCTAAGTCTAGATTTTTGAAGCCCTGAAATTTCCTAGAATCCATAACTTATCTCCGAGAGGTTTGAAACCTATCTCAAACTATTTGTTGCATATATTAAAATATATCTTAAGTATACGTCAACTTATACTTAAACGATATATTTTAAACCCCAAGAGACTAAAACAGAAACACGAAAACTCGATTTCAAGAGAAACTGTCAGAATTCAAAATGTAATAGCATAGGGTCGAAGAATGCCCAAAAGGGTATCCAAAACCACTCTCAAAAAGATCGGATCACGAAGAAAAGTTCTCGCTGATGGCATGCACAGGTTTTTCACAAAAATCGTGCGACACTTTTTACTAAGGGAGGGCGATACTTCTCCCTTACTGCGTGCGACACTTCTCAAGAAGGCGTGCGATACTGGAAAAGTATCGCACCACATTTCTCATAAAGCCGTGCGACACTCTTCCAGTGTCGTACGACACTTCTCCAATAATGCATGCGACACTTTATAG
Organism: Cupressus sempervirens; assembly: GCA_028749045.1. Taxonomy (NCBI): domain Eukaryota; kingdom Viridiplantae; phylum Streptophyta; class Pinopsida; order Cupressales; family Cupressaceae; genus Cupressus; species Cupressus sempervirens. The sequence goes on along the minus strand of CM053784.1, from coordinate 572,437,450 downwards.
TATCGTACGACATTCTTTCTATGGGCATGCGATACTTTATCAATGTCGCACAATGCTGAACAAATGTCGCCCATAGAAAGTAAAAACACTTCCAAAACTCAAAAATGGGGAAAAACTAGCAAAAGAACCTCCACACCGAGGAGTATCGAATCCACCAAGGCTTGAGGAATGAACACTCGAGTGCAAGAACCACAGAATGAAGAACACCAAACCATCTAAACTACAACAGCAAAGAACACACTGAAAATAAGCATTGCAGAGAACAAAAGCAACATCGCAATGTACAAAAATGCATCTCAAGATCAAAACAACCAAACTAAGTATGCAGTTCCTCCCAACTATCAATAGCATCATAAGACCATCATGGGTCCTAGCCATCCCCCGTGCGTAACATCCCAAGTCACCGACCAGATCGTCGGTACTATTGTAATAGGGACGTCACTACTAAAACATGCACAGTAACAGCATAAGAAAATCTAACATGCTAGTAGAAAAGAATAAGATAATCCTACAGTAGATAACATCACCTATCACATGTTAAACAACAGTAAGCAATAGATATACTATTAAAGCAAATCACATCATCTAATCATATGCTAAACATTATAATAAGGGAATGCCCCAAATAAAATAACATCATCTAAACATGATATACAAGCATCCAAATGAAAGCATAAATCACAAGAAAGCATACTCCAAAACTCGAAGTACCAAGTGAAGACATCCAACAATGGTCACACTAGGACAAAAGATCATCTCTATACACTGATCCCTAGCATTGGTGAAGGTAGCTATGCCTCCCAACCACGTGGCACCCATAGGTCCACACCTGCCGTGCTGATGGAGATAATGATCCAACCACAAACACACAAAAGAACATCCATGGCTAACACTCATGCCAGACAGTATGATGGCTGCAACCAAGAACCTAAGACAATGCAAGGAGTACAGGTCCTGGTCAGACACTCAATAGGCTACTATGTAGGGACTAACATCATGGAGAGTCGCTTGGCATCAAAAAGCCCAAGCTAGGACTTGTGCAGATTCAACATCCCTCAACGGAAAGGCTCTTGCACCCCAAACCTTTTTATTATCTCAAGTTTTATTACCAGTCACACATTTTATTTAATTTTCACTTAATTAAAGCTTCCTTCGCCAACCCTCTAGGCACAATGATCACCAGGCTGCGAGGTAGAAGCCCCCTCCATATGCTACCCTACCCTACCCATGCTCATCCTACGACAAGTTCCCATGGGCATGCATACTCCCATCCCAACCCCAATGATCATAACTTTTGGCAAATCCACAGAAGATCGGGCCTCACAAGTCACCCAACAAATGTACGCACACGTACTCGTGTGTGGCGCACCACCATCATGAAGATCATAACACAAGGACATGAATGAGAACACAATGCAAAACAAACACCCAATCAAAAGCAACTCAAGAGGACAGATTCTACATGAATCCCAAAGCCAATAAAATCATACATCATGAAATCACTCAACTGGCCTCAATCTGAGAGTATGGATTCTACACGAATCCCAATGATGTAACAAGACCAAAAGTCATGAACTTACTCAACCGGCCTCAATCCGAGAGTATGGATTCTACATGAATCCTAGCGTTCACGAAACAAAAGCAAAGGTCCAAAAGAAACCATAACAGGTGTAAAATCACTCAACCGAACACAACGTCGAGAGTACGGATGCAACATGCATCCCAATGCAACATAAAAGTGCAAAAGTGGTCTGACTGATATCCAAACGGATCATCAAGGTCCACGACCCACATTGTGCCAAGAAAACCCAAGAAAACAAGGTGGCACGCAAAATAAGGTAAAAACCCAAAAAAATAAGAAAACTTCAAAATTAAAACCCATTTGGCCTTTGGGTTCAAAAACCCCAAAAATCCAAAAATAAATAAAATCGAACACCGTATGCAAAAACGGCCAGCATAACGGCGTAAAATCCCAAACCCTCATCTCAAAAAATAGAGAAATGTTCATACCCGCCCAACCGGGTAGAACTAGCATACAAAAATGGAGGGGAACACTAGTTCTCAGCCTCCAAACAAACGGCTACCAAAAATAGAACCAGAAACAATAAAACGGGAAAGCCCTACCTCACATCCAAAAGGGCAAAATGGGAATATGAACCATAAAATAAATATCCCACAGAAGTAGCTGAAAATTGCGGCAATCAAAGGTTTCCCCGAGTTGGATCCAACGAGCCCAACCTCGCAATGATCTCACACCCGTAGCTCCCACAATGAACAAACAATAAATCCTCATGAAGAGGATTTTGGGTTTTACTCTCCAACTTTCCAATTCAAAAGTGAGAGGTGAGGAATTAAATTCCTTTTGGATACTTATTCACTTTTTGGGTGAATAATCGATTAGGGCATTTAACCAGCCAATCTAGTTAAACCCCGAATTGACCCAAATGAAAATAGGCTATTCCTATAAATAGGAATTCATCTATGGAAAAGCTGCCAAAAATTAAAATAAAACAATTAAAAAACCTGAAAACTCAAAAACACATAAATCTCCTTAATAACTTTTCGCGACAATGCGAACCTCTAAATGCACAGACACGCTTACTGGTCTAATCACATAATGCAAATGAGTTTGGATTTAATAATCACCAAAAGGTTTAAATTAAACATTTAATTAAGGATACGTCGACCATACAAGGACGACATTGGTAAAATATAAATGGATGAATCACTAACTCCATGTGCCATTGCCAGGGATATAAATCCTGCACACTAAACAACACGATCAAGTGCAATTGCATATAATAACATAGCCGAAGCAATAAATGCATTAAATCACCTAATTTAACCATTTAATTAATTATATTAAAATAATCTATTTACATCACTCACGTTTGCATAAAGCATAACAACGTAGGAATGAAGTAAATAACCATAGCATTAATTCTATCACATAACATAATCAGAGGTATGTCCAAATACCAAATAACCAGATATCATCATAAAACACACTGTCATCTCAAAATGGCATCATTATGCAATATGATTAACTGAACAACATAGTAGTCTAAAATCTTATGATACTAGAATCAAGATGTAACATCTGACCCTCAGGTCATCTCAAATGTAAAACATAGCGAGTAACAAATATCTCTCTAATCAGAAATATAACAAGGTAAATGCCCGCAACACATAACCAAATAATCCCACAATAACAATCCATTTAATTACTTATTCATTAAAGGGGCATTTAAAACACATAAACAACCATAGTCATAAACATGACTAACCACTACTACAGGAAACTAGTCCCATGTAGCATGGTAATAGTACACAATGCAATCTCTGCACACATCTCAGGGTAATCATAGAACAACCTCATGATACCACATCGATCTTGGCAACCACTGGCACAAACCTCAGTGAACCAAAAATCACATCATAATCTCAAAGATCAGTCAAAAGCATAATCAACACAACTGATAAAGAAACATAAATCCAAACACCTCAACGGTGTAGACCACTCAGGGTCACAATCATGATCCATCACAACAAAAGATCAAGAAGGGCGCATCCATCAGGACAACTTACAAAATTCAAATGGGAGAGGCACCAAAAAAATGTTCCCACCTTATGGCAAAAACATATACAACACACCAACAAGTGATAGTTGGATAAAGATAAAGAGTTATGTACAAAGAAGGAATAGTCAAAAGTAGAGACCAATTACTATAACAAGATGAAAAGGCATTGGAGTAAAGTCTCATTCGCAGATTCAAAATAAATGATGGCACTACCAAAGATATTTAAATTCAATTACATGGTCATATGTTGACTGTGGCAATGGTTCAAACAAATAGCATCACCTTGCAATACCACCAGGTAAGTATTAAATGGCTAGGGTGTGAGAGGGACTTGCCATGTAAGAAGTGTAAGTAGGGGTTCAATCATGATGCACCAATCATATTTTTTAATGTTATAAATTAATTTTTATGTGATTGTTATTATTATTACATATGTAGATGGGTGGTAAATTAATATAAATGTAATATGTTTTATGAATTAAAATGAAAATTTGATACGATAGATGATGGGGAATATATATTTTGATTATATATGTTTTGATAATTCTTAATAAAATAATTATTTTATTCTAAGGATAAAGATCATTATTTTGAAAGCTATTCTCCATATTATTACTGGATATGTTGGAAGAATAATTATTTCCTATTGAGACATAGATATTGAGAAGCTTATGATAAATTACTACACTTTATATTAGGATAAGAAAGAAGCATAACCTAAGTATAATATAATTATAATTAATACTATTAATAACTTGTGAATAAATCTATAAGATCACTTGTATTAGTGTGTAGTGGATAGGGAGTGTGCACAGGGGGACAAGTAAATTGGTCACAATGGGGCAAGAAAATGCCAATATGGATAAGGATCTGAGGGAGATCCAAGTTGGGTGTGTCCAAACCTAAGAAGTAGTAAATCTACCATGCACATCAAAATTAAACATGTTCCTAATGGATAGGGAGTGTGCATAGGGTGAGGAGTAAATCTATTGCATTGGGGCAATAGAATCCCAAAATGGATAGAGATTTGAGGGAGCCCCAAGTTGAGCATGTCCAAACTCAAGAAGTAGTAAATGCACATCAAAATTAAATATGTTCCTAGTGGGTAGGGAGTGTACACAGGGGGAGGAGTAAATCGGTCACGTTGGGGCAAGAGAATCCCAATATGGATTAAAATCTGAGGGAGCCCCAAGCTGAGTGTGTCCAAACTTGAGTAGTAGTAAATCCACCATTCACTATGGAATTATACACCCTATTATATTACTAGCTATAGAAAAGTTGTTAAAAATATGCATCTTCAAGAACTTTTGATTTTGAGACAAGGGAAAGGAGCATGACATTCATGATCAAAGTGGCAAAACATTTCCTTACCTTTTCTTATTTCAAATTGTAAGAAGGATTCTAATGATTCTTTGACATCTATACTGTGTCTACATCGTGTCTTAATGCATTAATATGTTTGCTTCATGTATTCTTTGTGTCTTCTGGCATTCATGTGTCTACCTCATGTTTGCATTGTGTCTTCATGCATTAATGTGTCTACTTTGTGCCTTCATTCATAAGTTCTTTCATTGGTTACTAACATGCAAACTTTGCAAGTGTTTAATACATATGTAGGGAAAAGAATGACTCTCAGCTATGAACCATATTAGTTTCTTGAGGACAAGCAAATTTGAGAGGGGTGGACTTGTCATGAGCCCTAATTGGCACGAACAATACAAATATAAATTTAAATAAATGCATACACTTTATTTAAATACCTTATAATTATTATTGATAAGTATGATATCAAAAATTAAATAATAATCATATTATATCATATTATAATAGTGCATGATATATTAATATGAGAATTAAATGTTATATTAGGCAATAAAATATAAATTTTAGATTAATAATACAAAAACTAATGTATTATATTTAATGGTATTAATATTAATATAAGAAATATAATTGATATATTATTAATACAATATATGTTATAATCTAATCATTAATGTAATTATAATATCAACATAATATAATTATATAATAAATGAAAAGACACAACTCTTAGAATAAAAGAACCATATATATAGAATTCTTACATTGAGAGATAATCATAGAAAAATATGAAGAAAAATAAAGGAAAATAAAAGGGATCATTGAGAAATCAAATCAAAGAATTGTGAAGTGTAAAAGGAAAAAAAATTAAGATATTTGATCTATGAAGGGAAATTGCATTAAAAAAATTTAATATCCCAGTTGGGGGACATCATAGGTCCAAGATAGAACCATTAGTTGAGTAGCTAGATGTTGACATTTGATTGATGCATGATGATCACTTGTAAGAAAAACTAACATTATTGGTTGATTGTTTGATGAAACAGGTACATAGGCACAAGCTCATAGTGTGGGGACTATACCCGTGGATATTAGAGCTAATTATTAGATTGTCTATGCCAAGTTGACAAGTGATTGATAGGCATGTATTCAATTTGTTATAGATACTTCAGTCTCAGGTGAACAGATAATTATTGATAGCTATGGACGAGAGGTGGCACTTGTATATGAGCAATGTTAGTATGCTAATAGAAACCAAATTTAAATAGAGCTTCTACAAACTAAACAAAATTCATAAACTTCAAGATAGACTAAGATGAGCTCTCAATTGAGAATATGAGCCATTAATGGACTCTCTCAATAAGAAGCTCTCTTGTTGAGTAGCTTTATCTAAATGGATAGGATGTATGCTCAATATGCTTCCAAAGGCTTCAATGGATGATTGTGGATTTTTGGTGTGGATAGATGGCTTTAGTATGAATTTGGCTCTCAAAATAGCATTATAACTTTACTTCATGGATTATGTTATTTTGCAAAGGGGAAGGATCCAATTTATAGGCAAGAGGCTTGAGGGATTGAGGGCTAAGATGCAAGGATGGGAAAAAGCTCATGGAGGGCTCAGATTGCATGAGAGGAGAGCACATGGATTGTGCTTCCTTACAGCCAATCAAGGAGTGACACATGTCACATGGTGAGAGGATGGAGGAAAGGGGAAGGATGAGTCAAAAAAGGAGGCTCAAGTGATAAAATCTTCATAAAGGCCCTCATAATGACTTGTAAGAGCAATAAAAGGGCTTGTAAGAGTCATTTATGACCTAGTGGACTTCATTAAGTTTTATGGTTGAGATATTTTGAGGGTGATGAGAGAAATTTTGACTTGGACTTGATTAGGAAAGTTTTAAGCTTGTTTAGGTTTGTGCAAATGATTAGAGGATGGATTAGGATGGTTTAGGATTAGCTTAGGGATAGGCAAGTGGATGGCATTTAATGAGGGTGGGTGAAGGAGGAGATATTTGTTAACTTTGGCTTGGGTTAGTAAGTTTTAACCCATGTTTAGGGAATGTGACAAGGTTAGGAGGGGATTAGGATTAGGGTTAAAGACATCTTCTAGAAGAGTCTAGGCTTTGGATGAGGATGAAGACTTTCTAGAAGAGTCTAGAATTTCCTAGGATGAGGATGAAGACTTTCTAGAAGAGTCTAGAACTTCTTAGGATGAGGATAAATTAGATTTTTAGGAAATAAATAAAGTTTTATTTATTTCAAGGGTTTGGGTTGAGGAGATATTTATTAAAACTTTTTTAATAAACATGAGGATTAATATTTAATCTTAATTAAATATTTTGAGTTGGGATTAGGGGTAGGAAATGATGGGATTCGCCTTTAATAGAAATTAAAGAAGGATTAGAAGATTTTGGAAGAGGTTATTGGTCATAAGGAAATTGGCCAAGTTTTGGGCAAAAAATAAATTTTTTATTTATTTTAGGATTTTTGGTCAATTTATTAATTAAATAATTAATAAATAAGGAAATAATGTTTAAATAAGATTTAAACATTTTTGGGAGGGATTCCTTAATTAAATATTTTTAATTAAGATAAAGGGATTTAATAGCATAAAAATAAATAAATTAATTAATTAATAAATGATGATGTCATCAGAACTTTTTCAAAAAATAAAAAAACTTTATTTTCTAAAGGTTTTTTAGGTGTCTACAGCACTCATACCACAACACCTTCCACATGCTGCTAGGGGAGATGATAATATCTCAAGAGTATGTATACTATATTCTTAGGATTCCTACAGTGAGAGACCTTGTGTACTATGATCATACTATAGTCAGGGCAACATTTAGAGATGTATTTGGTGAAGATAGCATCAGGGATGATAGTGTATCCTGGTTTCAGATGCTATAGTATGATGCATTGCCTACTATGTTGTCTAGATTGATAGGTGGGATTTTGTTGCCAGGTAGGCAAGGATGTCTAGTGGGATGGGGCCAGATTGTCTAGGACACAATTGATCAATCACAATAATTTTCATGGGGTAGTGCATATTGGATCATTTATATCATGATTTGTACCAAGTTGTGTATTCTAGTGCCTCATCACTATCAGTAGTTGTAGTCTTATTACACATATGGACATGGGAGCACCTTCATATTACTCAGTCTATATGTGTGCATCAACTACCATAGGAGATGCCATACATATATGCCTATTCAAGTTGATCATGTAGCCCCATCAAGACAAGATAGAGTATTGACGACATATGTTGGATGATATGGATGAGGTAGTGTGGAGGCCATATAGGTTTATTAAGGCATGGGCCAAGGATGGTGATGAGTTGGTATACTTATTTTTTCTAAGATTTTTACTTGACTAGGTGGCCTCAGTTATCAAGATATTTTTCTTCAGGAGTGTAGTGAGATAGTTTGGTTAGTATCAAGGCATGCCACATGGATCAACACATTATGCATGGGTTCAAGCAGAGAGGCCAATATGGGGGCTGTCCTTAATGTATGAGTCCTTTTGAGAGGAATTTTCATAGATGATAGAGAAACCACAAGTATGGGCATTGAGAGATGGGGAGGTAGATGTAGGGATGGAGGGAGATTATGCATGATGGTTTTGTGAGCATCCATTCCAAGATTTATGGATCCAACAGATCTGATACCTGGGATTAAGTATCAATCAAGCAAAGGGGATGATGGGGATGATGAGGATGGATCAGGGAGAGGTAGGGATTAGTGATGAGCTAGAGGTAGAGCCATGGGTGGAGCAAGGATACAAGGGAGATATGGAGGGAAAGGTTGAGTAGGAGTGTTACCACAATCGAGGATCATCACATAGGGCCTAGTGCAAAGGCTGATAGAGAGACATAGAGGGATCCATGGTTGAGTTGAGGTAAGGATGAGGGGAGGTATATGAATGGTGTAGCATTTAGCCAATGAGTAGATGATGTGAGTTAGATTAGGATAGAGAAAGTTAGGGCTAGGTTACTTGATGATGTGTAGTTCATTCGACAATAGAGGCTATGGATATAGGTTTTGATTCTAGGGGCACATGGATTACAACCACCATGGCAGCAATAGATACTACCCCAAGTGAAACTACCACCAAATAAATTGAGTAGGTCAGGTGGGGTGGAGACTTAGATTAATTCTATAGAGGTACAGATGGGAGTGATGGGGACATAGATCACCTAGTTTACTAGAGCATGTTGCATGCATTTATGGGATCAATGGCACCAAGGCCACCACTACCACCACTTCCACCGAGGATAGATGGGGCTACGACTAGTCAGATGACCATAACCATACCTAGCACACCAATGATAGGCATAATAGAGCAGGATCCTTGAGATGAGAGGAGTACCCCCAGCGATCAGGGACCTCCACAACAGACACCAATAGATGATGTAGATGGTGAGACACAAGGTTGATCTATGTATCATTTTTTATCACACTTTTATTGACTTATCATGTGTATAATTTATGAGGACCTATTGATGTCCATGTGGATGTACTTTGTGAATTTTTATTTTCATGTTGATATATGTTGGGACCTTTTGATGTTTCTATTGATGTGATCCTTTTGATAAATGATTATCTGATCCTTGAGATGATTTGATGTTGCACTTGTTGTATCATGGACTCTTGTATGTATATGATGTTGTGAGTTAATTGATATGATAATTGTATATGTTGATGCATTGTGGATAATTAATGTAGTATATAGAATAACATGATATGTGGATAGTGAATGAAGTAGTTAAATGACATGTATGAGTGAAATGCGCTAATGAGATGTGCGAATGGAATGTTAGGTAATGAGATGCATGAATGACATGAAATGTGATGAAAAAAAATGTAATGTAATGCCATGAATGTGATGAAGTATGGGTAAATGAAATCTAATGAAATGAAATAGAATGTAAATGAAATATAATGTATAACTGTAATGTAATGAAATGAGATGTGATGTAATGAAATGTGATGGATGAAATGTAATATAATGTAATGAAATGAAACAAAGTGTATGAATGAAATGTGATAAAAGGAAATGTAATGTGATAAAATGAAATGAATGATAAATAAAATATGAGTAGATGAAATGTGAAGAACTCTAATGGATGAAATGAAATGGAATGATAAATGAAATGTGATCAATGAAATGTACAAATAGAATGCAATAACATGAAAGTATATGTATAAATGTAAAATGATGGATGAATGAATCAAAAATGAAATGATAAGTGAAATGTGATGGTAGGATATGTACAAATGGAATGTAATGTGATTAATAGATAGGTAATTTGATTAGATGAAATGAGAAAGGAAATGATAAATGACATGTGAGTAAATGAAACATGATAAAATGTGATAAAATACAATGAAATGATACATGATAAATGAAGTGAAGGAAAATGATGAATGAAATGCGATAAAATGAAAGGAAATATAAATAAAATGTGATAAATGGAATGAGAAATAAGTGTAGGGATAAATCAAACATGATGAAATAAAATGATAATAATAAACAAAATGAAATGAAGGAAAATGAGAAAATGAAATGATGCAAAAAATGAAGATGGAAGGAAATGATGAATTAAATGCGAGGAAATGACAATAATAAATGAAGTGAGAAAGAATGATAAATGAAATGTAATGACATAAAATTATACATGAAATGTTGTGATAAGTGAAATATGATTAAGGGCAATGAACTATGAAAAATGATGAAATGAAACGAAATGTGATAAATGAAATATGATGAAATGAAATAACAATGATAAGTGAAATGAAATGAAAGAAAATGATAAATGAAGTGATATAAAAAGTGAAATATGGGGAAATGCAATGCAATGAAATGATAGATGGAAGGAAATCTATGGAAGAAAATGATTATGCTAGAGATGAAAATATGTGAAGAGATGGGACTCAACATTTTAGATTTGAAAGTCACAGATGAAACTTGAGATCCACGTAAGAATAAGTGAAATAGTGAATGCATAAAATATGATGAATAGTGATCAAAATTGTTTGAGATTCAAAGGTCACATAATTTGATAGATGACATGGTGTAAAGAAGCATGAGGTGAAATAGGAGAGATTAGTGACCATAATTGTTTGAGATTCGAAGGTCACATAATGCAATAGGTGGAATAAATGATATGTGATAAAAGGTTGTAGTGTTGTGATGAGATAAAGTCCACAATAGTTGAGTATTAACCATGCACGAGGATGCTGTTGTGTGTTCTATTGTTTGGTAGCCTTACCTAAATTGTGTGGTTGTTTTGTTGTATGGTGTTTGTTAAGCTTGTCAAAATTTTGTACCAACTGTTTGTTTGCAAGGAACCCAAGATGAAAATACAAACTAAATGAATGCAACTAACTATCACTTTCTATAATGAGACACAAATTAATTGTCATCATAGAGCATTTAGTAAAAAGTGATCTAGTACAATCATCACTAGCTCAACTATGGTGATATGAATATTGTATCACACTGAGAAGGATAGCCATACTCAAGCAATACACATGAAACATATGACAACTATTAAGAACAAAATTGATATAGCCATAGTAAATGAAAATAGCCATGAAAAAAATCATATGTTAGATAAATAAGCTCACCTAAGATATCATACAAAACTAGTTGAGGTACACATGACCTTAAAAATGAGAGGAGGCACTTATAAGTGGACACCAGTGACGTAGGAAATCAAAGGATCACTAGAGAAAAATAGTGAAAAACCAAAAGAAAACAAAAGATCATGGCTCCATCCCAGTACCTCTAGTCAAGTACATCATTGAGGTACTAAAAGCTCATAATAGTAGAAAAACTATTATTTGCAGACTAGTGGTGCTAATAGTTGTGTGCAATAGTGTCAAGTTTGTTCAATTCTTGGTGGGTGCAACTATTGTAGGGGGTTGAGGTACACATGGCCTTCAAAATGAGAGGAGGAACTTACAAGTGGACACTAGTAATGTAGGAAATCAAAGGATCACTAGAGAAAAATAGTGAAAAACCAAAAGAAAACAAAAGATCATGGCTCCATCCCAGTACCTCTAGTCAAGTACATCATTGAGGTACTAAAAGCTCATAATAGTAGAAAAACTATTATTTGTAGACCAATGGTACTAAAAGTTGTGTGCAATAGTGTCAATTTTTTTCAATTCATGGTGGGTGCAACTATTGTAGGGGTTTGGTAGTGTTAGCAGTGATTCAACAATAAGATCTTGTGATTGTGGTGGAAGATATGTGTTGGCATGGATCAGGTTGTTTGAATGTTAGGGCCAAGTGAAAAGTGTACGTGATATTGATGTGGTGGGATGCAAAGAGTGGTCATGTGAAGTGTGAAGCATGGGAACTAACAACCATAAATAGGTGGATAATATGCAGATAAAATGAAGCATGGTGAAGGGAAGAGCACAACTATTGAGTTTATTTGGAAGTTTGAGGAGATGTGTAAGTGAAAGCACGTTAGGCTCACCAAATTAGTTGCAATAGGAGGGTGATGTTAGTTAGGAATGCAGTTGGTGGACCTCTAGGGAATTGGTGCATGAGTCCAAACTTCAAGCATTAGTACATGAGTAGGGTGAATCAAGTCATGTGGGAATGGTGCAAGCACAACATGAAGGTTAGGAGTTAGGGTGGAAGAAAAAAATCCATTGTTGGTGTTAATGATGTTGTGAGGGAGCATAGTGCAATAGGCATTGCATGTGGTATTGGATGAGGAACCAATGATGCAGGTAGAGAACAGTCTATTTGGGTTGAGAAAGAGAGTGTCAGAAGTAGCAATGAAAGTAGGGGAGATAGACTCACTGGAGAAGCTCTAAGAGTGGCAAAAGATGTTAGTGTGGGTGAGGTGATGAGTGTAGTTAGTTAGTTGATCAGCCTTAGAATTCCAAGGAAAAAGTCAATGAAAGAGGAGGTGGGTGGATTGAGCGAAGTGCAACCACTGCAAGAGGTAGAGGGTAGAGTGTTGGTGAAAAGTGAGGAAAAGGACTTACAAAACATGCTACCTACGAAAAGAGATCAACTTGATAATACAGAGCAAGAAGTTGCATTTTTGTTGGGACTGATGGAGAAAGTTTGCAAGGATGGAGCATAGACAGAAGCAAAGTGGCTCTAGGTAGTGGTGAATTTGGAACAAGCTTGAGTACGGTTGTTGGAAGAAAAATTGTAAGTAGAATAGTTGCAAGAAGGGGAAAATTATGTAGGTCTACGGGAAAAGTGATCACATGCACAAAGACTATAAGAATTGCTAAGAATGACACAAGTGGTTTTGGAAAGTGCACATAATGAGTTAGTGTTACTGTAGGCATAGTCCAAGTCATTTAGGGAGGAAATTATGAAATCAAACACCTTGTCATTGCAGTTGCAAGAGTGGTTAGTATTGAGTGAGTCAAAGGTGAGGTAGTTACAACAATGATTGAGTGAGGCAAATGCAGATGTCAAGCTCTGGAGAATGGAAACTGATCAAATGCAATAGGAGTGAGATGTGGCCCAACAAGCAATCACTATACCAGGGTTAAACAAGTTGGTGGATAATTTGTTTATGGATATGCAACAAATTGCAAAAGTGCATTGGGAAGCTGCTTATTGTATAGGGCTTTATCATCAGTCACTCCCTAAGAAGAAGTGATGAGAGACTCAGTTTATAGATAGCGAATTCACACAACTGCTAATGCTCAATTGTGCAGTGGGAGATTTCCACTTCCCATGAAAGCAGTGTGGGTGCGAGGAGGATTGACACCAGGGGCCTCATCCTCTAGGAATTGGTTTATGAAAATGCCCTTGATCGAACACCCTATCCTGCCACCTCCACAAGGGAGGCCAAAATAAATGAGCCACCAGATATTATTTGAATGTAATGTTGTCATTGCCATTGGAAAAGAATAAATAAAAAAAGTGTGTTTGTGTGGAAATCAAGAGGGTGACCGATGCACATGTTAATGAACTATGTGATTGAAAAAATTTGACAAACAATGCCATTTCCTTTTGGCTATTTTCTAGATATGTTTTGGATGTTTTTGGAATTTTGAGGAATATGTGGATAGTTTGGAGTTTTCTTAAATATTTGACTAATTTTGGGAATTTTCATAAATATTTGAATGTTTTTGGGATTTTTGCAAATATTTGAAAGGTTGTTGATCTCCATAAAAGTGGGAACAATGAGATATGTAGTAGAAGATTGTCCTTCACTTATGTGGAGCAATTGAATAATGATGTGGGCTCTCAATGAAAGATGAGTACAAACTTGTGTAACATTTGGAGCCATGGTGTTTAAGGTGGAAAAAGTAGGAAGTGCCAAACCACAAATCATAAGGCACAATTCTATATATATTGATAGCCTTTACATACAAGCTTTAGACCAAAGTTTGGATTTGTCTCTAGGTGTGTGCTGAGATAGATGCTCACAAGGCCTGTGAAAATGCATTTGGGCCTAAGAGAGGATTTGACAGTTGAAAGAGGCACAAGAGGGGCCTTGAAAAAGGCATTTGGGGGTTTGAGAAGGACATTCAGGCCTTGAAAAAGGTGCATGGAGCCTAAAAAGATGCTTGAGGGCTTGAAAAGGCACTTTGGGGCCTAAAAAGGATGCTTGGGCCTTTAAAAAGGCATGAGGGCCTAAAAAGGCAAAACAAGGCCTTGAAAAGGTGTTTGAGCCTAAAAAGGGATTTTGGGGGCCTAAAAGGCAATAATGGGCCTGAAAAGGGCACTTGGGCCTTGAGGAAGCTGCATGGGGGCTAAAAAGGTGCTATGGGCTAGAAGAGGTGTTTGAGGGTTTGTGATCTCTCAAACATATGCTTACTTATTCTAAGCCCTTGTTAGATGGCAATGAAAGAGTCTAATGAATATCTGGGCCCTTCATGATAGCATTAATATATTTGTTGAAAGGTTGTTGGATAAACCAAAATCTTTGGAGCATAAATAAGACTGTAAATCCATCAAGAATTTTTGTTCTTGACAAGAGGAAAATAAAGGGACCTTGTCGACACCTTTTCCACTATTCGCATTGAATCAGATTTTCTAAAGCCCAAGAAGATGTTTCAAGACATAACTACATTGCTTCTTAAGAAATGGGAGCTCTTTTGTATTTTATTTGCTAAAGGTAATAGGGCAATAAAATATGCCATAAAATATTTAAAATATTTTTCAATATAGTGGGCCTCACCATTGATTTCATAAAAAAATGGTCAAGGTATGTAAACCTATCCTAAAGGAGTAACAATCATAGATGGACACCATCTTGACATGAAATCATTGATTTGAAAAATAAAAAAATAATTTATGCAAAATTAAATAGCCTGTTTGAGATGAATTTAGGCTGATTTTTGGGTTGTTTTTTTAGATTTTTTGACTATTTTTGACTATTTTGGAGATTTTTTTTAATGTTTTTGACAATTTTTGAAAGTTTTTGACAAATTTTTGACAATTTTATTTTATTTTGATAATTTTTGAGCTAGTGGGAATGGAATGAGCATGTGAGTAGATTTTTTGGAATTAGGGAGAGAATTGGTGCCTTGTTGGAGCACATAAATAGTCAAGGAGATCAAAAGTGGGCTAAAATGGCTAAAAAGGGGCTCAAAGAACTATATTTCAGATGATGGAGAAAAAAAAGAGCTTTGGGACTTCAAATAGATTTTATGAAGGCTAAAATGGATATTGGGAACTATTGGTCATGACAGATAGTTGAGATGCACACTGATTTTCCTGCAATTCATGTTTGTGATATCTTAGAACATAATCAGACTCCATTTTTCCTTTGAGTTGTCTATCTTCCTTTTTGTTGTTGTTTTGCTGGCTATCTCCACTACTGTGAACTATGTCTAATGCTAAGAAATTATTGAGCTATGACATATGTCTGAAATTAACTCACTTGTGCTAGGCAGGGTGGCAATATGAAGTGAAAAGGTCTCAAACAAGAAAAAATTGTCTTAAAGAGAGGTGCTTGAGTCATGCCTTGGTTGTCTTTCTGCATTGAAGGACTTGTGTTGTTTAGGGAAGTCCAAAGGTGTTATCTCACACTCTTTTTTGTAAGAATTTTCCTAAGGGAAAAATTCACCCAGGAACTAAGAACTCAAACACAAGCACAAATATAGATCAAGAGAGAGAGAGTATGATCAAAATGATGATATATTCAATATGCCATGATATGAGTACACTAGGAGTGCTTGTATATAAAGGCCTTTGAGATACATCTAGAATGCCTCAAAATTAGCTACATGATAAGTCATACAACTAGGCACATGTCCACTAGATATGGGTTATCCTCCATTAAGCATGGAAGTAAGTGCCTTGATGAGAGGATAAGCCTACAAGGGTGTGATATGCAAATCAGTGTTGTAGACACCATGTGCTAAAATAGAGTTGTGTACTCCTATGCTGTCTACATAAAAACTCAAAAAGTGTCCAAACTCCTAAGTGTCTCACAAATAAAAATAATAAAATAATGCAAAATAATAAAATAATGCATTAACCTAAGTAAACTTAAGTAAGTGTAAATAGTGAATACTTATTTACACCAACACCCCCCCTTAATTGCAACTTAGGGGAATGTCCTTAAGCTTAAAAAACTAGGATGAAGATGCATAATGGGTCCCGGCTACTATGCCATGTTAGGTACCCATGTACATAATGAAAATGCAAATCTCTCAAAAAGTGGAGAAAGAGGGAAAACCTCATGGGAAAAACCCTCCCCCAAAAAGAGAGATAAATAGGGATGCATTGATGGATGGAGTAATCAAGACCCCCCCATTATGACCTACATCCAGTATATAGATAAGAGAATGATGGAAGGAAGAGAGATAGAATAGGCTCCCCTCACAAAAGAAGAATGTCGACAAGTGAAAGCTGCTCCAAGAAAGAAGCTAATCCAAGAATGCAGCATGGTGTTCCTCACCTTAGGAAGAAACAAAGGAAAAGGTACAATCCTAAAGATGTATGGTGGCCTTGAAACCTACTCAAATATCCCTATGCTAATGCTGGTGTTCACCGCTTCCAAATGTGCTGAAAAGAATGAATGCATATCTGTCAAGGATATCTATTGAACCTGTTCCACTAAACTATCTGTCTCCTCAATTGACAAAGAGACCTCCACTAATTTTTGTTCATAAGAATCCATAATCACTCCAACCTGTAAAGATTGATCATGTAGAGAATGGACATGATGGTTAGAGTGACCCCTCACAACAAATATAGAAGGATCACCTTCATCAATGAGAAGATGTAAGTCCTCAAAACTATCTCCCAAGTGAACTGAAGCTTGAGTTGGAAGATGAGATGTACCATGTTGTATTGGACCTTTCACTATGGCAATGTAAGCATGTGGACTAGACTGATATGACCTCTCATTGCAACTGTTGATAGAATCCCATGTGTCTGAACTTGTTGAAGCACTATTGCTGGTGTCACTATCAGTTTCCACTATGTATGATGTGCGGAGAGGATTAGAGGGTAAGCTGGGTGAACTTTCATCAAAGTGAACATCCTTCTACACAAAGATCTTGTGTGTCTTGGGATCCATAAGTATGTAAGCCTTTGCATTGTCTTCATAGCTGATAAAGGTACATGGCCTTAGTGCTAGTGCCTTGAAACTCCTGGAAGAAAGGTTTGCCCATGTTGGACAACCAAAGACTCTAAGGTGACTCACAACTAGTTTTCTACCACACCATGCCTCAAAAGGAGTCTTCCCATCTAAGGCATTATGAGGAGACCTATTAAGTATGTGAGTAGCATTTCTAATGGCTTCAACTTCAAGTCTAGGATCAAGAGACTTGGCCTTTATCATGTAACTTGCCATGGTCTTGAGAGTACAAATCCTCATAGTTCCAACATTAGTCTTGTGCAGAGTGAATGCTGGTAAGTTTTGAAGATCAATCCCCTCAATTTTGCAAAAGTCTTTGAGTCTTCTATCTACATATCTATTCTCATTGTCCACCCTTAGTACCTTGATGGCTTTCCTTGACTTGTATTCAACATGAGTCTTGAAGTCTTGAAGCTTATGAACCAATTCATTCTTATGACAAAGGAAGTAGACCCAAGTGAATCTCAAAAAGTCATCAACAAATGTGAGTATGTAGTGGCCTTGGCTGACTGAAGTCACTACAATAGGTCCTACTAAAACCATGTGAACTAGCTAAAGAACAACTGGAGCTTGAGAAGACTTCCCTTTATCATACTTCTCTTTGAGATTCATATCCACAAAACAAGATGAACATTCTCCCTTAGAAAAATTTATATTCGGTAGACCTTTGAACATATGTTTAGAGGAAAGTTGTTGAAGAGAGTGGAAGTCAAGGTGACCAAACCGCTCATTCTATAAGTTGAGTTGTGAAGTAGAGTGAGTCAAAAAGGCTTGAGAAGGTGACTTAGGCACAAAGTGGGAGAAGGAATAAAGCCTCTTGTCATCATTGACTTTCCCAACAACAACCAATGAATCATCTCTAAGACTTCACACTATCATTGAATCTAGAAGGAACTCAACTTTATGACCATCTCCTAGGTGAGTGATTTGGTAAACTAATAGGAGATTGGAGTTAAGGTTTGGAACATAGAGAAGATCTTTGAATTCCCCATTTTCCATTTCCACATGTCCTTTCCTTTCAACTTTCATTTTAGTATCATCTTTGACAAAAATGTATGGTACCTTTGAATGCTTCAATGAAGAAAAATCTTCCTTTGAAGAACCCATATGGTAAGAGGCACCTGAGTCAAGTATCCATTCCAAAGAAGAATTTGTGTTTGCCATAAGTGTTTTCCCTTTATCGTTCGAAGAGGTTGGAGTAGAATCCTTGGAAGTACCTAGCACTTGAATCTTGTTCTTCCTGAGTAGATTTTCTAACTCATCGATTCTTTTTGTCTTGCAATGATGCTTGTCATGATTTGGCTTTTTGCAATATGCAAAAAAGAGTTTGTCCTTCTTTTCATTATTTCCCTTCTTGTTTGAAGAAGAACCACCTTGTTGTGAGGAGGATTGTTGTGTCTTAGATTGTGTTTTCTACTTCCACTACTTCTTGTTGTTGTTGTTTTTCCCTCCTTGACTTGATTTGTGCTCATCACTAGCCACCAAGGCTTTGATCTTTTATGACTTGAGAAGTCCTAAACCTATCAAGTGAGATTGTTTAGCAATCAACATCTCTATAAATGCATCAAATGAAGGCTTCTATTAAGGAAATCCCATGGTTAACCTATGAGTATTAAAAATTGAAACAAAGTTAGCATACTCATTGTTAGGAATAAGGTGTGCCAACCTTGGATAATTCCTATTCTTATTATTTGTTTTGTAAAATGTATTTCTTGAAAATAATGTTGATGTGTCGGCATCTTGAATTGTGTATAAGGAGATCATCACTAAAATGGTTACTTCAAATTCCTATGACACGTAAGAGCTATGTTAGGAAGATTCAATGACAGGTGAAGACATGTGGCAACTGATAAATTTGAGTACTGTACACTCTACCCCAATAGTGGGGAAATTTTTTTTAGGGTTCCTATTTTCTCAGAGAATGGTAAAACCCTAATACGGTTACCTTTGGGAGTAGCCCTAAAGTGAAGTGCATGTTATAAGAGTTTTTAGGGTTGCAAAGAGATGGTATGCAATAAATTATATTGTTGGTACTGTGGGTTGCTATTGGTGTCTTCTGTTTTCATTGTTGAACTTGCATTGCAAGTGTATTGTAACCTTGTGTTGAAGATAATACATTGTGCAGGTTCTAGAGGGGTGGGGTTGTTTTATCGAAAGGTTTTTCCCCATCGAAAAATCTTTTTGTTATGTGTTTCTTTCTCTATCTATTTTTTTTATGCTTGGTTGGCTAAAATATTGTTGTTTACATGATATTGAATCTATAAGTGTAAAAGATTTTAATAGGATTTGCACCATACTTCTCTTAAGAGATTAGTGTAGGAAGCTATTTCCACACTTGAGTTTCCTTGACTCATATGGTAGTCTCTTTAGGATGTGATGAATCAACCTGTCATCCCTCATGGGATTTTCACAATCTTTAAGAAGTGCCCTATACTCATTGGCTTTGATGATATAATCCTGAATTGTGTCAAAATTCTTTGGATCCAAGAAATGTAGATCATCCTCAATCTAAAATCCCTTTTCTTCATGCACTTTACCATACAACTGTTCAAGTTTATCCCATGCTTCTTTGGATTCTAAAAAATTTTTAATGTGAAAGAGAAGATCCCCATGTACACAACTCCTGATAGCTCCTAAAGTCTATTGGTCTTAAATTTTACGATCAATGAGTTCTTTAGTATCAGTAGGTTTATGAATTGTACCATCAACATAAAGACTATATCCTTTTTCCATTAATCTACTCCATGCAATATCTTTCCATGTAGAATAGTTGCATGAAGTTAGAGGAGGAAATTTAAAACCCATGATGCAAAAATGAAAAGAGAACAAAATAGAGACACAAGAGTGCATGTGCAATGGGCCACTTGCCAAAATGAACAAAGTGGACTTTTTAATTTTTCTTTTACAACTACCTTATGAGGCTCAAATATGTCACTAAGCATCGTAGCTAAGATTTACAATAATTCTGAAAAAGAATCAAAGCTTCACAATGCTGAAAAAGGACTAATTCTAAAAGTGAGATCTTGGTCCACACAACCCTACAATCTAATTTTAGATATAGAAAGTAGACAAAAAAAATGCACTTTAAAAAAAAAAAAAAACCTAAAAGAGTGACCAAATGTGCCCGTACAGAGCGTTTGAAGTTGTAAAACGTAGGATTATGCAGGTATAGTTGCCAAAAAATGCAATTTTTACAAAATTTCTGCACCAAAACTAGAAAACAAAACCACCACTAGAAAATTTCAGAAATTTTACCTAATTTCAAAAAAATTGCACCTAAATTGGAGTCTGAATGTCTAAGATATGAGCTCATGAAGTCAGGCTACCAAACTAAAATGTAATCTGGAGAGTGGTCTGAGTAAAAACTGTGAGTCTAAATTTGATGGTCAAATTGCCATCACTATAGTTATAAATCACCTAGGTTTGATAGTTTGATGGTCATCAAATTTAACCTCATGAAAAGATGACATCAGCAAAAATGTCCCCTTTGGGTGATGTGGCAGCTGATCTGTCATCCATATAGTACAGATCGTACATGTGTCAAAATTCACTAACATGGCACAAAGGTCTAGCTAGCATACACATGGCAAATGCTTCTGGGTTCCACATGGTGATGTGGTAGTCCCAGCATGCTAAGCTGTCAATGAAGGCTGGCATGTCACTGTTGCATCTGAGGCAGGTGACATGGCAGGAGAGAAGTCCATGTAGTTGTTCGCATGTCTAGTGCTTGCATGGGAGTCTATTTGAATAGATGTCAAGAAGGTCTAAATAAAAACATGGCTGAAAAAATCACTTGGCACGAGCAGAATTTTTTGAAAAAGTTTGTTTAACTGGCCAGATATTTGGAATGGTGTCGAGGGTTGTAATTAACAAAACTAAAGCCGAGAAGATGACTGGGCATGTCCGACAAAGTGTGACAAATCATGTGTTGCTGAACAAAGTTAAATGCATTGTCGAAATCACTGTGCTCACAATTGGTGATTAAAAATAACGCCAAAACCTAAAAGGTTGTTGCGAAAATATGTTTTTGGAGGGATAGAATATTCCCACTTGGCGGGGGCTAGAAGTCTTTTAGCAATGGCTGAAAGGGTGGGGTTTATCCCACATGCATTGTGGGATGAACCTCACTTGGAGATAAAAAGAATAGCAAACAAATGTTAAACAAAAGTAGCTAGGTGCAGGGACTTAGTCTATGGTGAGGGTGGGCCAGATTTGTTTGCTGATAGAGGTATTTGCCAGGGTTTGATGCATTGCCACTGGTGGAACTTGCTCTACTAGAAATTGGCTAGATTTGTTGAGAGCCTACCCTATAAAATATGCCCCTCAAATATTCTCTATGTGGTATGATCGTGGTGCCCAAGCTATGAAAATCTTTACAACAAAATAAATACCTCCAAATATGGTAGAGCCGGGGTGTCACTACCCAGTTATGCTAAAAAAAAATTCTCTGCTAGGTGCCCATAGGGCAAAAAATTTGCAAAAATTTGCACAAAAGTATGACATAAATACAGAGAAAATACAGGTTCAAATTAAAATTAAATTACAGATTTGAAAATAATGACAATACCCGAACTACAAATCGGGGCCTCTAGGGTCCAATTTGCAAAAAAAATTTCCTCACAGTTAACTTTGGGCCAAGGTAGGCATGTTTATAGTCAATTTTCACTGTTTCAGCATTTCAGATGCAATGGTGAGGTCAAATCTAGTTTTAGATGCTCCCAATTTCCACAATACTCCAGATTTAGGCTGAGGTATTGAAGCAAACATGGTTTTGAATGGCTATGTGATGAAAAAGCCTCCAAGAGCTTTGATACCATGTAAGAATTTTACTAAGGGAAAAATTCACCCAGGAACTAAGAACTTAAACACAAGCACAATTATAGACCAAGAGAGAGAGTGTGATCAAAATGATGATATATTCAATATGCCATGATATGAGTACACTAGGAGTGCCTGTATATTAAGGCCTCTAAGATACATCTAGAATGCTTCAAAATCAGCTACATGATAAGTCATGTCCACTAGATATGGGTTATGCTCCATTAAGCATGGAAGTAAGTACAATGATGAGAGGATAAGCCTACAAGGGTGTGACACACAAATTAGTGTTGTAGACACCATGTGCTAAAATAGAGTTGCATACTCTTGTGTTGTCTACATGACAACTCCAAAAAGTGCACAAACTCCTAAGTGCCTCACAAATAAAAATAATAAAATAATGCATTAACCTAAGTAAACTTAAGTAAGTGTAAATAGTGAATACTTATTTACACCAACACTTTTAAACCAAAGGTGATGTTTCTCATTCTTTTTGTACAATTTTTTTTTTTGGATATTTTCTAGTGTGTTTTTTTTTTTGGTATTTTCAGTAATGAGGTGCTTCCTCAAAGCTTTAGACATAAAACCTTTTTAGATGGATGCTATTGATAGGTTCTACTAATTCTTCACCATCACAATATGAAAATCTATAAGTACTCATCCCAAAGGATTGGGTAATAATGTAAGGACCAATCCAATTGGCCTCCCAATTTCCTTTCTTCTCTCTAGCTACCTGATTCTTAGGGTTTTCTCAAAGAACTAAGTCATCAATTTGAAAGACACGAGGTTTGACCTTTTTGTTGTAGTGTTTTGATAACCTATTCTGATACACTTTGAGGTGCTCATGTGTTGTATGTTGATGTTCTTCTAGAAGATCTAGTTGCTCTAGACAAACCATTCTATAGTCTTCATCTGATAGGATATCATAAAGAGTAACTCTCAAGGATGGGATCTTAACCTCTAAAGGAAGAATGGCTTCATAGCCATAAACCAAGGAGAAAGGTGTGGTGCCTATAGGAGTGTGAAAACTTGTCTTGTAGGCCCAGAGGGAAAGGTTTGGTTTTAAATGCCAATCTTTACCAATATCATTGATGGCTCTTTTAAGAATGTTGATAATATTCTTATTGGTGGCCTCTACTTGGCCATTGCCTTGGGGATAATAGATTGATGGGGAATGGTGTATAATGTTAAATTTCTCACATAATTTGTGAATTATTTTATTTTTAAAGTACAAGGAATTATCTATTAGGATGGCATGAGGTATGCCAAACTAAAAAATGATATGGTTTAAAATGAATGAAGATATTTGTTTTCTTGTAGAGTCTACAAGTGTCATTGCTTCAAGCTACTTGGAAAAATATTTAGTTGTAATGATGATCCATTTATGTTGACTAGAGGAGGGTGGATGGATGGCTCCAATCAAATCAAAGCCCCATTGATAAAAAGGCCATGGTGTGGCCAAGGGGTTGAGTTCTTGTACTAGTGCATCAATAAGATTACCATGGATTTGACACTTTTTACAAGTCTTAACATAATCGATAGAATCATTTTCCATGGTTGGCCAAAAATAGCCCATCTTAAGAATTTTCTTTGCTAGTGTAAACTCGTTGGAGTGTGACCCACATATGCTTGCATGGACTTCTTGCAGAGTGACTGTGGACTCATCCTTTTCAAGATATCTAAACAAAGTACCATCAAGACCTTTCCTATACAATGTATCAACCACCAAAGTGTTGGAATACTTTAGAATAACTAAGGGGGGGGGTGAATCAATTATCCAAGGTCAAAATGTATAAATAAAACTTTTCACAACTTAATGAACCCATAAAACATTTATACTCATGCATGCATCCATAAGATTATGCAATCACTTAAAACTTGTAGGTTACTATCAAATCAACTTCCAAAAATGTAAACATGAAACATAATAGATTCATCAACACACTTAATATAATGATTTACATGGAAACCCAATTTGGGAAAAACCACCAGTAACATGCTACTCTTTTCACTCTTCAGAAGTGATGCCCTATAAAGGCCAACCCTATTAAAGGTTACAATACACATTGTTAAAGGTTACCCTATTAAAGGATTTCAATCACCTTGTTAGGAGTGAGCCTTGTTAGAGGACTTTAGACTATTCACTTAGAATGTCACCTGGTTAAAGGATTTATAGATGATTGTTAGGTCAACCTTTATCCAAAGGATTTACCCCAGAATGATACAATTATTAGATAGTAATAGTAAGGCCTTGATCCGATGCAACTAACAACTTCATTTGTAGATTGAAAATCACTGTTTAATCCTCAATTCTACTTGGCCTTCATACTTTGGAGCTCTAATAACTTGTTCACCTTTCAAGAATTCATCTCCTTAAGCCTTGTTTCTTAACATAGCATTGTAGACTCTTCTCTTAGGTCAGCTAATGAATCAAAACCCTTGACTCCTTATCTCCCTTAGGTTCTCACACATCAAAAAACTTGCTTCATGACCAGCCACTCATATAAATAAGAAATTAAGATATTTTTCTACTCATTCTCCATCATCCAATTTAGGGTTTGGATGGATTAGGTTGGATACAATGTATCTACCCCATATCTCATATCTCTTCTAAAAGCTTCTCCTATAATCCACTTTGAATTTGTCTAAAAATGGTTTACCTTGAATTCTGTACCACCAGCTCATAAACCTTACCTTCCACCTAGTTCATATAATCCAAGAAAATAAACTTGTTGGCTCAGATTGATTAAATTCATGATCTTTTAAATAATGCAGTAGCTTGGCATTATCAAGTTTCTGATGCTTGGTATATACTGTGTTGCTCAACATCCATTGTGAAATTACTAGGCATCCACTATTTTGCTCGGCATACACTAGAATTAACTTTTACTCTACTCCAACTGATTTTCTACTAGGCTTGGTGTGTCTTTGCTTGGAACCTACTATCCACTCAGTCAAGCTTGGTAGACAAACTTTGTGTAACTTGTTCTTCTAAATATTTTTAGTGTAAGCAGCCTTTGTAACCTTAACTAGATTATCAATACATCCTATCATCACTATCTTAATTGATTATTGTACTTCATTGCATAATCATAATTCAAATTTTCCTCTAAGTGCTGATGTTACATCTTTTGAGCAAATCCTCTTCATCAATCAAATAAGTGATAGTCCTTTAATCTTATAAGTAATTGTCGTACCATCAAATAGCAAGTTTGGCATCAACATTAAAGCATTGATTGGAACACATAGTCTTCTTCAAAAATCTCCCTCTTTTAATCTATTTTCAACAATCTCCCTCAACAATGATCTTTTCAATCTAATCTCAACACAAAGTGATGTGAAATCTATCAAATGAAGTTACACCTTTGGTTTCATGAGAGGTAAGAGGGAATGGTTTTATTGTAGAGGTAGGTGGTGATGGAGTTATACCAAAGGGAATCAGGGGTGTCTAAATAGAAAATAATGAGGGAATTAGGTTGAGTAAACATGGGTTGAACCACCACTTCTACTAAGAACTCACACTGCTCATGCTAATCTTGTAATTGAAGCAAGAAGGCCAAGGTGACCATGACAACAACTACTATGTTCTTATCTCTAGGAATTTGTTCAAAAGTAATGTGAACAAAGAATCTAGATTTGTTAGAGGGATCATATAGGTCCTAGGGGGGTATTAGAATAAGTCCTAAGTAGTTGAAAGCAATAAAGTATGAGTTAAAACATTTTTAAAAAGGTTTTAAATTCAAATTTAGGATCCTAATGGCTATATCATAAATTTGAAGGAAAACATGTTTTAATGTTTTAAAACCTTGTTAATAGTTTCGAACCAATGGAATGTGGTTTGGGAAATTTTATTTCATCCTATATAGCTTGGTAAAGGGATAGGATTAGCAAGGAGGAGCATTGGTTTGAATTTACCAGCAAATGTATGGATTTGACCATTTGAATGCAACAAAACTCCATTTGTGAGCATTTTTTATTGTTTCTTTTGATTAGATTGGTTTCTTATTTTTGTACTAATTTTTTGAACCTATTGTGATAATATCTAAACCATTTCTAGTGCATTAAGAAAAATAGGTTTTGATTTCACCAAAAGTGATGATTTCAAGCAACTTTTACAACATTTTGTGCAAGTTTTGGGCACTTTGGAAGAATTTGGTCATTCCATGGATGTAATAATTTGATTCCCATGGAATGAACCTATATTCTAATGTAAATCATCATTCTAAAAATGATTGGGTAGGAGTGTGCACAAATGAAGACTTCTAATGGGTTTTTGGTGGTTATAGGTGCATAAAATGCATGCTCGAAGTTTAGCAGCTAGAGATCTATCCATTGGAGTGTTGGAAGCATGAATGCTAATGATATTCATATGGGGAGGTATTGTAGATATGCTACTATTATGGTATGTTACATTCATGATTGAGTTTTTCATTAATGTCAACATGTAGTCTTTTGTGGTATCTAACAAAAGAATGATGAAAAGATCAAGTTGGTACGAATGACTAGTTGAGTATTCTCACTATCCAAGGTTATCTAGTATACATAGTTAACTTTAGATGAAGAAATGATAATTTTGGAAGAAGTTATGTAATTTTTGGTGATGCCTATTCTGAGATAGAGTTTACAGAAGTATGTTCTAGTAAATTTTTTATATCTCTTAACAAAGTTGTTATTCTGAGAATTGAGGTTGAGGATGTGAAGAAGACATGTTGATGATGGCATGGCTAAGTTTTTTCATCATAATATTACGTGTATAGAAAGATATTCAAGTTTCAAGGAAAAAGATTAATGTTATCGCGAAATGTAATGTGTTCTTAATGTGGTCTTCTAATGATTAATTGAGAAGGTCTAAAAATTGACTCAAGGAATTTTTTCATGTACTTGACCATGTATAAAGGAAAGACATTTTCCTTTATCATATGAGATGGAAGTATGAAATTAATAAGTAATTGTAAGTAGTAGAGAGAGTAGAATGTGAAGTTAAGCAGAGTAGAGAAAAAGTGAAGGAAACTTCATTTCCAAGGTTTTGCTAAGTCATCCGAGGTTTGATATTTGGATCTAAGGTTTGTGACATGATCTACAAGGTTTGATAGTGATTGTTTCAGTTGATAGAATAAAGTAAATAAGAACATAATAGAAAATTGTATGTTTGAGCAGTAAGCTCTTCTTGTAGTTGAAATTGCATGTTTGGGTAGTAGGCTCTTCTTGCATACATTGTACTACAACTCCTAATAGGGTTGGCGTGCAAGACCTAACAGGGATTCAATAGGGACTTATATGTATTGAATATTGTAATAAACTCCTAATAGGGTCCACCCTCTAACGAGAAATATTTATATTAGTACATCATCTTGTGGACATCATTCCCACTGGGGTTTTCTCTTTGATCAAGGGTTTCCCTACTTAACATATCTGGTGTAATTGTCTATGAGCATCTTATTATGATTTTTGTTTACTTTGGTTGAATGGTTAAGTTTTTTAAAGAAGATAATTGTTTTAATTGTTGGATAATTGATTGACTGCACCCCCCCCCCCAATTATCTTGGTGGACTATTTTTTCTAACAATTTGTATCACAACATCAGGTTTTTGAAGATAAAGCTTAACAACTTTGGGAGATCCATGGCAAGCATGTTCAGAAATATAGTCTAAAGTTTGATGGAACAAATAATGATAGCTGGAAGGAAAAGATGAAGACACATCTATTGTGTATGGGTCCAAGATATTGGATCTTGACAAAATCAGCGACAATAATCATTACTGAAAAGGATTTGGAAAATTGTATTGAGGATGAAAGAGATCTTTTTATGTGCAACATGAGAGCTAGAGAAGCACTATTGATTGCACTTCTTGAAATTGAATGCAATCAGGTAAAATCACTTGCTAGTTCACATTTAATTTGGAAAGCTGTGGAAACTAGTTTTGAAGGTGATGCACATTCTAAGAAGTTGAGGCTACAAAGTTGGTTTTTGCATTTCAATATGCTAAAATTATGGAAGATGAATTTGTAAGAACATATGTAGGCAGAATCTCAAAAATTAGTTTAGGTATTAAATCTCAAGGAGGAACCAAAGAATATGATGAGGTTATATGGAAGATATTGAAAATTCTAATACCATTTAAGTCAGTAGTTCAAATGATGCAGTTGTTGATATCTTGTACCAAATATTTCACAAAGGAGACATTACTTGGAATACTTGAAGAAAATGAGAATAAGCTTAGACAGTCCAAACAATTGACCAAAATAGAGACAACTTTCAGTGCCTTGAATATTCGACCTAGTTTATCAAGGAGTGCAAGTGCTAATATTTTGCTAACATCAACAGATCTAAGGAGGACAAAAAATTGGAGTAGCCCTTCTAGTAAGAAGAGAAAAGGGAGGTAAGAAAATATTTAAATGTTGGACTTGTAATGAATATGGTCATTATGCATCTATGTGTCCTAAAAGAGAGAAAAAGTATAAAGGAAATCATAAACCTAGAAGAGATAGAGAATGTTTGTATGCAAATGAAGAAAATGATTTTGATGAACAAGCAATGAGTGTTAGTGATGATGAAATTGGATTTGTGACAATTAAAGAAGAAATTTTAGAGAAAGTAGCTTTGGTGTCATAAGTTGAAAATAAATATAATTGGATAATTGATAGTGGTTGTTTACATCATATGACTGGTGATATGAACAAATTTGATGATTTCAAAAGTTAGGATGGATGCATTGTCAGAGTTGGAAATAATGCAACATGCCAAGTTAAAGGTATTGGATCTATAAATCTTGATGATAAAACTAAAACTGAGGATGTATATTTTGTTGATGGTTTGAAGCACAATCTTTTGAGTGTTGGACAACTAGTGGACAAAAGTTATTAGTTGTAGTTCACAAAGAGGACATGCATGATCAGAGACAAAGATGGAAAGGTAATTGCAAGAGGAACTAGATCTAGAGGTAATGCATTTCAGTTGAATCCTACTAAAATGACATGTTTAGTTGTAAAGGTAGATGACAGTTGGTTATGGTATAAGAGATTTTGTCATAAAAAATTTGAGAGTATTGTGAAGACTAATAGTATGTTTGTAGTAAGAGATTTTCCTAAGATTGTAAAACCTACTAACACAATGTGCAAGGAGTGTGTTTTGGAAAAGCATAACATAACTTCTTTTCCCAGCAAAGTTTACTACTAGAGAAAAATTAGAGATTGTAAACACAGATCTTAGTGGTCCTACAAAGACTAAAGGATTCTATGGTGAAAGGTATTTTATGATTCTAGTTGATGACTTTTCTAGAATGATGTGGGTTGCATTTCTTAAAGAGAAATCAGAGGAATTTGATAAGTTTAAGATATTCAAGAATAGAGTTGAGAATAAATCTAGTATGAAGATTAAATGTTTAAGATTAGATAGAGGAGGAGAATTTATGTCAAACAAGTCTAAAATGTTTTGTGAAGAAAATGGAATCAAAAGATTGTTATCAGCTCCAAGAACCCTTGAATAGAATGAAATTGTAGAGAGAAGGAATAGGTTAGTTACAGAAGTAGCAAGAGCTATGTTATCTGAAAATGATGTATCCAAGATGTTTTGGAGAGAAGTTGTGAATACAACATTCTACACTATGAATAGAGTGTGAGTCAGAAAAGACACAAAAAAGACCCCTTATGAATTGTGGTTTGGTTACTCACCTACAGTTAAGCATTTCAAAATTTTTGGTAGTAAGTGTTATATCAAAAGAGATGATCATATTCGTAAGTTTGATGCTAGAAGTGATAAAGTATGTTTCTAGGTTATTGTTTGAAAAATAAGGCTTATAGATGCTATAATTTGATAACTAAGACTATTATGGAAAGTGCAAATGTGAGAATTGATGAGAAATTTAGGATACAAGAGAGATTGATTGATTACAATTTAGATGATGATGTTGTTACTAAGCCAAGGAATGATGAGGTATTTCTTGAGACTAACAAATATTGTAGAATGAAGGAGAGATAAGACAAGAACAAAGCTTGAAACCTTTTGTATAGACAAGAGTTGAGATAACAACTCCTACTTTGGAAAAGAATATGATAAAGAATCACCCATCTAAGAAGATCATCAAAAGTAGAGATAAAGGTGTGATGACAAGATGTAGAGTCAATGAAGAACTATGTTTGATAGCTCAAATTGAATCTAAGAATGTAGATGAAGCATGTAAATATGATTGTTGGAAATACTCTATGAAAGAGGAATTGGATCAGATAGTAAAGAATGAGACATGGGAATTGGTTGGAAATAAGCTATGAAAGAGGAATTGGATAAGATGATAAAGCATGAGACATGGGAACTGGTCCCAAGACCAATAGAAAAGAATGTGATGGGAACTAAATGGTTATTCAAATACAAGATGAATGAGCAAGGTAAAGTTGTAAGGAACAAGGAAAGATTGGTATGTAAAGGTTACTCACAACAAGAAGGAATAAACTATGATGAGACCTATGCTCCAATGGCTAGAATAGAAGTAGTAAGATTATTTTTAGCTTATGCAACACAAAAGAAATTCAAAGTGTATCAGATGGATGTCAAGTCATAATTTCTAAATGGAGAACCTGAAGGAGTAGTGTACAATAAGTAGCCTGAAGGTTGTCCTTTGATAGATGATAAGGACATAGTATGTAAACTAAAGAAAGCATTGTATGGCTTGAAGCAAGCACCTAGGACTTGGTATGCAAGATTGGGCAAGCATTTGACAAATCTTGGATATAGAAAAGAAATAGAAGACAATAATCTCTATTTTGAAAGAAATTGATGATGGTTTGATGATTTTGGTAATATTTTTTGATGATATCAAATTTTCTAAATAGATAAAGAAAGAATTTAAAATGAGTATGATAGGAGAAATGAAATATTTTCTAGGATTACAGATTGTACAAAATAAAGAAGGAATCTTTATTTCTCAGAATAAGTACTTCAAGGATTTACTAAAAAGGTTTGATTTGGAAACATAAAAACCTATTGGAACACCTATGATGACTAAACACAAGTTATCTACAAAGGATGAGACACCTACTATTGAGTAGAAGAAGTATAGATCTATGATTGGAGGATTGCAATATCTAACTCACACAAGGTGAGATATAGAAAATATAGTTGGAATTGTTGTAAGATTTCAAGATGATCCTAGAGAAGCACATTATGTAGCAATCAAAAGGATATTTAGATATCTAAAAGGAATATTAGAGTTTAGATTATGGTATGGTAGATCTAATGATTTCACTTTATCTACCTATATTGATGTTCATTGGGTAGGTAGTATGGATGAAAGAAAGAGCACTAGTGGTGGAGCCTTCTTTTCTTAGCTAAGAAAGAAGTAGGATTGTACATCACAAAGTACAATGGAAGAAAAATATGTTGTAGCAACAAAAAATTGCAATCAAGTTATTTGGATGAAGCAGATGCTAAAGGATATAAGGATAAAAATCAGTGAACCTATTATCATACATTGTGACAACACAAGTATAGTAAATATGTCTAAGAATATAGTGTTTATTTTAAGACCAAGCACATTTATATTAAGTATCACATGTTGAGAGAGAAAGTTGTAGAAAAGGAAATTAGATTGGAGTATGTGAGCACTAAAGAGCAGATTGTAGATATATTCACTAAACTTCTAATTAAAGAGACTTTTGAGTATTTGCAAGGTATGCTAGGGGTTATGCCCCTTCCTACATCAGAGTAAATGATGTAAGAGTGCATTAGTCTAGTGTAATAGAGCACCATTATTGTTTGGACTAAATGTTGATGCTTCCTATATGGAGGAGTATCTATGATGGATATAGTCATCTAAGACTCTTGTTGGATGTTGTTTTGAATAGTTTCTTTGGACACTTGAGCTAAGAAAGAATTAGTTGCTTTTGAGTTTGATGGTTGCTAAAACCTTTGACATTGATGTCAATGGGGGAGAATTTTGGCATGAAAAAAATCATGGAAGAGAAAGAACATCATGGGGTGAAGCAAAGACAAGCAAGAACAAGTACAACATGTTCAAAAGAAGTACATCATGGAATGACCGTTTGAAAGAAAGAAAATGAGGTATATCAGTGGGGGAGAATGATTGATCAAGAGGATTTTAAAAGAAAGATGAATAGTCTTTTGTTGGTATTCTTGGAACTAGATGCTTTTCATCTATGTGCCATCAATACCAAAGGGGGTTGTTGGAAGCATGGATGCTGATGATATTCCTATGGGGGAGTATTGTAGATATTCTACTATGATGATATGTTACATTCATGACTGAGTTTGTCATTAATATAAAAATAGCAGTCTTTTGTGGTATCTAACAGAAGAACAATAGAAAGATCAAGTTGGTATGAATGAGTAATTGAGTATTCTCACTATTCAAGGTTATGGGAGAAACTTCTAAGTATCTAGTATATGTTATTAAATGTGGATGAATAAATGATAATTCTAGAAGAAGTTATGTAAGTATTGGTGATGTTTGTTCTGAGATAGAGTTTATAGAGGCATTTTCTAGTAAACTTGTTATATCTCTTAGTAGAGTTGTTATTCTAAGAATCAAGGTTGAGGATATGAAAATGACATGTTGGTGATGATGTGGCTAATTTCACTCATCATAATATTACATTTACAAAAAGATATTCAAGTTGCAAGGTGAAAGATAAATGTTATCGCTAAGTGTAATGTGTTCTTAATGTCATCCAATAATGATTAATTGAGAAGGTCTAATAGCTGAATCAGAGAATTGTTTTATGGAATTAGTATAAAGGAAGGAAATTTTCCTTTATCATATGAGATGGAATTATGACATGAAGAAGTAATTGTAAGCAACAGAGAGAGTAGAATGTGAAGTTAAACAAAGTAGAGCAGAAGTGAAGGAAACTTCATTGCCGAGGTTTTTCTGGGTGATTTGAGGTTTGATATTTGGATTCAAGTCATGATCTAGTCTACAAGGTCTAACAATTTAGTTGACAGAACAAAGGAAATAAGGACATAAAAGTAAGTTGCATGTTTGAGTAGCGAGCTCTTCTTGTAGTTGAAATTACATGTTTGGGCATTGGGCTCTTCTTGCATACATTGCACTACAACTCCTAACAGGGTTGGAATCTCT
The DNA here is from genome assembly GCA_028749045.1 of Cupressus sempervirens. Lineage (NCBI taxonomy): Eukaryota > Viridiplantae > Streptophyta > Pinopsida > Cupressales > Cupressaceae > Cupressus > Cupressus sempervirens. The sequence continues at coordinate 572,404,049 of CM053784.1, read as the reverse complement.
TAATAGGGATTCAAAGTCTCCTAACAAGGACTCATATGTATTGAATTTTGTAATAGACTCCTAACAAGGTCCATCCTCTAACAAGGAACATTTATATTAGTACATCATCTTGTGGGAATCATTCCTGCTGGGGTTTTCCCTCTGATCAAGGGTTTCCCTAGTTAACATATCTAGCATAATTGTCTATGTGCATCTTATTATGGTTGTTTTTTACTTTGGTTGAATGGTTAAGTTTGTTTAAATAAGATAAATGTTTTAATTGTTGGATGATTACCCCCTGCACCACTAGTTATCTTGGTGGACTATTGTTTCCAACATGGAGAGGGGTAATTTATTGTAGATATCATCTACATACACCTTGGACATGGTGAATCAACCTTAAGTTGGTTGATATTGGCTTGGGCAGTCACACATTGAGAAAGCCATAGATTTGAGGGTTTATAAAAGACCAAATTGGGGTTTCTTATTTGTAGAGGATGGGGAGTCAAATTTATTTTTGGGATCATTTTGGAGGACTTTTGAAAGCCTAAATCTTTGTAAGTACAAGTATCATATACTTTCTTTGTAAAATCACCCTATTTTATGCCTCAAAAGGGTGCCAAGTTTGGGGTGTGGTTGTTGGTCCAAAACAACCTATACTAAGTTTGACATAGGTTGAAGAAGGAAAAAATGGGTATCTAAAAACCTTTTTTTTTAAAGAGTATTTTGGAAAAGTTTGGAGAAAACTTGAAATCTTTCTCACTGGAAACCTAGTTGGGGACAATTAGGCCTATTAGGCAATTTCAAAGGATTTGAGTGCTAGTCTTGGGTTGGGGGTTTGAAACCACTTAAAACCTCTTGAATACATCTTAAATAGGTGAAATAAATCCACCATAGCCATTGAGAGAGTTTTGGAGTTGTAGAGTGGATAGTTGTTGTTATGTGGGTTTGGGGAACATAGCCTTTCCCTTGCACATTTTCACCTTTGTGAACTTGGTTGAGCTACATTATAATTTTTTGTTGTATCAATTAGCATTAGATATTAGGGGCATCATAGGCTAAAGGAAGAGAAATTTATTGGGGTCATTTGTGTATATGATCCTTGTTGAAGCCTTTGAGCATCCCTTACCTTTTGAGCATTCCTAGTGGGTCTTGGTACTTGAGGAGATGTCAAAAGGAGAAGATGAGGGGATCCCTCAGAGGGTCACTAATTTTGAGCTTGAAAATATTTTGAAGGAGCAAATGATAGAGAATAGAAGGATATGAGAAACCCTTGAACAAGAAATAAGGGAAAAGCTTGAGAAGGACAAGGACATGAAATACTTAATTGGTAGATTGATGATACTAGAAAAAGAAAGGAAAATTTGGTTTGGATGAGGAAGATGAATTTGAAGAGAAGGATGAAGAAAATGTCCCTTTGAGAGAAGACTCATAGTTAGATCATAAGGAGGAGCGGATTGCTAGGTTTTTTAAAGCCACAAGGAGTGGTGATGCAAAAGGAAGATCAGACTTACCTTTGTATGTAGGTAAGATGGATGATGAATAAATCATTGAATTGTTCAGTGCTATGGAGAACTACTTTGAGATTGAGAACATAGAGGACAAAGAGAAAGTAAGGATTGCTAAGACTATACTTAAAGGGCATGCCTTACTTTGGTGGGATTGTGTATAGGCTGAGAGATGGAAGAATAGTAGACCCAAGATTAATTTTTGTATACTATGCTGGACAAAATGAAGGCAATATTTTTACCTAGTGACTACAAGGTACAAATGTATAAGAAGATGCAAAATCTTAGGAAAAGTGACTTGGATGTACAAGGTTACACTGAAGAATTCTATAAGTTGGATATCAGAGTGGGTCATGATGAGGACATAGAAGAGAAAATGGAAAAATACTTGGGTGGGGGTGGGGGGGGGGGGGCTAGATTCAAGATCCAAGTTGAATTAAGTCTTACAACCCCTAGATCTATTGATGAATGTTACAAGTTGGCCATAAGGGCTAAAGATAAGTTGAGAATAAGAAAAAATAATCATGGTGGTAGAGGAAATGTAAACAAAGATAGAGGAGGAAAATCTATTGATGAGAAGGAACAAGCTAATGAGGACAAGTGCAAGAATGCTGACTCAAAACAAAGAAGAAGTTGGCAGATCAGGTTATGGTAGAGGATTTGGTGCATTCACTAGTAAGTTCTTTAATTGTGGAGTCATTGGGCATCAGTCCTTTAGGTGTCCTGAGAAAGTTGTTGATCACAAGAAGGTAGAAAAGAGAGCTCACTTGGCACAAGGAGGGGAAGAAGAATGGGAAGAAAAAGGCAAAGCTATAGAAATTAGACCATATGAGGAAGGAGAATCATTTATGGTGAGAAGAATGTAGGATCAAAAGAGGGCTCTAGTATCCATTTTTAAGAAAAATTGTGTAAGTCATGGTAAGGTTTGTAAAATGATCATTGATTGTAGATCATTTGACAATTTGAGTATCCTATAGTGACAATCAACAAGCTTAATGATGGAATGTACATGAGGGGAAAAGATAAGGGTCCTTTGGATACTCAAATGAATGAGAAAGGGAAGATTGGGAGGACAAATGATAAATGTCCTAAATCTAATATTTTTATTTGTTCTAACATTTGGAATGCAGGAAGTACATGTGGCACAAGTGGAATATTTTTGAAGAAGAGTTTCAAACATCCATCTAGGATAATGGGTGGCTTGAATACAACTCCCCTTCACTCTTGTGATGAAAGTCTTTTCAAGGTGGGGTGTACGGTGTAGGAGCACCTAGGAAAACATCTAGGCACACCTTGGATGCAATAAAAATAAAAGGATCTATGGTATCCTTGAAAGTGGATTGGAATGTATTGAAGCCTATAATGACCAAATGTAATGAACAGTTTAATGGTAACTTGAAAAGTCCTAAAAGTCCTGATATAGGATTTAGGCATAAAAATGATGTAAGGTGGGCCAATAGTGCCAATAGAGGATCTAGATTGGTTAGAGGGATCAAATTGGTTCTAGGGGGGTATTAGAATAAGTACTAAGTAGTGGAAAACAATAAATTATGAGTTAAAGAATTTTAAATAAGGTTTTAAATTCAAATTTAGGATACTAACGACTATATCCTAAATTAGGAGGGAAAACATGTTTTAATATTTTAAAACCTTGCTAATGTTTTCCAAGCAATGGAATATGGTTTGGGAAGTTGTATTTCATCCTTTATAGCTTTGTAAAGGCATAAGATCAGCAAGGAGGATAATTGGTATGAATTTACTAGCAAATGTACAGATTTGACCATTTGAATGCAACAAAACTCCATTTTTGAGCATTTTGCATTGTTTCTTTTGATTATATTGGTTCCTTATTTTTGTATCAATGTTTTGAACCTATTGGGATGATATCTAAACCATTTCTAGTGGATTAAGAAAAATAGGTTTTCATTTTACCAAAAGTGTCAATTTCATACAACTTTTACAATAATTTGTGCAAGTTTTGGGCACTTTGGAAGCATTTGGTCATTCCATGAATTTAAGAATCTGATTACCATGGAATGAACTTGTATTATAATGTAAATAATCATTGTAATAATTATTGGGCAAGAGTGTGCATGGATGGATACTTCTAATGAGTTTTTGGTGGTTGTAGGTGCATGAAATGCATGCTTGGAGTGTATCAGCCAGAGATCTATCCATTAGAGAGGGGTATTTTATGGTAGATATCATCTAAATATACCTTGGAAATGGTATATCAACCTTAAATTTGGTTGAGATTGGCTTGGGAGGTCACACATTGAGAAAACCCTTGATTTGAGGGTTTATAAGAGACCAATTTGGGGGTTTCTTATTTGCAGAGGTTGGGGAGTTCTCTTGTTACAATGCAATATTGTGATTCTTGTACCCAGTATTGAAAATTCTCAAATCTTATGTCAATTGTCAACCACTAAAAACTTTTCATTTGACTAAATTATTTCAAAATATGCATTCTACATGATTTTATTGTTACATCTCATATTCCAAGTCATGTATTTTGTTAATGAAGATACAACTTTCATATTTCATATTGCTTATTTTTTTGATACATTTGCAACCTAACTTTGAGATCAAGTTGAATTTTCAAGGACCATTGCAAATGTACTAAGCAGTGCCATAATGTTTGGTATGTGTGTTCCAAAGGTGACTCTCCTCATATTAATAAGCATAAGTCATGGATAGACATGTCCCTTTAAGAGACATGCCTATTTGTTAATAAATAATTAATATTATAACATAGTTATAATATTATTATAATATATTTATAATAAATATAACAATTGTTATATATTAATTTATCTCATATAATAATAAACACACATATATGATTATACCTCATGTTATATATAAATTTAAAAATGTACTATAGAGAAAGTCTTAGAAAAAGGGGGTCTTATAATATATATATATATATATATATATATATATATATATATATATATATATATATATATATATATATATTGATGAGCCTATAAAATGTCATATTTATATCCTTTTATTATAACACTTTACCCCATTGTTTCAATATATTTCCAACCCATTTCCATACATGAACTTGATTTATGAAGCATTAACTATGATAAATGATTTATTGATTAGCATTTATATGTGTATCTAGTTAATGCTAAATTGTGATGATTTATTATGATAAGTGGTTATTATTAAAGTATAATTATCTTGAGGTGATTAACATTTTTTTTTTGAGGTATTTGAGTCATTCATGTAGTTGGGAAGAAGGAGAAGCAAGTTGACACTTGTCAATAATCAACAATTGCAGGAAATGCAGAAAAAGTCAAAAACTAGTTTCAAAAAAATAGGCATGTCTTACTCAATTCTTAATGAAGTTAAGAATGTATTATGGATTTCAAAAACTAAAAAAGAGGATCACAAACCCTTTAGAGTGTTTGAGTTGGTTTAGAATAGTTAATGAGCACCATAGATCAGAAGATGACTAAGTAAAAGGTGGCACATTTTCAGGCAATAGAAAACCACTTTCAATAAAATGATCATAACTTCCACGTTTCTTAATGAAATTAAATTTTTAAAAATGATTTGGAAAGATGAAAAAGAGGGAAATAACATGGTAAATGGGTTTGATCTAATTCTTAATAATGAAGGAGAACCATGCGTTTGAGTGGACTGCTGAAAATGTGGAGTAGAAAATCAGTACACTTAGTCATTAGTTTTGTAATAAATATCTTCCTTGTTCAAAGGAATGATGAGACACTTTTTAGATGGTTGTTAGGGAGTAAATAATATTATATATTTTAAATTTTAATTGAACATTTGACATATATATGTAGACACACGTAGAGATATAAACAGTTTAGATAATATATAGTTCATGCAACCATTACTATGTAGTTTTCTTGTAGTTTCCTACAACCATTACTGTGTATTTAGATTTATTTCCAACATTGTCATTTTACAACAATAGAATAACTTAGATATTTTTATAGTGCATATAATTTTCAGACTTGTTTCAAGTATACAAGTCCTCGGGTTGAAAATTTAAATGAACCTTCTCTATTAGAAAGATAACTGCTCATTTTGGATGTCCAATCCATGAATTGTGTTTGCAAACCAAGTTATTGATCTAATTTGGAATCCACCCACACCCCCCCCCCCCACACACACACACATCTATGTGTTTGTGTGTATTGACTAAAAGCTCTAACATAACTGATTTTAATGGGTTCAAACTTTATTCTTTGATCAAGTTCCATAGTTAATCTCCTGCACATTAAACCTAAGAATCAATAGTACAAGGAAAAATCATATATAGCTAATTAACATAAATCAAAATGTGTAATCATATTCATAATATTCGTCAACTATCAAGACAATAATTTGAAATTCAAGTTCATATGCAGGAGCATGCATTCATAAAGTATATGTGGAACTAAGACATCTTATTGTATCAAATCAACATATATTTCATTTTATAACTAAAATTCACATGTGAATTACAATTGAATCATGAAAATTATAATGCAATTTTCATAAACATAATAATCATCTAAAATTGTCAATAAGAAGCATGAAAAATAATGTGATTAATATTTGAATAGTGGAAAATATAGGACCTATCCTCAACCTGAATTCCAAAAAGGAATGATCCGAATTGATTAACCACAAGGAAGTGATCAATGCACAAATGGATCATGCAATGGAGAATAGGGAGAAAGGAGAACATCCTATAATCTTTGTTATGGAAAAGTAATTACTAGAAATCTAAAATAAATAGAAGAAAAATACTAACCTTAAAGTAGGGAAAATATGGAAAATGTTGATTTCTTATTTTTATGTATAGTTTCAAAGAATTCTACAATCTATTCTAGACTGGAAATGTCAAAATAGAGAAAACCTAGAAAAAACTTGTCCTTTTGAAGGTAGGTTTACCTTGACCCAGATAGAGGGACACAATCTTACCCTAGAGCAAATTGTACCCTAAAAAGTCAACCTTGACCTACATTGCTCTAACAAAATTTCTCTTTGCGGATCTCGCAAGTTTGACTAAAAGAGTATCCAAATCTACACTCTAATCTATTGTCCCACACCTATATCTACAAGAAAAAGGGTTTTTTTGTATGGATTGGGGGTTTACGTTGGTCAAGCCCCAATTTGGAACAAACCTTGAAATATAATTGAAATTGCAATAAAAATAAACAAAGTAAGTGAAACAATTCACCTTGCTTATATTGAAATCCGTGTGGAGTATTCAAATCTTTGAATCCACTAGTACAGATGCTCCAAATGAATGTAGAAATGTATGTAGGATGTCTCAAATCAATGGCATTAGAACTTCAACACCAATCTTGAATTGATCTGTGCATAGAAAAAAGCTTGGAAGAATGTGGATGAAGAAATCTTCAACAAGAGGGATCCATAGAGATTGAATCCTTCAATAGCTTACAATAGACCTCTTTGATGAATTCGATGCTTGAACACTTGAATTCTTAAATTCTTAATAGATAGTAGATCTTCACTTCATAGTAGGTGGATAAATCATATATTGTATTTCATAGTTAATAGATGTCAAAATGAGGGAAGAACATTTCCTTATATAGAGATCTAGGGCACAAAATTCAAGAGAAGGCTGACATGGGAGAATTAAATATAAATTTACCTTAACCCCTAGAAATATACTTAGACTAAATGCAATTTAATAATTTACCATTCTAAAACCCAAAATAGTCGACGTAGAAGCAGGAAAATGACACTTTTTGAAGCCCGATATCCTAAAACTCCCAAAAATTGAAAATTGGACCTAGGTTCATGGACAAGGTCAACCCTAACCTAGGTTAGGGTTGAGGTTATCCTTGACCTAGCTTAGGGTTGAGGTTGACCTTGACCTAAAAGGTCATCCTTGACCTAGAAAGTAAAAGTCCTTAGTTTCATAGAGAAAGTTGTTAGAAATAGGATGGAAATAGAGAGAGAAGAAGAATAAGGGGAAAACAACCAGATCCATGAAAACTCCAATTCAAGGTGCTTGACATGAACCTAGATCACTTACTAAGAGGGCTAAACACTCTTAACATGGAAGTGCTTCCATTTTAAGATGATACTTTTAGCCCCCACTTCAGCAAGAGTTTATACTTGATGCAAACTCTTGGTAAAGTAGATAATAATGAAAAGATAATCTTATTAAAATCAAACAAACAAAAGAGATCCTCAAGCCCCCATAAACTCAAGTCTTTTTCAACTCCAATATTACAATAAGAGAGACATATCTAGAAAAAGAGAAAATAAAAAGAGTATGATTATCTCTCTCAATGAAAAATTATGTCTCTTTGTGAACTATGCAAGAAAACTTTGCAACTAGAAAGATGGAATTGAACCACCTAGTGAATGTGGCTATTCACTAGTTAGCCCATCAAGGATTTACTCTTAAGAATATTATATTCTATAGGAGTAAAACCAAAAGGAAAAGAGATCCAATCTTAAGGACACCTTTGACCTTAAAGGATCAAAATATATTGAAATTAGAGGGATCAAGAGATCCTAAAATATAAATATATGCTTTAAGGATTAACCACTAATCCAAAAAGGAAGAAGAGGTATCTTGAAAAAATAATATATATGTATTGAAAAGTGTGTGTGCACAATAGGTGAGTAGAGCGTATGCTCCCACATTAAAGTCATTGCTAACACTTTAATAGGAGTAATGGCTTTGATGGAAACATAAACAACTCCATTGATTATGTTTCCACTATGAGATGCCCCCAGATGAAGATAAATCAAGGGAAATACCACATAAACATATAGAGAGCACAATAGGGATCTCCCTACTATGGGATTAGTATGATCATAAGATTATATATATATATATCATATTATTACAAATGAATTGACATCATTCCCAAAAGAAAGTATAACTACAATCACAAAGGAGGAAAGATCACATAAGAGATATGAAGAAGAATCTTTTTAGACCATGACCTGGAGACCAAAAATAATTAGTGCAACCAAGTCATGAATCCAAGCAGATTACACAAGGAAACATGTACAAACAATAATACAAGTACAACATAACATGAAACAACATATGAAAGAATAGAGATACATATAGAGGAATAGTACAATGGGGTTGATTCTTTTATCACCTTGCACAAATAGAGAAACAAAGATCATATAAAAGAATCTAACAACATATAGAAAACACATCATAGGAGAAGCACATTACAATAGACAAACACACAAAAAGCTACCATGAAGGACTAGCCAATCAAGTGTGCTACCTACTCTCCCCATCTTGTTTTATATCATTTAGGGAAGGTGGGTAACTCACAAGAGGGACTATATCCAACATAGTAGGAATGATAGCTAGTTCCAATCAAGGATCCTCTTGAGAATCACAATGTTTGATACTGGGTGTAAGTGTCAATTGTAAGGATAACATATTAGGTATATCAATGTTAATGTTGACCAATAGTTTCATATTCATCATTAAAATCATTAACATCATCAAGAGTATCTTCTTCATCTAGATTAATCAAAATAGGATCTAAGATAAGAATGAAATCATTAGAATCATGCATCTTAACATCATTATTAGCAACAACTTCTTCTAACACATCATTCATAGTTGTATCCAAAGAAGGCAAAGGATTTTAAAGAAGAGAATTACAAGCTTTAGCTTGACCATGACGCCCCTTATGATGTTCATTAGCAAATTGATTACATTTTTTCTTGCTTGAAATGTGTTCAGAACTAGGTTCACTTGTAATTGATAATGATGAAGTGTTGCACAAAGTTGTTGAAAAGAGGTAAATTTAGTAAGAAAAATCTTATCTCTAATATCCTTTTGCAAATTTGAAATAAACATATGTTGAACATCAATATCAGGAACAATATAGGAAATCTAAGCATCTAAATGCTTAAATCTACCAATAAATTCAATCAAATTTTCCTTAGAGTTTTGTTTACAATGCATCAAATTAGTCAAAGACACTTGAGGGCCAATTTTGTTTTGAAATTGTTGAATAAAAGCATTGGAAAGTTGAGGAAATGAATTAATAGAATAAGGTGTCAAAGAAAAAAACCATTGTAAAGTCTTGTCACAAAAGGTTTGAGCAAAAAAATTGGCTAAAATCCTATAATCATGAACATAATCACTACAAATGATTTGAAATGTTTTAACATGATGAAAAGGGTCTCCCTTACCATTGTAATTCTCAATATGAGGCATATTGGCTTGTTGAGGAATGAGAGTACAAATGATATCTATAGACAAAGGACTTCACATGTCACAAGTAGGAATACTAAACTTGGTTTGAGTTGAAGTAGCAAGTTGTTGTTGTAAAGATGACACAATTTGAGCCAAACTAATAATTGTTGAATCATTAGAAGAAATAGGAGAACTAGCAACATTAGAAACACTAGGTAAACTGTATGAAGTTACAAAAATGGAAGACACAACTAGAGGAACACTAGGAACTATAGTTGATAGAGGATTGGAATAAGTAAAAGTAACATTATGATAAGAACGTTATGATGTAGGAAGGGATACATGAGAAACACTCATAGAGAGAACTGTCACAGTCACAAAAGGAGTATAGGTAGGAAGACTAGGGAAAGGAACAAAAGAAGGTTCTACATTAGTGATAGAAGCAAATAAACCTAAATCTTGAGCTTCTTGAGCTAAAGGTTTAACATTGGAAACCACAAGGTATGTAATACCACACAAGAGATTAACACCTTTTTCACTATCATGAAGAACTTTCCTAAGAGCCTCTATAGCTTGAATAGAAACTTGATTATGGTTCTCTTGAATAAGTTAATTACCCATTTGAATGTTTTTGGACTTGGTCAGGAGGAACTCTTACAACATCATCCTCATAATGAGATGAGTTAGAAGAGTTTTTCTCCATAATAGGATTAGAATCAAGAAGAATCAAATGCTCATCCGAGATACTAAAGAAAGGAGAAGAAGACTCAAGCTCAAAGATACCCAAAAGTCTATGACTTTGTCTAACCAGAAGAGTAGAAGTAGGACTAGAAGTAATAAAGCTCATAAACAAATGAAATTTAAATGAACTAATCTAAGAAAACATAAAGAAAAAATATTTTAGTATTTTGGAAGAGATCTTGCAATTATTTTGTATTTTTGAATTATAAAATGCAAGAGCATAAACTTAATCAAATCGTAATGCAAGAAAATACCTAGCAAATATGAAATGAAATAGAACATTGCAAAACACAATAGGGCATCTAATTCGACAAAATAAAAGAGGGTAAGCATGTTGGGTTCACCAAAATGAATAGGGGAAAATATAGGACCTATCCTCAACCCGAATTCCCAAAAGGAATGATCCAAATTGATTAACCACAAGGAACTGATCAATGCACAAATGGATCATGCAATGGAGAATAGGGAGAAAGGAGGAGATCCTATTATCTTTGTTATGGAAAAGTAAGTACTAAAAATCTAAAATAAATAGAAGACAAATACTAACCTTAAAGTAGGGAAAATGTTGATTTCTTACGTCTGTGTATAGTTTCAAATAATTTTGCAACCTATTTTGGACTGGAAAATGTTGAAATGGAGAAAACCTAGAAAAATGTTGTCCTTTTGATGGTAGGTTGACCTTGACCTAGATAGAGGGGCACAATATTACCTTGGGGCACAATTGTACCCTAAAAACTTGACCTTGATCTGCATTGCTCTAAAAAAATTTCTATTTGTGGATCTTATAAGTTCGATGAAATGGGTATCTCAATCTGCACTTTAATTCATTGTTCCACATTAGTATCTATAAAAAAAGGTTTTTTTTTTGTTTTTTTTAGATGGGGGGTTTTCCTTGGTCAAACCCTAGTTTGGAATCAACCTTGAAATATAGTTAAAATTTCAATATATGTAAACAAAGTAAATGGAACAATTCACCTTGCTTATATTGAAATCCATGTGGAGGATTTGAATCCTTGAATCCACAAGTACAAATGCTCCAAATGAATGTAAGAATGTATGTAGGATATCTCAAATCAATGGCATTAGATCTTTAACACTAATCTTGAATAGATATTTGCATAGAAAAGGGTTTGGAAGAATGTAGATGGAGAAATCTTCAACAAGAGGCTCCATAGAGATTGAATCATTCAATAGCTAATAGTGGACCTCCTTGATGAATTGGATGCTTGAATACTTGAATGCTTTATAGATAGTAGATCTTCACTTCCTAGTAGGTGGATAAATCTTAGATCATAACTCATAGTCATTAGATGTAAAAATGAGTGAAGAAGGATTCCTTATATAGAGATCTAGGGCACAAACTTCTAGAGAAAGATGACATGGGAGAATTAAATCCCAATTAAATTTAAACCCTAGAAATGGACCTAGATTAAATGTTATTCAAGAGTTTATCATTCTAAAACCCAAAATAGTCAACCCAAAAGTAGGAAAATGAAACTTTCCGAAGCTCGATATCTCAAAACTCCAAAAAATTGAAAATTGGACTTGAATATTATCTAAAGATATAAAGTCTATATAAATTTAATCATATTGTATCAAAATAGTGTATCAAATTCAATCAAAATAGTGTATCAAATACAATCAAAAGATGAAAATGTCAACTATGTTATGAAGAGTTAGGGTAGGACCTCACATCCTGCCCTCCTAGGAATGAACGTCCTCTCTGAGTTCATTAAAAAGATGAGGTTATTGTGCTCCCATATATTTTTCATCCTCCCATGATGTTGTAACCTTGTCATAACAATCTCATTGGACTTTGACCTAGTTTAGCTCTCTGGCTTGAAGGGCCAGGGTCCAATGGGCCAAAATGTGAATGGGATCCAATTCTAGTTTTCCATCTAACTCGACCTACAAGACATACCAATCTATAATATGAGACTCATCATAAATATAATTTAGTAATATGTAAAAATGAAACACATTATGGATGCATGATAAGCTAAGTGGTAAAGCTACAAAATAAGAAACTAGTTCTATCCTTTACAAAATCTAAAAGGGTCCAACATAGCAAGGTGAAAAGGTAGAGACCTTTCCAAAATTTATTAAACTCTTGTGTAGACACACCCTCAAGAAGAATCTATCACCAACCATCTACTCTTGTTGAATCCTCTTTTCATCTTCATATTTCTTTTGTCTATCTTGAGCCTCTCTAAGATGTTTTTTGATCAAGATGACTTTTCTTTCCAATCTTTAACCAATTTTGGTCCTACAACTACCCTATCCTCAATCATGTCCCAATTCAATGGTGTCCTACATGGACTACCATACAAGGTCTAATAGGGTGGCATACTCCAAGATGAATGATGTCCATTATTATATACAATTTGACTAAATACAACTATTCCTCCCATTTGACTTTATGGAACATCACATACATACACAACATATCTTCTAACACTTGGTTGATCCTCTATGTTTATAAATCTATCTCAAAATGATAGGTTGTACTAAAGTTGAGCCTAGTGCCCAATGTTGTCTAAAGATATCTCCAAAAGGAAGAGGTGAAAAGAGAATCCCTATCTAAAATTATCTTACAAGGAATTTCATGTATACCTATGCAAATATTGGTATGGTAGAGGGAGTGTGGATAGGTGAAAAGTGGGCAACTTTGGTTAATGTGTTAAATATCACCATTATGTCATCATGGCAGTGAGAGGACATAGAAAGACCAATAATGAAATCCATGGATATAGTGTCCCACTTCCATTGAGGTATCTCATATACTTGAAGAAATCCACCAAGATGGTGATGTTCCACCTTCACTCTTTGACGCTCAAGGTATATAGCTACAATACTTTAAAAACTATAGTCTCATGTTTGACAATGATATAGGTGTTTCAAATCAACATGCAACTTTTAACCTTGATATGTCCTACATATGATGCTCTATGACACTCTAGTATAATGAAATCTCAAAATTCCATAGTAGAAGGTATGCAAATTTTTCCACTATGACATAACAGTCCATATGACTCTAATGAATAGTCTAAATGATTTCCCAAAATGGGTCTCTGAGATCAAACCAACTAACAAATCTTTGCATAAATCTTGTTCTCAAGCAAATGAAATAGTATACACTATCTCAAAATAATGCCAATAATCATGGATGATACCTCATGTCACCTCCTACTCAAAGCATATGAAAAAATATTCTCATTTGCTTTGATGTAATGGAGATCAAATTCATGTTCACATAGAAAATCTATTTATATCCTATGCCAAGCATTAAGGTTTGTCTATGTGAATAAGTATTGTAAGCTCTAATGATCTTATTTAAGCTTAGAATGATGTCCTAAGAGAAAATATCACCATCTCAAACAAGCTCACACCATTGTTACAAGCTCAAGGTCATGGATAGGGTAATTAAGCTCATGCATCTTAAGTTTCCTAGTCTTGTAGGCTTTATCCAACCTGGACAAGAACTAGTCCTAATCCATCAAACAAAGCATCTCTGCATACCAAAAAGTTTGCAAATGGATTTGACACAACAAGAATTAGTACATTGTTAAGTTATTTTTTGAGCTCTTGAAATGATATCTTGTACTTCTTTGTCCATTCAAACTTATTTCCTTTTCTTTGAAAGGAAGAGATAGGGTGTGCAATTCTAGAGAATCCCTCTACAAAATGTTTTTAATACCCTTCTAGAACCATAAAAATCATAACCTCAATCTATTATAGCTCTAACATTTTATGGGTCTACTGAGATCCTATCACCTAATATAACATGTCCAAGATAATAAACCTAGAATCTAAAGAAATTGTAATTTGATAAGATATCATATAATTGGTTCTCTCTCAACAACTATAATACCTATCTAAAGTTTTCCTTGTGCTCCTTCTCATCTTAAGAATATGCCATCAAGGAATACTATGAAATATATATTTAAAATATCCCATTCACAAGGATCATGAATATAGATAGAGCTTTCATGAGCCCAAATGGCACCACAATGAACTTGTAGTGGACATAACTCATATGAAAATCAAGCTTGTGGATATTGCTTTTGACAATCCTCAAGTAATGGTACACTAACTTTTGATCTATCTTTGAGAAGACATAGACACACTATAATTAATCAAACAAGTAATAAGGAAGTAAATATTTATGTTGGAAATGATTGAAATGATCATAAGAACAATTGTTGGAATAATATATGGAACTGGTAAAGAATGTCCTCAATCATTGTTTTGTCATTGATGTCAAACTTGCTACTTGTAGGGATGACAATTGCTTTAGTGATCCAAATATTATCAATTAGTTGATTGTCAAGGTGGAGGAAATCAATAAGATGTAACTAGAACACCTAGAGAAAGGTTGAAGTTATGATGTTGTAATGAAGTACAAGGATCAGTCAAGCCATTAATGAAATCGTGTATTGGATGACATACTAAAAGATACAAAGAATGAGCACACTGAAACATATCAAAGATCTAAGGTTTTAGCTAAGTCTTTTGTAAAGCTCAAACTAAGTTTATTAGAGAGAAGGTGTCGAGAAAGCTAGTAAGAGACGAACAAATTCTAGGTTCAAGTGCCGAGCAAGTTCAAGTTCAAGTGTCGAGCAAGTTCAAGTGCCAAGCAAGTTCAAGTGCCAAGCAAGTTCAAGTGCCAAGAAAGTGTAGGTGCCGAGTAACACAGAGGTGCCAAGCACCAGTAACTCAATAATGCTGAGTAACACAGAGGTGCCGAGTACCAGTAACTCAATAATGCCGAGTTGCTGCATTATTTAGGAAATCGAAGATTCATCAGATCTAAGCTGACAAAGTTGTTATCTAGAAATCTGTGAATTAAAAGGAAGATAAGAATGATGAGTTGGTGGCATAGAAAACCATGTAGAACATTTTTAAGATACAATTGGTCAAGTTTCAAGAAGAAAACAAGAGATGGGGTAGATACATTGTATCCTACCTAATCCATTTTGAAACCCTAAAATTGAAGAATAAGCTAAGGAGAAGATAACACAGGAACTCTATTTGGATAGATGACCACAAGGATGATTGCATTGGCAGAATGAGTAGGAAAACTCAAGGAGATGAAGCTTGAGAGGAAGAAAAGCAGTCAGATCTGAAGTGATTGAAGCCAAGCATAAGGATTGAACTGAAAGAGTGATCTAAAATCTGCAAAGTATGTTGCAAGTTATGTCAGATCAAAAGACCATTATCGTTACTTTCTAGCAATTGTAATAGTAAGATAAATCCTATGGACTTAGGTTGGTTTAACAACCATTAAATAAATCCTTTGACAGGGTGACATTCTAAGTGAATGTTCTAAAGACCTTTAACCAGGCCCATTCCTAACAATTTGGTGAAATCCTCTAACAAGATCACATTTAACAATGTGTTGTAAGCCTTTAACAGGGCATCACTTCAGAAGAGTGAGATTCAAGTAGCATGTTACTGGTGGTTTTTCCCAAATTGGGTTTCCACGTAAATCATTGTTCCATGTGTTGATCTTGAATGTTTTATCTTTGCATGTTGATATACAGTAATTTGCTTATATGACTTATTTAAGTTTGAACATATGAAAAGGGTATTAATAGGGAATTTGGACCTTGAATAATTGATTCACCCCCCCTCTCATTTATTCTAAATAATTCTAACAATTGGTATCAGAGCCTGACTGCTAATTCAGTTTAAAGGGACTACTAGTAGAAAAGATCAAAATGCCAAAAAGAGAAGTTCCCAAGCTTAACAAAGACAACTTTGTTGCATGGAAAAGTTTGATGAAGCTACATCTTGGATCCATAGGAGATTATGTCCAAAATTCAATTGTCACTGAACATGTAGATCCAATAGGTGCTCCTACTGCCAAAGACATGAAAAACAAACAAGATCACAACTAGACAATGTTGGAAATTGCCTCTGCACTCAACTATGCTGAATTTGATGATATCAAAGGATGTGACACTACATTCAAAATGTGGAAAGCCCTATCAAACATCTATGGAGGAGATCAGAATGTACAAAGAGAAAAAAGAAAAAGTCTCAGAGGAAAATTTGATGACATGAAAATGGAAGAAAATGAGAATGCTACTCAGTATGGTGCAAGAATAAAGGAAGTGGTAAGTGCAATAAGATGCTTGAATGGTCAATTGGATGAAGATACTATTAATAGTAAGTTCTTAAGAACCTTGCTCCCTATCTATGCTATTAGTGTATTAGCAATACAAGAGCTAAGATGTATACCAGGAAATAATCTAAGCCTTGAAGGTATAATAGGTAGACTCACTGCATTTGAGTTATTTAACTTTGACAACTACAAACCTGAAAATGTTAAATCTGCTTTTAAGGCCAAGTTGTCACTAAAAGATGTCGAACAGGTGAAATCAAAGAAAGGAAGAAAAATGAATTATGTATCTAGTGACAGTAGCACTGATGAGGAAGATGTGGAACAATTGGAAGCATTGCTCACTAGAAGATTTCACAAGGGCAAAGGAAAATTCAAAGGTAAGATACCTATCATTTGTTTTAATTGCAATGAAGTAGGTCATATTACTGCAAGATCTCCACAGAAAAAGTATTCCAAGGAAGGCAACAAATACAAGAACAGAGGAGATGATGACAAGAGAGATTACAAAGAAAAAGGTAAGAAGTGTTATATTGTTGAAGAAAATTTTGATGACAATGATGATGAAGTTGTTTATGTAGCCATGAAGGACCAATCTAATGAAGAAGAAGCCACAGCACTGGTGACATGTATAAACAAGAATGACAGATGGATCATAGAGAGTGGATGGTCACATCACATGACAGGAGACAAAAGTAAGTTTGTTAACTTTACTCAGTATGATGGAAATAGTGTTAGATTTGGTAATGATGCTCCATGTCAAATCAGCGAAAAAGGTTCCATTAAGCTCAAAAACCAAATTTCATGTGACAATGCATACTATGTTGAAGGATTAAACTACAATTTACTGAGTGTCTCACAATTAGGCAATATAGCTTGCAAAGTGGAATTTGAAAACAAAACTGCAAAAATCTATGAAAATGATGGTAAACTAATAGGAAAAGGAGATAAAACAAAGAGTAATTTGTTTTACCTGGATATGGATGATGCTTCTTGTCTATTTGAAAAATTTGATGATGAATTGTTGTGACATAAAAGATTATGTCATGTCAACTTTGACAATCTAGTCAAAATTAGTAAAATGAAGAAAGTCAGAGATCTACCAAAATTGAAGAAGCCTGATAATGTCATGTGTAAACAATGTCAGCTAGGAAAGATGACAAAGTCAAGTTTCAAAAGCAAAAACTATACATCTAAAGAGATACTTGAGTTAGTTCACACTGACTTATGTGGTCCAATGGAAATACAAAGCTATAGAGGAGATAAATACATAATGTTATTTGTTGATGACTATTCCAGGATGATGACTGTTATGTTCTTAAAATAAAAATCTGATGCTTTTCAAATGTTTAAGTGGTATGTGGCCAGAGTTGAAAAGGAAATTGGAAAAAGCTTAAAATATCTAAGATCAGATAGAGGTGGTGAATTTACATCAAATGAATTCGAGATATTCTGTAATGACAATGGAATCAAAAGACAGACATCAGCTCCTAAAACTCCCCCACAGAATGGAATTGCTAAAAGAAGAAACAGATCTACAATTGACTATGCTAGAACATTAATGATGGAAAAGAATGTTGCCCTAAAATACTGGAGAGAAGCTAAAAGTGTAGCTGTTCATACATTGAACCGAGTACAAGTCAAGAAAGGTACATATACAACACCTTTTGAATTATGGTATGGTTACTCACCAAATGTAAAACATTTCAAAGTATTTGGTTGCAAATGTTTTATCCTTAGAAATGTTAGAAATGGAAAATTTGATGTAAAAAGTGATGAAGGTATATTTCTTGGGTACTCCACAAGAAGTAAGGCATATAAGTGTTTGAATATTAACACTAACAAAATTTTGGAAAGTGCAAATGTAAATTTTGACGAGCACACAGAAGTCCAAGTTGAAGAACCAAGGAAAATGGAAGAATATAGAACCTTTGTATATTCTTATGAAGGAATGACTGTTGATGAGGATGATGTCAATCAAATTTAAAGTCAACAACAAGTGTCAGTTTCAGCCGATTCACAACTAGTGAATGCCGAGTTGCATTCAGAAGCTGAGTTACAAAATGAAGAAAATGCACAATCTGATTTTGAAGACAGTATACATGATGAAGAATAACCTGACAATGAAGAGCATAGTGATCCTGAATCTGAAAGATCAAACATGGAAACAAGGACAGAGCCAAGATTATCCAAATATGTAAAAAGAAATCACCCTGCTGAACGAATAATTGGTGACAAAGATGCAAGACCAATGACAAGGAACATACTAAGACATGAATCATGTCTAATCAGCAAATCTGAACCCAAGACAGTATATGGTGCATTACAAGATGGTTACTGGTATAAAGCTATGGAAGAAGAAATTGATCAAATAAGAAAAAATAAAACCTGGAGTTTGGTTCCCAGACCAACTGACAAGAATGTGATTGGCACCAAATGGGTATTCAGAAATAAACTAGATGAGAATGGTGAGATTACCAGAAATAAAGCCAGATTAGTATGCAAGGGTTATGCTCAAGAAGAAGGAATAGACTATGGAGAAACATTCGCTCCTGTTGCAAGAATGGAAGGAGTAAGAACTTTACTTGCATATGCTGCCTACAAAGATTTCAAAGTCTATCAGATGGATGTAAAATCTGCCTTCTTAAATGGTATACTAGAAGAAGAAGTCTACATTGAACAACTAGAAGGATTTTTTGATGAAAACAATAAGGATATGGTGTATAAGTTACATAAAGCACTCTATGGTTTGAAACAAGCACCTAGAGCATGGTATGAGAGACTTCACAAGTATCTAGTGGAAATTGGATTTGAAAGAACTGATGATAATAGCAACATGTACATCAAAGCTGAAGAAGGTAAAGATATTATTGTATCTAAAAATTGTGTGGATGACATAGTATTTGGTGGTAAGGAAGTAGTTTGCAAAGGCTTTGCTGACAAAATGAAACATGAATTTGAAATGTCTATGTTTTGAGAAATCAAATTTTTTGTTGGATTGCAAGTTCATCAACTCAAACATGGAATATTTATTACACAATCAAAATACATCAAAAAAATTCTTAAAACATTTGGATTGGAGGAATCCAAACCAGTCATCACACCAATGGCCACAGGAAATACGCTATCCAAAATGATGAGTCAGCTGAAGTCAATCAAACAATGTACAGATCCATGATTGGAAAACTACAATATGTTGTACATAGTAGACCATACATAGCATTAGCAGTTGGAATAGTGGCTAGGTTCTCTGCTAATCCTAAAGAAAATCATCTCATAGTAGTAAAAGGAATAATGAGATATCTCAAAGGAACTGATGATTTTGTTCTATACTACAAAAAGAATGGAAAATTTGAACTCAACGCATATACAGATGCAGACTGGGGATGAAACATTGATGACAGAAAAAGCACAAGTGGAGGTGCATTATTTCTAGGCAAAAGGCTAGTTACCTGGACTAGCAAAAAACAAACATGTATATCCCAGTCCACTGCAGAATTAGAATATGTGGTAGTTGCAGTCAATTGTACAAACATTGTATGGCTCACACATCTATTGAATGGAATGAAAGAAGAAGTAACAAAACCGGTGATATTGTATTGTGATAATACAAGTGCTATAAACATATCCAAAAATCTAGTGATGCATGCAAAAACCCAGCATATTGCAATCAAGTATCATTATGTGTGAGAATTGGTAGAAGACAAACAAGTGAAGTTAGAATACATTCACACAAAGGAACAAACTACGGATATCTTCACCAAACCATTGCCCAAGGATGCCTATGAATATCTTAGAGGCAAGCTGGGGGTTATACCCCTAAGTCAACCAATTTAAGGCAACAAGGAAGTTGCCTTGCATCAACAGGAATAAATCATTGAAATATTAATAGGTTGATGCAAAGGATGACAGTAGGAACAGAAACTCCAAATCAGTCACAAGCATGGTGATAGAGGGAGAAAGACAACAAGAAGCCAAAGCTTATATTTTGCATGATAAAGATTCTACAGCTTTGGCATTTATGTCAAAGAGGGAGAAATATGCTGAAAATTGATCAATGTAAAGAAAGAGGGAGATATATATGAAAGAGAGAGATATATGTGATTAGTAGTGAAAATGCAGCAAATCAATACAATCTTGGTGGTAACTGAATTGATTACTTGATCAGTTTGGTTTGCCATCAATGCCAAAGAGGGAGATTGTTGGAAATTATTGAAATGATCATAAGAAATTTTTTTGGAATAATATATGGAACTGGTAAAGAATTTCCTCAATCATTGTTTTATCATTGATGTCAAACTTGCTACTTGCAGGGATGACAATTGCTTTAGTGATCCAAATACTATCAATTAGTTGATTGTCAAGGTGAAGGCAATCAATAAGATGCAACTAGAAAACCTAGAGAAAGGTTGAAGTTATGATGTTGTAATGAAGTACAAGGATCAGTCAAGCCATTAATGAAACAGTGTAGTGGATGACATACTAAAAGATACAAAGAATGAGCACACTAAAACATATCAAAGATCTAAGGTTTTAGCTAAGTCTTTTTTAAAGCTCAAACTAAGTTTATTAGAGAGAAGGTGTTGAGAAAGCTAGTAAGAGCCAAGAAAATTCCAAGTTCAAGTGCCGAGCAAGTTCAAGTGTTGAGAAAGTTCAAGTTTAAGTGTCGAGCAAGTTCAAGTGCTAAGCAAGTTCAAGTGCCGAGCAAGTTCAAGTGCTGAGCAGAACCAAGTGCCAAGTAGGTATAGGTGCTGAGTAACACAAAGGTGCCGAGCACCAGTAACTCAATAATGTCGAGTAACACAGAGGTGTCGAGCACCAGTAACTCAATAATGCCAAGTTGCTGCATTATTTAGGAAATCAAAGATTCATCAGATCTAAGCTGACAAAGTTGTTATCTAGAAATTTGTGAATTAAAAGGAAGATAAGAATGATGAGTTGGTGGCATAGAACACCATGTAGAACATTTTTAAGATAAAATTGGTGAAGTTTCAAGAAGAAAACAAGATATGGGGTAGATACATTGTATCCTACCTAATCCATTTTGAAACCCTAAAATTGAAGAGGGAGAATTGAGCAGCAAAGGCAAATCAAACTTGTATATAAGAAGACATAAGCTAATGAAGAAAAAAAGTGTGGAATAGAGGGGATAGTGAGAGAGAGAGTCGTGGTCAAGAATAATAGCATGAAATGCTGAAGAATAAGCTAAGGAGAAGATAACACAAGAACTTTGTTTGGATAGACAACCACAAGGATGATTGCATTGGCAGAATGAGTAGGAAGACTTAAGGAGACAAAGCTTGAGAGGAAGATAAGTAGTTAGAGTTGAAGTGATTGAAGCCAAGCATAAGGATTGAATTGAAAGAGTGATCTGAAATCTAAAAAGTATGTTGTAAGTTATGTCAGATCAAAAGACCATTATTGTTACTTTTTAGCAATTGTAATAGTAAGATAAATCCTATGGACTTAGGTTGGTTTAACAGCTATTAGATAAATCCTTTGACAGGGTGACATTCTAAGTGAATGTTCTAAAGACCTTTAACCAGGCCCATTCCTAAAAATTTGGTGAAATCCTCTAACAAGGTCACATTTAACAATGTGTTGTAAGCCTTTAATAGGGCAGGCTCTTAACAGGGCATCACTTCAGAAGAGTGAGAATCAAGTAGCATGTTACTGGTGGTTTTTCCCAAATTGGGTTTCCACGTAAATCATTGTGTCATGTGTTGATCTTGAATGTTTTATCTTTGCATGTTGATTTACAGTAATTTGCTTATATGACTTATTTAAGTTTGAACATATGAAAAGGGTATTAATAGGGCATTTTGACCTTGAATAACTGATTCACCCCCCTCTCAGTTATTCTAAAGAATTCTAACAATTTATTCTTGATGGTTACTTTATTTAACTACTGGTAATCAATACATAACTAAGTAATCCTCCCTCCTTCTTTATGAAGATAATTGGTGTACCCCAAAGTGAAACACTAAGGGAAATGTGTCATTTTTCTAAGAAGCTCCTCCAACTAAATCTTGAGCTCATTAAGCTCATGATTGGTCATCCTATAAGATACTCTATATATTGGCTCAACTCCTAGTACAAGGTCTATATGAAAGCCAACTTTCCTATGTGGAAGCATACTAAGAAGCTCTGAAGGAAACACATCCACATACCCTATATAATAGGATATTCATTAAGAGAAGGTTTTATCTCCTCATGCTTCTCTTTATCACTAATGAAAATGATAAATAAAAGTCATCCCTTATGCATATACTTCTTAACCTAATAGCAGAGATGATAGAAAGAGATATGGGTCTCTACACCCATGAAATCACCATAGGAGTACCAAAATTATCTACACACTTGAACTCATTTTGTGTCAATAAATATTGGTGTTGTGGGAATAAAGATAATCCATGGAAAGATAAACATTATAAGATCCTAGAAAGATAATATGTAGGTATGTCATAGTAGTCATATTTCTAATCTGGATCTGATAACCCTTGACCAAGGTGCTCTAGCTCCTAAGTTTAACTCAACCAACTAACATATTTCCTAGCTACAACTATCCTATAGTGATCCACTAAAAATGAAGATATAAATGAATATGTAGCTCATGAATCAAATAATATAGTAATACTATTGGAATTAAAGATAGAGTAACTGAGAGGGGGGTGAATTAGTTAATAACAAAATTAATTCACAATTCCCTTAGATGTCTTAAAGATCTAGTTACTACTTTTACTCAGTAAAAAAATGTTGTAACTTGATAAGATTAAACTATTACTTTTTCAAGCATTCAGGAATGTAACTGAAAATAAAGTGAACACAAGAGACACCAGATTTAATGTGAAAACCCAATATGGGAAAAACCACCCAGTAACTAGTTGCCAATTTTTCACTCTTTTAAGGCAAGCCCTGTTAGGAGCCAACCCTATTAAAGGTTACAATACACACTATTAGGTGTGACCCTATTAGAGGATTTAATCACCCTGTTAGGAGTGGCCTTGCTAGAGGTCTTGGAACAATTCAAATGAACTATCACCTTGTTAAAGGATTTACAAAATGGCTGTTAAACCAACTTTGTTAAGAGATTTGAAATCACTGCTATAATGGTTAGAAAGCAAAAATGAATTGGCCTGAACAAGATGCAACTGAATTTGTTGGTTACAGGTCTCTATTTAGCATCATAAGATCCTCCTTGGTCAAATATGGCTATGTTGCTTCTCAATGATCTCTGATCATCCTTCAAATCTGCTTCCACAACAATCAGTCTTCATATTACATTAATTCCTCATTCTTCCACTTCATACCTTTTAAAATTTGCAACTTGATTTCTTACTTATACCATTCAGATTGTCAAGTCAGCCTATTTACATGTTGCATTTACCAATAAATTATACATTAGTTGGCTATAGATATTACTCTGAACAAATAAACATTATTTCATAAGAAAATGAAATCCTTTACTGGCTGACCTTGCTCGATAAATATTTCTTTTGGAAATTTCCTAAGTTAACCATCTTTGACTCAATTAACATTGAAATATCCTTAAAATCCTTTGGCTGCCAAGTTTTCTCGGTAAGAATTGAATCCCTCGGTAAGAATTGCTTCTTTCAAATTACCTTTGATGATCGAGTGAACTCGGTAAGAACTATTTCTTCCACATTACCTTTGATGACTAAGTGAACTCGGTAAGAACTATTTTTTTTTGATTACCTTGAAATCTTGGTAATCAACTATTTACTCGGTAGACATTGCAAACTATCTTTACTGACCTTTTTGGCTTGGTAGACACTATTTATTGCCTTGTTGACCTTTTGAGCTTGGTAGACACTATCCTTTTCCTTGTTGACCTTCTAAGCTTGGTAGACACTATCCTTTTTCTTGCTAACCTTTTGATCTCGGTAGACACTATCTTTTGCCTTGCTGACCTTTTGAGCTCGATAGTCAACCATCATTTGCCTTGCTGACCTTTTGAGCTTAGTAGACGCTATCCTTTTCCTTGCTGACCTTCTGACCTTGGTAGACACTATTCAATAACTAATATGACATTTGTGTGACATCAAAGACAACACACAATTGAAAAATTATATCCAACAATCTCCCTCTTTGGCATTGATGGCAACACAACATGTCATAGCAGAATGAAATTTGAAACCATGTCTTTTAATGTTAGAAAACAAAACTCTTTCTTTCATAATAATCTCTCCTTTTTACACAAACTCTTATTATTTTGCAAATTTTACAATGATATGATAGTATATTCTCCCTCTTTGACAACATATGCCAAAGACAACTCAAAACAACTGAATAACATTGTACCTGATGTACTAATTCATATGCAATATCTTTATTGGTTTGCTGCATCAACTCATAGATTTTCAATTTTGTTGTTGTTGATGCATCACTAAAACTATATTTTAGTGAGCTTTAGATAGGGGAATGACCCCTAACTTACCTCTTAGATATAAAAATGCATCCTTAGGTAAAGGCTTTGTGAATATGTCAGCAATTTGTTCCTTTGTATGCACATATTCCAATCTTATTTCCTTTTCTTGCACCAATTCTCTAACAAAGTGATATTTTATGGCAATATGCTTGATTTTTAATGCATCACTGGATTCTTAGAGATGTTAATTGCACTTGTGTTATCACAAAACATAACAACTAGTTCTTTGATTTCTTGCTTCATACCTTTCAATAATTATTTAAACCGCACAATGTTTGAGCAATTTACTATTGCTACAACATATTCAGCTTCTGCTATGGATAGAGATGTACAATTTTGCTTTTTGCTTGTCCAAGAAACCAACCTTTTTCTTAGAAAGAAGGCTCCCCCACTTGTGCTTTTCCTATCATCAATATTTCCTACCCAATCTGCATCCATGAACACCTTTAAATCCAATTTTCCTCCAAGTTTATATCATAATCCATAATCTTCAGTTCCTTTTAAGTATCTCATGATCTTTTTTATTGCCATCATGGGATTTTCTTTTGGTTTTGCTGAGAATCTTGCTACAATCCCTACTGCAAGGGAAATGCCTGGTCTTGTGTGCACTACATATTGCAACTTTCCAATCATAGACCTACACAATGTCTGATCCACTTCCTTTGATTCATCATTTTGGTGAGTTTTAATCCAATACACATAGGAGTCCCAACTGGTTTGCAATCTTCCATACCAAACTTTTTCAGTATCTCCTTGATGTATTTGGATTGAGTGATGTAGATGGCATTCTTATTCTATTAAATTTGAAGACCAACAAAGAATTTGATTTCACCAAATGTTGACATTTCAAATTCCTTGTTCGTTTGTTCTAAAAATTCTTTGCAAAGATCATCAATTCCTATGGACAAAGTATCATCTACAAATATTTTTGCCAAAATAATCTTATTATCTGGTCCTTCCTTTATGTACAAACTGCTATTGTCATTAGTTCTTTAAAAACCAATCTTAATAAGATAGTTATGCAATCTTTCATACCATGCTTTAGGAGCTTGTTTTAGACCACATAATGCTTTATGCAATTTGCAGACCATGTCTTTCTTGTCTGGATCAGCAAAACCTTTAGGTTGCTCAATGTAAACCTCTTCCTCCAATATGCCATTGAGAAATGCTGACTTGACATCCATCTGATAAACTTTGTATCCTTTAAATGCAACATATGCAAGTAAGGTTTTGACACCTTCCAATCTTGCAACAGGAGCAAAAGTTTCTCCATAGTCTACACCTTCTTCTTGAGAGTATCCTTTGCATACTAGTCTAGCTTTGTTCCTTGATACCTTACCATCTCCATTTAGTTTGTTTCTGAATACCCACTTTTTTCCAATCACATTCTTGTCTTTGTGTTAGGTACAAGAGTCCATGTTTTATTTTTCTCTATCTGTTCTATTTCTTCATTCATAGCTTCAATCCAATTTCATTGTCCAGTGCATCTTTGACATTTTAAGGTTCAAAATCAGCAAGTAAACAAGTGCTTTTCAACTTACTTCTTGTCATTGTTCCTTCTAATTTATCACCAATGATTTGATCTGGTGCATAATGCTTTCTAACATACTTGTCTAACATGGGCTCCTTGCCTTTTGAATGACTTGCATTGTTATCCTTCTGTGTCTCAAATTTTGGTTTTGATTCTTGTTGCTCAGGTTCGGTAGATGCTAACTCGGTAGCTTCTTTTTGCAACTCGAGTTCTTGCAGCTCGGGAGGCATTAGCTCAGTTTCAACTTCCTATGATGCAGTAACAGAAGATTCTAGAGTTGAGGATTTTTGAATAATAGGTATACTTGGCATTGTATCAGGTTCAATGTAAATGAATCTTTTGTAGTCTTTAGGTTCCTCTTTGCTTTCTTCTTCTGCTCTTTCTGCAAACTCATCAACTTTCACATGTGCACTTTCTATAACTTTGTGAGTAGATAAGTTCAAACATCTATATGCTTTTCTTTTTCAAGAGTATCCCAAAAATATTCCTTCATCACTTTTTACATCAAATTTACCTTTTCTAGATTCTTTCAAAATGTAACATTTTCTTACAAATACTTTTAGATAACTTACATTGGGTTTGTAGCCATACCACAACTCATAGGGTATTTTGAATGAGTCCTTTTTTAGCTGTACTCGGTTCAAGGTATGAGCTGCCATGCTGATAGCTTCCTTCTAGTATTTGATAGCAATGCCTTTCTCAATCATTAAGGTTCTTGCACAATCCATTATAGATCTATTCCTTCTTTTTGCTATTCCATTTTGTTCTAGAGTTCTAGGTGCTAAAACCTGTCTTTAGATTCCTCTTTCAATATAAAAGTTATTGAACTCATGTGAAATGAATTCACCACTTATGTCAAACCTTAAGCATTTCAGTCTTTTACTTGTTTCCTTTTCTACTCTAGCCAAATACCATTTGAATTTTTCAAATGCTTCTAATTTCTCTCTAAGGTACATGACAGTCATCATTCTTGAATAATCATCAACAAACAGAATGAAGAATTTTTCACCAGTATAACTTTCAATGACAATAGGTCCACACAAATCAGTATGTACAATTTCTAGAACTTCTTTAGTCTGATAGTTCTTGCTTTTAAAACTAGTGTTTCCCATTTTACCAATTTGACAATTCTTGCATATACCAAACTTAGGTTTATTCATGTTAGGAATACCTCTTACTTTCTTGAATTTATTGATTTTTATTAAATTGTCAAAGTTTACATGACACAACCTCCTATGCCATAACCAACTTTTTTTAATTTGAGCAATGAAACATGAACATTCACCAAGTTCAAGATAAAATAAGTTACCTTTTGTTTGAGTGCCTAATCCAATCAGCTTTCCTTTGCCATCCAGCAATCTTTCTTTTCTATCCATAAGTTCTACTTTGAATCCATTATTGAGTAGCTATGCCACACTCAAAAAATTTTGCTTTAGTCCTTCTACCCAATATGCATTATCACATACAAGTTCCTTGGTTAGTGAGATTCTTCCTTTTCCTCTTATACAACAAGGTTCATTGTTCCCAAATCTTACACTGCCACCGTCATAGTCTTCAAAATATTCAAACTTAGTTTTATCACTAGTCATGTGATGAGAACAACCACTATCTATGATCCACGTATCATTTATGCTCATATGATAAATTAGTGTCATTTTTTCATCATTATCAAATTCATCTTTTACAACAATGTAGACAATTTCTTCTTCTTCATCATCATTAGAATCATTAGAATCTTTTTCCATAAAACTTGTTTTCTTACCTTTATCCCTGAATGATTTAAAGTCTTTCTTGCCATTGTACTTGTGACCTTTCGTCTCATCTTTTTTTGGTTTATTTTGGCACCTAGCAGCAATATGTCCAATTTCTTCACAAGAAAAATATATTAGAGGAACCTTACCTTTGTATTTCCCTTTGCCTCTTGAATATGTAGAGCTTCAACCACTTCAAGATCACTGTCTAAACTTTGTTCTAATTCTTCATCACTATCTGATTGTGGATCCTTCATCTTTTTCCTTTTTCTTTGAGTGAAATCTTGGCTTCAAATGCTGATTCAACGTTCTTGGTAGCTAGAACATGATTGTCATAGTTGTCTAGCTCAAATGCAGTCAATCTTCCAACTATGGTGTCTAAATTTATTTTATGATTTGCCTCACATCTCCTTTCTTGAATTGCAGAGACTCTGATTACATAAATGGGAAGTAGAGTTCTAAGAAATTTTCTTATAATTGTCTCCTCATTGATATCTCCTCCAGATTCTTTGATTGCACCAACACATGCTTTAACTCTTTCAACATACTTTGCAATATTTTCATCCTCTCTCATCCTCATTTGATCAAGTTGTCCTCTCAAACTTTATGCTTTTGCTATTCTCACATTATCATCTCCTCCATAGATTTCTTTTAGCTTGTTCCACATTTCAAAGGCAATTTTGCAATTCTTGATGTCATCAAATTCTTCATAACTCAGAGTAGATGCTATATCTATCATCATGTTATTTTGAGTTTTCTTTTCAGAAATATCATTGATAGATAATGTACCAGAAGGTTCTTCATATTTTTCATCAAGGTACTTTAGCCCTATATCACCAATAGAAGCCAGATGAAGCCTCATCAATCCTTGCCATGCTAAGAAGTTTTCCCTGTTAAGTCTTGAAATTTCCCTTTTGTAAGACATCTTGATCTTTAGCTTAGATCCTTGAAATCTTTTTCTATAAGCACCAATAGCTCTGATACCAATTCTTGGAATTAAAGATACAGTAACTGAGAGGGGGGTGAATCAGTTACTGACAAAACTAATTCACAATTCCCTTAGATGTCTTAAAGATCTAGTTACTTCTTTTACTCCATAAACAAATGCTGTAACTCGATAAGATTAAACTATTACATTTTCAAGCATTCAGACATGTAACTAAAAATAAAGTGAACACAAGAGACACTGGATTTAATGTGGAAACCCAATATGAGAAAAACCACCAAGTAACTAGTTACAAATTTTTCACTCTTTTGAAGTGAGCCATGTTAGGAGCCAACCCTATTAAAGGTTACAATGCACACTATTAGGTGTGACCCTATAAGAGGATTTAATCACCCTGTTAGGACTGGCCTTGCTAGAGGTCTTATTACAATTCAACTGAACTTAACCTTGTTAAAGGATTTACAAAATGGCTATTAAACCAACTCTATTAAGAGATTTGAAATCACTACTACAATGGTTAGAAAGAAATAATGAATTGACCTGAACAAGATGCAACAAAATTTGCTAGTTACAGGTCTCTGTTCAACATCATTAGATCCTCCTAGATCAAATATGGCTTTGTTACTTCTCAATGATCTCTGATCATCCTTCAAATTTGCTTCCACAACAATTAGTCTTCATATTACATTAATTCCTCATTCTTTCACTTCATACCCTTTAAAATTCACAACTTGACTTATTACTTATACCATTTAGATTGTCAAGTTAGCCTATTTACATGTTGTATTTACCAATAAATAGTACATTAGTCAGCTACAAATATTACTCTGAACAAATAAATGTTATTTCATATGAAAATGAAATCCTTTACTGGCCGACCTTGCTTGGTAAATGCTACTTCTAGAAATTTCCTGAGTTAACCATCTTTGACTCGGTTAACATTGCAATATCCTTAAAATCCTTTGGCTACTGAGCTTGCTGGGTAAGAAATGAATCCTTCAATAAGAACTGCTTCTTCCAAATTACCTTTGATGACCACGTGAACTTGGTAAGAACTGTTTCTTCCACATTACCTTTGATGACTGAGTGAAATCAGTAAGAACTATTTCTTCCACATTACATTTGATGACTGAGTGAACTCGATAAGAACTAAATTTCTTTGATTACCTTGAAATCTCGGTAATCAATTGTCTACTTGGTAGACATTGCAAACTATCTTTACTAACCTTTTGGGCTTGGTAGACCTTGCTGACCTTCTAAGCTTGGTAGACACTATCCTTTGCCTTGCTAGCCTTCTAAGCTCGGTAGGCACTATCCTTTGCCTTGCTAACCTTCTGAGCTCGATAGACACTATCCTTTGCCTTGCTGACCTTTTGAGCTTAGTAGTCAATTGTCCTTTGCCTTGCTGACCTTCTGAGCTCAGTAGACATTATCTTTTTCCTTGCCGACCTTCTGAGCTTGGTAGACACTATCTGATGACTGATATGACATTTGTGTGACATCAAAAACAACACACATTTGAACAATTGTATTCAAATATCTCCCTCTTTGGCATTGATGACAACAAAACATGTCATAGAAGAATGAAATTTGAAACTAAGTCTTTTAATGACAGAAAACAAAACTCCCTCTTTCATAATAATCTCTCCTTTTTACACAAACTCTTATTATTTTGCAAATTTTAGAAAGATATGATAGTATATTATCCCTCTTTGAAAACATATGCCAAAGACAACTCAAAACAACTGAATAACATTGTACTTGATGTACTGATTCATATGCAATATCTTTATTGGTTTGCTACATCAACTGATAGATTTCCAATTTTTTTCTTGTTGATGCATCACTAAAACTCTATTTTAATGAGCTTCAGATAGGGGAATGACCCCTAACTTACCTCTTAGATACAAGAATGCATCCTTAGGTAAAGGCTTTGTGAATATGTCAGCAATTTGTTCCTTTGTATGTGCATAGTCCAATCTTATTTCCTCTCCTTGCACCAATTCTCTAACAAAGTGATATTTTATGGCAATATGCTTGGTTTTTTAATGCATCACTGGATTCTTAGAGATGTTAATTGCACTTGTGTTATCGCAAAACATAACAACTAGTTCTTTGATTTCTTGCTTCATACCTTTCAATAATTATTTAAACCACACAATGTTTGAGAAATTTATTGCTGCTACAACATATTCAGCTTCTGCTATGGATTGAGATGTATAATTCTTCTTTTTTCTTGTCTAAGAAACCAACCTTTTTTCTTGAAAGAAGGCTCCCCCACTTGTGATTTTCCTATCATGAATATTTCTTTCCCAATCTGCATTAGTGAACACCTTTAAATCTAGTTTTCCTCCAAGGTTATACTATAATCCATAATCTTCAGTTCCTTTTAAGTATCTCATGATCCTTTTGATTTCCTTCATGTGATTTTCTTTTGGTTTTACTGAGAATCTTGCTACAATCCCTACTGCAAGGGCAATGTCTGGTCTTGTGTGCACTACATATTGTAACTTTTCAATCATAGATCTATACAATGTTTGATCCACTTCCTTTGATTCATCATCCTTGGTGAGTTTTAATCCACTACACATAGGAGTCCCAACTGGTTTGCAATCTTCCATACCAAAAATTTTCAGTATCTCCTTGATGTATTTGGATTGAGTGATGTAGATGCCATTCTTATTATGTTGAATTTGAAGACCAAAAAAGAAAATGATTTCACCAAACATTGACATTTAAAATTCCTTGTTTGTTTGTTCTAAAAATTCTTTGCAAAGATCATCATTTCCTATGAACAAAGTATCATCTACAAATATTTCTGCCAAAACAATCTTATTATCTAGTCCTTCCTTTATGTACAAACTGCTATTGTCATTAGTTCTTTGAAAACCAATTTGAATAAGATAGTTATGCAATCTTTCATACCATGCTCTAGGGGCTTGTTTTAGACCATATAATGCTTTATGCAATTTGTAGACCATGTCTTTCTTGTCTGAATCAACAAAACCTTTAGGCTACTCAATGTAAACCTCTTCCTTGAATATGCCATTGAGAAATGCTAACTTGACATCCATTTGATAAAATTTGTATCCTTTAAATGCAGCATATGCAAGTAAGGTTTTGACACCTTCCATTCTTGCAACAGGAGCAAAAGTTTCTCCACAGTCTACACCTTCTTCTTGAGAGTATCCTTTGCATACTAGTCTAGCTTTGTTCCTTGATACCTTACCATCTTCATTTAGTTTTTTTCTGAATACACACTTTGTTCCAATCACAATCTTGTCTTTGGGTCTAGGTACAAGAGTCCATGTTATCAACCATTGCAAAAATTCTATGAGATCTACCCACATTGCATGTTGTAGGATTTGAAGTATCCAATCATTGACTACCAAATGTTTATCCCCACGAACACTCTCTTACTATATGGCCCATAGTACCACCACTATAACAAGGTCCATACAAAGAGATGATACAAAGAGATATGGGTCTCTACACCCATGAAATCACCATAGGAGTACCAAAATTATCTACACACTTGAACTTATTTTTTTGTTAATACATCTTGGTGTTGTGGGCATAAAGATAATCCATTCAAAGAACAATATTATAAGATCTTAGAAAGATAATATTTAGGTATGTCATAGTAGTCATATTTCTAATCTAGATCTAATAACCCTTGACCAAGGTACTCTAGCTCCTAAGTTTAACTCAACCAACTAACTAACATCTTTTCTAGCTACCACTATCCTATAGTGATCCACTAAAAATGAAGATATAAATGAATATGTAGCCCATGAATCAAATAATATAGTAATACTACTACCTTTGATTAGATATGCAACCTCTATGACTGCGGCATGATGCTCTATCTAGTAGTTATCAACCGTTGCAAAAAATCTGTGAGATCTACCCACATTTCATGTTGTAGGATTTGAAGTATCCCATCATTGACTACCAAATGTTTATCCCCATGGATACTCTCTTACTATATGGCCTATAGTACCACCACTATAACAAGGGCCATACAAAGAGATGATACAAAGAGATATGGGTCTCTACACCCATGAAATCACCATAGGAGTACCAAAATTATCTACACACTTGAACTTAATTTTTTGTCAATACATCTTGGTGTTGTGGGCATAAAGATAATCCATGAAAAGAAGAACATTATAAGATCCTAGAAAGATAATATGTAGGTATGTCATAGTAGTCATATTTCTAATCGAGATCTAATAACCCTTGACCAGGGTACTATAGCTCCTAAGTTTAACTCAACCAACTAACTAACATCTTTCCTAGCAACCACTATCCTATAGTGATCCACTAAAAATGAAGATATAAATGAACATGTAGCTCATGAATAAAATAATATAGTAATACTACTACCTTTGATCATATATGCAACCTCTATGACTGTGGCATGTTGCTCTATCTAGTAGTTATCAACCTTTGAAAAAACTCTATGAGATCTACCCACATTGCATGTTGTAGGATTTGAAGTATCCCATCATTGACTACCAAATTTTTATCCCCATGGACACTCTCTTACTATATGGCCCATAGTACCACCACCCATTTTTCCCATGGTCTAGCCTATTGCTAGCACCTAGTCTTGTTGGACCCATTGTAAGAACCTCCAGTGGAATCCTACATCCAAGCTAGAGGTGTACAAGGTTCCTATGGCCTCTGATCTTATCTAGAGACCTATGACTTCTACTACTTTAGCTTATATCCTTGATAACCTTATGAAGATATTTTCATAGTGTCCTACTGGGACTACTATTGTGGCTATGGGGTCTTGAAGGACCCTGATGAATACCTTTTATTCTCATTCTAGGGGGTCTCTAATATCCAAATAAGTGAGTGGTGGGATTTTGGTTTTTAATTTGATCCCAAGTATCCTAGGCCCTTCCACTTATCTCCTTTGCAACTAATTCTCTCTTAAAAACATCTCTAAAAATGGTAGGGAAACTAATGCATACTTTGCCTTTTATTAACATATTAAGACCCCTAATGAAGTGATTCATGTTAGCATGAATTTTTATGAAGACCTATGGGGGAGATTTTCAACATGCTTGGAAGATTATTTTTGATATGGTCATGAGCTAGTATGTTATATTCATGACTATGCTTGTCATTGTGATAACATAGTTATCTTCTTGTGAAGACTCACGGAGTAAAAATGAGAGACTGACTTCATTCTATTTGAGGAGTGTGAGTTGGATTTTGTGCATTTATCTAAACATTAAAACATGTGTATAGATGCTATACTTTCATGCATGTACACAAATATGGAATTTATATGGAGTTATGAAGGTTTTCAAAATAAAGTTGCTAGGAAATATTTATAGAGAGCAGTTACTGATAATTTGAATTTATCTCCTAACAAAGATGGAATTTGGTTGAGTAGGATTATAGGGATGTTGAAGGCATGTTGAAGATAATCTAGTTAAGTGGGAAAAATAATATGTTCATTCTATGAGAAGTTATGTTAATTGTTCAACATGTATTACGAGTTAAGCTGACTATTTGCTTAATATGTTTTAAGAACTGTAAAATTGAGTTGTAAGGTATAAATGTAATATCTTAAAATTGTACTATATTTATAAAATAAATGAGAAATTCCTAAGGCCAAATCATAATAATTATTAGAACTTTGTATGAAAGAAAGAATGTTTTGATTAGAAAAGATATCATATTCGGTCATATGAATGGATTGGTAAAGTGCAAACTAGGTATGTGATTTTGTGAGAAGTAGAGAAAAAGTTGAGTCTGTTGGTATCAATGGAACATCAAAGGAACTATATTTCAAAAATATAAGCTATTGGTTGTATAATTCACTATTAATATATCTTTCTTTGTATTATTTTGTCAGGATAGTACTGAAGTTATTCAGTAGTGGGTCCAACTGACTTCTTATCAACTCTTAACAAGGTTGGCACAAAGCCTAATAGGGTTGCAATATCCTAAAAGGGATTAAAAGTCTCATAATAAGGACTTATATATATTGATTGTATTTCATTAACTCCTAACAAGGTCTATCCTTTCACAAGGAACTTTTATATTTGTGCATCATCTTGTGAGCATCATTCCCACCAAGGTTTTTGATGCAAAGAATCACAAAAACCAAGAAATAAATGGGATACATGTTGATCCCTTCAAAATCTATTAATTAAATTCCATTTTTAGACATAAGGTGAAACAAAACACTTTCCAACACAAGTTTACTAATACTTAACCATTTACATAGTCGGGTTTCTATTCCATAGAATATCATTCATAACTTTCATTTCTGATATTTTATTTTTGTTGGCAATATTTCCAATCAATTAGATAAGGTAAGTTATGGTTATCATTTATGGAAACATATTTGTTTTGTAGATTAGCCTCATTCAGTTGCAGAGGAAAATTATCTAAGTATCACACAGTGTTATAGTAGCAGGACAGTTTTGATGATAACAAAATATTCCCTTGGAATATTCTCTTATGTAGTTGATGAGAGATGCATGATGTCATAATGATGATATATACTAGTGCGCATGTCCATACAGTCAACCGAGTTTGAGTTATGAAGAAATTAGTAATGCAGTAATGACATAGTGTAGAACAAAGCATATCAGTAGAATGTGTTTAACAATTTGATTTATTGTTTTGAGTTATAATTTCTTGTTGAGACAACTTTGATGATGTCATATAAGTTGACTAAGGAAGAATTTACTAAAATGTTTTATATAAGTAAGAACTTCATTTGTGAAGTTAAGATGACAAGGAATATGATGATAATGATGAGTAATTAGTGATTGCAAAGTTTATGTGATATTGTGAAATGAGAGTAACAAGTGAATGTGACATTGTGATATATGATGCAAAGCGTTGTTATGCGAAGATATGATGTAGTTTCAAATGTGCACAGTCACTCTTGTGTCAAGAATCATCAATTAGAAGATTTGCAAAGTACAACAAACAAGTCAGTATTGTATGTATACTTCTTTCTTGAAGAACTTATTGTAAATTTGTATGTTAGGGTAGTGGGCTCTTCTTGCACATATTTGTATATGGTTCACCAACTCTTAACAGGGTTGAAGCAACTTCTAATAGGGTTGAGGCTTCTAATAAGGCCTAGTCTCCTAATAGGGACTCAAGACACTATACATGCTTTATAGACTCCTAATAGGGTCAATATCTTTAAACAAATTCTTTATATAGTGAATCATCTAGTGGGTTCCATCCCCATTGGGGTTTTCCCTTGGCTAGGGTTTCCCTAGTTAACAAAATACGGTGTCATGATCTCTCTTTGTGTATGGTTGTTTACATTGCTCAACATTATTGGTTTATTTTCTTATGCACATGTTAAAGCAACTAATAATATTCAGTTGTTGATAAAAGGATTGAAAATATTGATTCAAACCCCCCCTCTCTTAGTATTATATATCTCTAAAAATTGGTATAAGAGCTTAGTTATTCAGAGGAGGCTTAATAGATTGAATAAGATCCCTATGGATATGGAACAACTAAAGAAAAATATTGAAGAAGCACTTGAATAGATTGATCCTCTTACTGATGAAAGAGATGGCCTCAAAGATAGATACAAGGATGCTAAAGCCTAGATTGGTGAATTAAAGGACAAGATAGATGACCTAAAGTAGAAAGGATCTACTAATTAGACTAGTGATGATGATATTAAAGATCTAAAGAAAGAAACTGAGATCCTAAAACATGAATTAAAGATAGTTGAACTTAAGTTGAGTCTTAAGAAAAATGGAGGAAAGATCGACTTTGAAATAAAAGCTGAAAAATGCAGATTTGAGATCCCAGTTAAGCAAGGTAACATTAGAACTAGAATCTATTAAGTTAGAACATGCAGAGTTAGAGAAATAAAATACCATTTTAAAAGGAGAGTTGGTACAAACCAAGCATCAACTTGAGAAAATATATACTAGCAATCATAAAATTGAAGAACAATTATGTACGCAAAGACCTAGTTATGATAAAAATGGACTTGGATTCTTTCTTGGTCAATCCACCAAGAAATCTATTGAAAGAAAAGAACCTATTACTCCTAAATTCAATAAGGACCTAAGCAAGAAAAATGATACATCTAAAGATAAAGTGAATGTTGTTCACTCTGAGATAGTCAAAGAATCTAATCAAGATATGAATAACAAAAGAAAGGAATCTTTTGTGTGGTGTGATGAACCTAAGAACACTAAAGTCAATAGTGAGGGTAAGTCTTTCAAATCTATTTCTAAATTTTATTGTCATAATTGTCATAGATATGGTCATTATGTAGTATATTGTAAGAAACCTAAATTTGATAATGATAATGCAAATAGTAGAATGCATAGGAATACTAACCATGCAGGAACTAGAAGAAGATCTCATAGTAATGAAAGTGGAGAAGGAAGATAGATTATTTGCTACAGATGCAATAATCATGGACACATTGCAAGGAATTATAGAACACCTAACAACAAACTGAATGAACATAAAAGAGATGTACCTATATGTCAGTTGTGTAACAAATTTGGACACACAATGAAGTTTTGTAGAATGAACATAAGAGATCTAAATAGGAATTAGAATTACAGAAGGAACAATAGAAAAAATGAAGTAAAAAAATAGCCAAATGAATTGAAGGAATCATTTTTGAAGGCAAAGGAACTAGAAAGCTCTCATTCAACTATAGAAAATGCACCTGACAGGACAATGAAGTCACTTAGTATATGTGACTCCTCTAACTAGAATTCAACATTCTCAATGGAATAGAGTATCAATTATTGATAACTAATGCTAGAGGAAATATTAAGGGTTGCACAGTTAATAGTAGGTAGTAGACATTGAGAAAAGTCTATAGTAAAGTGTGCATTGCTTGATATAATTAGTATGAGGATATATGAAAGGATCAAACTCTCTATTGCACAAAGATAGTATACTAAACTAGTGGCAGATATGCATTTATTGCATAGTATATATTGTAAAAGATTTAAAGGATGCAAACTGACTTGCATACACCATTTTATTGTGTGAAGTTTGTGTGCAAGATTGAAGCAAGATTTGGAGAATTAAAGAGCCCAATAAGCACATGAAGTAGCTAAAAACCCTAGCACGCAAAATTGAGGTATTTTTTTGAATTATTAAGCATAATCCTTCAAGAATGGAAAGGCAAGAAGTTTGTAATGTAAGCAATAGGCCTAGGTATAATTTCAAGAAACACCCATTTATTTCTTTTCTCAATGACCCTATTGGAGCATTTTCACGAGTTTCAAATTTTTTTCTTCATGTGGAAGATATCAGAGGTTATATTCACTATAAGAATGAAATTATAGGTGATTCAAAGATTCACAAGGATTTGGAGACGATCTACAACAATGATTTATCATTGAAATTTGAACATAGATAGCTAGAACATCTTAACCTAGTTAAGCATATGCTCTACATGGATTTTGATAATAATGATTAGACAAGAATAATCCTTAGCAAAGTACATGATGATCTTCTATGGTTGGTAGATTCTATCATTAGCATTGACAATAACCTAATTCACAAGGTCACAAGATTGAGCAATTAGGGCAACAATACAGTAAACAGAAAGAATGTGTGCAAACTTGTTGAGGCAAATCTCAACACATATTTCAATGGAAGGAACATTAAATTCACCTTAATCCAAGATGATGGAGTGAGACTTATTTGCAAGATTTTGGGTTACAAGTATAATCATGGATCAAGAATAGATTCAATCCCTATAGGATTTCTTCATACAACTTACCTGGTAGTAAGATGTGAAGAAGTGAACATGTGTGATATTGTCAGAACATAATTGTTGGATAATATGAGAATCAAGAAATAAAGAAGTGTAATATTCATATTAGAATCCCTTCTGACACACATATTCTTCTATGTTATCAAGAAGTTTCCTAGTATCATAGTTTGGAATGAAAATGAGTGCGCTATGTAGCAGATCACTTGAGCTTATAGGTCAAGACCTAAAGCAATGAGAGATAGTGACCTGGATAGGATAATGAAATCTTTCCAAATAGAAATGAAGAAAAGGTATAGAATACCTCCAACACTAGTGGAAAATATAAGGATGAGTTATGTTTCATGGTTGAGATAGATTTTACATGCATGGAGACAGTAGTTCCTTAGGTGAAAATTATTGAACCTATGGGATATGAGATGAGTGAGGATCTAATTGAAGGGTATGGATAGATAATCCTTCATTCTAAAGTTGATTCTAACTATCCCAGATGGGGAACATATTAAGAGAAAATGAGAGAAGTAAAAACTAGTCAAGTCATGAAGGACTCCAAGAAAAAGGTAGAGAAAGCTATTGATTCTATCTTGAAAGAATCTGGAATGACAAGGAAAGAGTTTAATGAGGTAAAGGGATAGGTCACAATTTCCCAAACAAGTGCATAGACTCCTTCTATGCCTTATACAATAGTTGCACAGTAGCAACCTCCAAACAAACTAGTGAAGATGGAGGAAACATCAACATCAAGAAAATCCATGAGGATAACAATCCCTCCTAAAAGGAGAGTAAAGCAAACCATCAGTACCCCAAGAAAAAGGAGGAAAACCCTACAGATTAGCTCATCTGAGTCTAAGGAAGAGACTATTGATAGACTAATTGAAGCAACTAATTAGGAAGCCAAGACATTAGTAGGATGCAAAGCATGGAAGCCAAAGGTAGAAATCCTTAACATGTAAATTATTAATGATAACAATTTTGTATAGTTAAATAAATACTACAACTTGTATAATAACATGGATAGGAGACAACTAGAAAATTTTGTAGTTAGAAACATAATTTTGTAAGATAAGAGGTTTGATACTATAAAAGGGAAAATAACCAAAGATTTTTACAATAGATTGCTAAATAGGAAGAGCAGAGTTATAGAAGAAGATAAACAGATAAGAATAAACATGGTGATAAAGTTATGCATGATAAATAGTGAAGAAGACATAAAAGAAATTTTGAAAGGTATAACACCATTACTAAAGCATAAGAAAAGATCCATTCTCATTATGGGAGGAAATTATGAGGAAGTCAACAAAGAAACTTAGGAGGTTATAGTTTCTTTCATGTCCACTATGCCTAAGGATAGTGCACAGAATAAGAAGGCAAGCTAGATGCCTAGAGAAAGTGTGCAGATACCTAGAGATAGTGCACAGATGCCTAAAACAAGTGTACAAGTAGAAGAGGCAAGCAAGAAGCCTGAAGTAAGTGTGTAGTTAGTAGAAGCCAGCCAGATACCCAAGGAGAGTGTGCAAAAAGAGGATAGTCCTACAACTTACTACCCTCCTCATAGTACTAAACCAATAGCTACATTAAGCTCTCCTCCACAGATCACTGTTGGTAGTGACTCTATGCAAGTAGATAACACCAAAGTGATTATTGACAAATCAGAAGATCCATTCAAGGACTTTGGTACTAGAATTGTTGGAAATATCATGGATTATAGTAGCTTTGATAAAGAAGAGGATTAGGAGACTACTAGAAAAGTCACACAGAAGATGGAAACAAGCACTAAAATAGGTATCTCAAGTGTGGCTTTGACAAGGAATAGTAGTAGTAGGAACTTCCACTCCTTCTACCCAAATAGTAGTAGCAGCAGTTCTAGCTCAATTTGATGAAGAAGATGAGGCAAATAACCTTATATCTTCTCTAGAAGAAAACTTCTTGAAAAGAAGAAATCAGTCAAGTCACTTGAGAAGACTTTGACCATAGTTTTGGACAAGATGGAAAAGATGGTAAGCCCTGTTGACACCCCAACTGATATTCAATAGTGCACAACAATTTTGTGCAAGGCTTTTGATGATGAGTTTTCTACACTCATGAATGTGGCTACCATTCAAGCATAGACTGAGCATGATGGTAAACTTCTAAACACCATGTGCACTAACATAAGAAATGATATAGAAACTCTGAACATATGTATTAAAACATTAAGGTAGTGCATAGAGGAAGGAAAATAGGCATATGCTAAGTGTAACTTAGCATACATTTATCTAAAAGAATATGATGATTAGATCAAGGATAAAGTTGGAGTAGAAATAGAAAGTGGACACCATTGAGCATACAATTCAACTAATTCATGGTAATATAAGGGATATAAAAGTAGAGAAGGAGAAAATTCTAAAGAGGGTCACTCTTTTGAGAGTACATTTATTCCCTTAGATAACATTGCTGGAAAACTAATTGCAAGAATGCTTCTCTACAAAATCTTCATATGACAAGTTTGTGGCTATAGACTTGAATGCAACAGAACTAGTAGTATATGCTTTATGTGTTCTTATCAATGTATTTGATGCACTGAAGGATAGCTAGAAGAAACAATTTGAGCATTTGAAGACCAATTTCAATGATTGTTTTTCCAAGTTTTGATATATAGCTACCAGATTTTGATAATCCTTTTGATACCTTCATCATTGAAGTCAAAGGGGGAGAAGTATGGAAAAATTGCATTGTAAGAAATTGTAATGTGTATAATATGTAACGGGGAGCAATAAGTTGTAATAAGAAGTTATAAGGGATGTAATCTTTCATAAGATGAATACAAATGTTTTTAATCTTTTATGTTATGACTATTTGTTTTGATTGACATGACAACATGTTTGGGACTTAGCCAATTTCCCAAAATGTTTCCATCAATGACAAAGGGGGAGATTGTTTGAAATATGTCCAATCAATTAGATAAGGCAAGTTATGGTTGTCATTTATGGCAACATATTTTTTTTCCAGATTAGCCTCGTTCAGTTGCAGAAGAAAATTGTCTAAGTATCAGATAGTGTTATAGTAGCAGGACAATTTTGATGATAACAAAATATTCTCTTGGAATATTCTCATGCATAGTTGACTAGAGATGCATGATGTCATAATGATGATGTATACTAGTGCACATGTTTGTACAGTCAATTGAGTTCGAGTTATGAAGGAATTAGTAATGCAGTAATGACACAACATAGAATAGAGCATATTAGTAGAATGTGTTTAACAATTTGATTTATTGTTTTGAGTTATAATTTCTTGTTGAGTAGACTTTGATGATGTCATATGAGCCAACTAAGGAAGAATTTACTAAAATGGTTTTTATAAGTAAGAACTTCATTTGCAAAGTTAAGATGACAAGGAATATGATGATAATGATGAGTAATTAGTGATTGCAAAGTTGATATGATCTTGTGAAATGAGAGTAAAAATTTAATGTGACATTGTGATATATGATGTGAAGCATTGTTATATGGAGATATGATGTAGTTTGATATGTGAACAGTTACTCTTTTGTGAAGAATCATCAATCAAAAGATTTGCAAAGTACAACAAACAAGTCAGTATTGTATGTATACTTATTTCTTGAAGAACTTATTGTAAAGTTGCATGTTAGGGCAGTGGGCTCTTCTTGCACACATTTGTATATGTTTCACCAACTCCTAATAGTGTTGAAGCAACTCCTAATAGGGTTGAGGCTTCTAACAAGGCCTAATCTCCTAATAGGAACTCGAGACACTATGCATGCTTTATAGACTCCTAACAGGGTCAATATCCTTAACCAGATTCTTTATATAGTGAACCATCTAGTGGGTTCCATCCCCACTCAGGTTCCCTTGGCCAAGGTTTCCCTAGTTAACAAAATATGGTGTTATGATCTCTCTTTGTGTATAATTTTTTACATTACTCAGCATTATTGGTTTATTTTCTTATGCACATGTTAAAGTAACTAATAATATTTAGTTGTGGATAAAAGGATTGAAAATATTGATTCATCCCCCTTTTAGTATTATCTATTTCTAACAATTTCAAAACCATTTGGAGGAATTTTTAGAAACTAGGAATATTAAAACACATTTGAATCTGATCCCAATAAAATTAACCAATTACAAATTATTCTCTTTGAACCAAGACCCATATTTCCTATCATAAACCAAAAAATAAAGTTTGTAACCCTACCTAGGGTATCCAATATCTTTCACAAAACAATTCCAAATGACACAAAAATAATTTATAATTAATAATACATGAGTTTAGTTTATGAATATATAATTTATTAAATTTTCCAATGCATAGATAATTATCAAAATACCAATCTTTGCCTATCACTTCAATGGAGATCCTTAAAAACTAGTCTTCACTCCAATACACATAACTTACACAAATCTGAATGAAAAAGAATCAAACCAATTGTAAATGAAAGCTAGTTCATGTACAAGTCCATTTAGTACAATTAGAATTCTTGATTCATATACATGTGTCCACACCAAACATTTCAATATGACTATAATCTAGCATCCTCAAATTTTCAAATAACAACCTTTACCAAAAGTACCAAAACTTATTCATTTCTCAATGAAATAATCTCAAACCAAAGATAAAAGAAATTTTATTCATCCTAATATAATAATGTACATATTATTCATGGTTTCATGGTAGTAAATGGCCATACAAGACCTAGAACCCACATAAAAAATGAAAAAACCAATCAAAACAACAACTTAGAATTACTCCAAATTTGTTTCAAATGTAACTCTTTCCTTCCATTATAATTGGGTTCAACCATAAATCAATTTTTATATACTCTTTTTTATTTTAAGACTTCCCAAATACCTTTTGAACCAACTCCTTACATTCATTTAACCATGATACATTTTCATGACAACATTTTATGCATCTCACATTACAACTTTTACAAGTTTAACTCCAAAATTGAAAATTATTTTCATGGACACTTGAATCACCCAAAAATGGAATTAAATATATATTTTAATAAATTTTGGCCTTTATAAGGTATTATTTCATATTCTTACATTTTTTACCACTTTAAGACCTCCTTGCACAATTTTGACAACTTATTACAAATAGATTTTCTAGCCTTTACATCTTGACCAAAATGGACTCAAATGACTCAAATGAATTTATATATCTCATATAAGATATCTTGTCCTCCTTATGCTCTTTTTCTTAAGGTGCCCCTGAACCATACTCCCAACCTTGAAATTTTTTGAAGTCTCTTGGAAACATGGACTCAATAACCTACAAGAAAAAAATTAGACCAAAAATAATCATCTTTACCTTCATTTTCTTTTGCCTCTTCATGATTTGTCATAATCATATTTTCCTTTAAGTAATCCTTTGGTGACTCCTATCCATGGAGTTTACATTGGCTACCTCCAAGGTGTATCTCTCATTTGAAATCCACTCCTCCATGCTGCTACAAATACCAACTTTTTGTTGGAAATAATCAAAACTAGCTAGGTTACTAAGAGGGGAGAGGTAAATCAGTAACCTCAAAAATTTTAAACTAATTCAACACTTAATTAGCATAATCCATTCACCATTAGTTCATCTAATCTACTGCATGCATGAGAAACTAAAAGATA
The DNA here is from genome assembly GCA_028749045.1 of Cupressus sempervirens. NCBI lineage: Eukaryota > Viridiplantae > Streptophyta > Pinopsida > Cupressales > Cupressaceae > Cupressus > Cupressus sempervirens. The sequence goes on along the minus strand of CM053784.1, from coordinate 572,359,451 downwards.
AACATTCATGACACATGAACACAGAATTTGGTGACCCAGAAACCTTCCAAATAGAAAGTAAAAATGGGGTGGGGATGATACCCACAAAACTTCACTACTACAATATAAATTTGGCCTGTTAAAGTTTACATTGACCACTTCTAATGATCTTCCCTGTTAAGAGCAATTTGGACTGCTAGATCCACCTTGTTAGAGGTTTTACAAACATATAATGAAGTATGCACTCTGTTAAGACATTTAAAGAAAGACTATTAAGTATACCCTATTAAAGGATTTAGAAACTAATTCACCTATTAGGATGAACTAGTAGATCTAACTTACAATTTGATTGCTGATTAGATCCTTGAAGTACATATCACCTCTTGTGATGGATATAACTTTACTACTCCTTATAAACCTTGTTGAATACTCTGTTCTACTATTGATTCTCATTCACATTCATCAAACATCTACTTAGTATTATGAATTCACTTTTCCATCCCTTAATACATTGGTATGATACAATACATCACATATATATACCATTCCAATATCTACAATTACAAGGTCAACTAAAACACAAGTAAACAAAATATTACCGAGTTGGCCAAATAGTAGAAACTCGAATTCTGAATAGCTAACTTGGTGACTTTTTGATACTCAACGTCCACTACATTACTCGGCATCGTCATGCACTTAGTAGAAGTAGGGGCTTAGTCCATACTAATCACTCAATGTAGCTTCAAACTTGGTGACCATTGGAGATTCGATAGATATAGTGTCACTTAGTAAGAACTAAATGTTATGTTTACCTTGCATGAACTTGGTAAACACTACTAATCCCATCACTTAGTAGATACTGGCTTTTCATCACAATAACTGATGACTTGGTAGACATTGTGAAGCTCGATGACCACTATCTGCTCAATGATAACTACTGGACTGCATACTATCTATTTTCACTTGGTAGCTTCTGGAATGCTCGGTATGAACTAGTAAACTGATGAACTTACTAGGCAACCATGAAATGATCAGTATAAACTGTGAAACCTAGTTATCACTGGATTTCTTAGTATACACTGGAGACTAAATGATGATCTTGGTAACCATATAGAATTGAATAAGTGTTGTCATTAATGAAAAATATAACTTAATGCCATCAATCTCCCCCTTCGGCATTAGTGACAAAAACACTTATAAGCCAAGACTTATGTATATTGACATACTAATTTTGATTTTTCAAAATTTATCTTTGTAATGCTACTATATATACATTTGCACATATCTCCCCCATACATAAGACATAATATATACATAGTCTCTCTCCCTTTTATTTTGTACATATATTAATCTATTCTTTCCCCTTTTGTCTCTCTGCAAAATATCTCTTACTCCCCCTTTTTGACAATAACGCCAAAGAGTTATACAATATAATCATATAGAGACACTAAAATGTGAGAGAAACTTGAAATGTACCTTTAGAATAAGAGCTAGTGTCTTATCCCAGTTCTGTTGCAAAATTTTGTAGGTATGGAGAGCTACTTGAACCTCTGCTAAGAGCTATATCATGTGGTCTGCAATTAAAAAATTGTTATCCTAGACCAATGACTTTGAATATGCAATATAATTTTGCATTGTGTTCATGATTGGAAGGATCATGTTTTTGATGCCTATCAATGTGGATCTAACCTTTTCTTCCTCTCTTAGTATTTTGGTCTACATATTTGATAGAAATCTTACCTCAATGTGATGTGTTGAGCTTGAGCTAGGGTCAAGCTACAACCTTTGAACATTGGCCTTCATATCTTCATCAATCTTATACAATTTTTCTTTTACCTCCTTAGTGAACCTGGTAACACCACATAGCTTAGGAAAAAGTGATGTTACATTTGTAAAAGAATTTTCAATGTTAGCCAAAATGGAGGATATAAGTTCTACCTAATTTATGGTAATGTGTTGAGCAATGTGCTCAAGCACTTTATTATCAAACTTTTTCTTCGCCTTTTCAATTAACTTTTCTTGTTTGGTAGAATTCTCATTAAACTTGTGCACTACCTCCTCTAATTGCAAAAAAATTTGTTGAGATGAATCCAAATCAACACCTATGGCCTCTATTAGTATATTATTTACACTTTCAATTATTCTAAATTCCCTGTCCCTTTCATCTCTTAACTACTTTTGCTTTGCCTTCCATTCCAAAAGCTGGCTAACCAATATCATTTCTTTATCTATAGCAATATCGAGATCCAACTTAGGAATTATAATCTCTTTGTCCAAGTCTATATCTTCATACATTTCTTTTCTAGTAATAAGAAGTTTAAGATGTGTCCTTGGTTCTACTTTTTATATTACTAGCTTGGACTTAGGAACAAAAACAATTGTAGAGATGGTTGGACTAGTTGTAAAAACTTGAATAGGACCAACTGAAGAAATACTTGTAGGAGTGCTAAAAGAATCCAAAATTTTTTTTCTATCCAAAATTGATGTAATAATAGGTGGAGTGCTTACTAAATTACTTGCAATAGAAGAACTTACTAGAACAAAAAATTGGTGCAAGCAAAGTTGTAGTAGCAAAACTATAGAATAGGATGTTGAACTTACTGCACATGCTACTGATGAAGTTCCTAACTTGGTAGTTGAAGAAGAGGAGGTCTATAGCTTGGTATATGAAGTGGTAGAAACTTCCATTAGTGATGCCTAGAGCTAAGAGAGAGAAAATAGTGATTGAATAGATGATGTATCTATTGATGTTACAATCACACTTGTTGAAGTTGTCTCCATGCCAGATGATGTAGCAATCTTAGGTGGGGAGTGAGGAAGGGAGGCTATAACTTGTGAAACTATCTTTACTAGATCATTCTCTTCATCTCCTTCTTTATCTTCCTCATCAACTTCTTCCTCTTTCTCTTCTTATCATCCTTCAATGCTTGATAATCCTCAGCATCAAAAGTGACACAAGGTGTATTATCTTCTTCATCATTGTCACTATCATCATCATGCTTGATATCAACTAGGTTTTCACTTAGCTTATGCAAATGGTAAAAATTTTTCCATATATCTATAGCAAATTTTACTACATGCTCAATATCTGTGACCAAAATTAGACAAGTATGAAATCTCATCATCATTTTCTCTTCATTCTTCTTCATTGCTTCCTTAACTTTTGCATTAGTAAGATTTGGTAGCAATTGTCTCAAAGATTGCTCAAATATGTCTTTGATAGTTTGAGAAGTAGATTCCCACTAATACCAATACCTTCTTCTAATTGCTTCAATATCTCTTGGAAGGTGAGAGGGGGCTTAATAAGCACAACTTCACTAATTCCTTTCTTCTTAGATCTCCTAAAAAACACAGCTATGGAGGTCTTGGGTGGCTTGGTTATAATTACCTTGAATTTCTTTCTTACATGCTCTTCCTCCTTTTCTAATTCTTTCTCTTCTTCTTCAGAATCTTCTTCATCCTCTCCTTTTCCCTCGATAAGCATAAGAGGTGCACTTGCAGTTTTCAACTTTGCTATCTTCCTCTTACCCTTGTTTACTACCTAAGGTAGCTTTATCTCAAGCTCTATTTTGGTTTTTTCTTCTTCATAGGTTCCAAAGATAGGTAGCTTTGGATCTATTGGTTCATTTACTAAGGCTTCAATAATGTCTTTTGTCTCATCAATGTTAACCTCATATGGAAAAGGTTTCACCCATGCAACTCTAGGCTTGACTGCCTAGATATAAACTTTATCACAATCAATCATGAAGCATACATAACCTTTGTAATCTTTGACTAATTTAGGAGGAATCTGGAACCTGTTTTTCATCTTCTCCTTGAAAACTTCAAAATAATTATCCATAATACTTTCAAAATTTTCACTCATTTTTGCAATGAATTCATTAAGCTGATACAAAATGGGACTATCTTTCCTCCATACAAATGAACCTTTGGATGGGATAAAATTTTGAACATAAAAGAAAAGACAAGTTAGTAAAGAACCAAATTTATAGGGGTTGTTCTTTAATGTCTTCATGTTTTCCATGTTCTTGTTTAACTATTTCAGCAATAAATCTGACAGATCAAATTCTAGGTTCTTCTTCACAACCTTGTATGCCAAATCAATGACCTCACATGGCACACTATTCAATCAACTGGAGCTATATATCTTATGTGTAATTATGTGAATTCCAAACCTAAGTTCCATGTTAGATACATTATTGATCTTCAGACCTCTACCATCCCACTTGGCTAGGGTTTTCTTCTAAAGCTCTTGTCAACCTAGGGTTTTAGTTGTTTTAGCCTTATTGAGCATAGGGAGACCATGATCTTATGAATCATTTTCTTCATGATCAACATAGGCTATTCTAACCATTATGCACATAGCTTAGAATATACCTAATCCACTTCACTGGGAAATTCCTTGGCATATGTGGGATATGGGTTAATCCTTTGACCTCTAGATGCTTATGCTCAGGTTTCAAAGATCCATAGACACACATTTCTCCTAGGGAACTACCCATCTCTAGGGTTCCAATTCCTTACACAGAACACTTAAAATGAGTGTGAATATCATTAATAAGGAGTACCTTTGGAGGAATTTGTGATTGAGCTCCATTCAGATTGAGTGACTCTGCAACTGCTAGTACCAACTTGAAATTTGGTGCTTTCCATTCCATGCCTTTCACCAACATCTTAGAACCTCTTTTTGTCTTGCTACTTCTACTACTTTTGGATGCCATGGTTGCTCATTAAATGATAAAATTTCTTCAAAAAATCTTTGCTACAATTTTACTTGAGATTGCTTGGATGCGCTGTAAATTTCTCTGCTCTAGGTATACTGAAGTTGCGATGAAAAATGAATTCAAACTCTGCCATTTTTGATGAAAATTTTCATTAATGCTTGGTGCCATAATGACATAGTGCATGAAAAACTATCATCCACTAATTATGCTTAGTAGAAGCTTGTGAATCAGTGATCAAACAAAAATTTAATTACTCCCAACCTAGCTCAGTAAAGTCTATGACCAACCTTGCTCGGTATGACCTAATCTTACTTAGTGAATGTTGAATTCTTCTGATCCCTCTATATTTGAAATACCAATTTGGATCTTTTATTCCCTTTCATTGGAACTACTTAAGATATGGCTTGAAGATATAGTTCTAGTTCTTCCTTATGAACTTAATTTGAAATGGTGGAGTCACCCACTTCTTGAGTGACATGGCCATCATTCGAATTGGTTTGCTCAATAGATCTAGGAATCCATTATTGTCTCATCTACTTCTTGATGTTATCAGCTTTAGCTTTCTTTTCATCTTCAAGATTTCTTGTATTCATGCAATTCTTAGCTATATGACCAAGTTCAATGCATGTATAACATCTTATGGTGGTATCCTTCTTTCTCAAGTGATGCCTTGCATAGTTTATGCCAATGTGTCCATATTCTCCACAATAATGACATCTACACCAAGTATTGTAGTCCCAACAAAATATTGCTTTTACAAATTGTTTAGCTATATTGAATGGTTTAAATTTGCATTTAGATGCCTTGTGACCTAATTTCTTGCATTTGTGACATTTACCTTCAAATTTTGGTTTCTCCTTGCATTCATTAGCTTTATGACCATGTTGACTACAATTGTAGTACTTTCCATTGAATTTTTCATTTCCATTGCCCCAACATTTGTTTGATGTATTACCTATCTTACCATAGTGATTGCAAGTAGGTCTTTGATTCCTTTAAGCATCTTGTTTGGAGGATTCACCTTCTTCTTTGTATCCAAGTCCTATTTTACCTTTTTGCCTATAAAGATTTTTCTCACTTTCCTGATTCAATTGATCCATGTTTGCTTGGGATTTAACCTTCAATCTTTCATTGATTTGTCTTTCATTTCTTAAATCATTTCTTAACCTTTCAATTTTAGATCTTAGACTCATGATTTCCTCATTTGCATTAGAGAGCTGATTGATAAGACTTTCTAGCTGAAGGGAATGATTTTGAGTTTCATTGTTCCTTGCCTCCAAGTATTCACTTACCTTATTCCTTTGTTCCAAGATTTCACACATTCTTATTGACTGAATTTCTTGTTCTCTTTTCAATTTTCTTACTTCTTCTTGCAGAGAGCCATTCTTTTCTAGGAATTCTTTGATTGCCTCATCTGCTTCATTTGAGCTACTTGAGGGGAAAAAATCTTCAATCTTTTCTTCAACATACTGGTGGTTATTCATCTATTTTCCAAGTTCCTTCCTTTTGTTTAGGGATTGGGAAAGATGCTCTTTTGCTTCCTTGAGTTGAGCTATGACCATCTCTAGATCTAGCCTTTTATTATCAATGGCTTTATCAAGTCTGAATATCTCCATTGCCCTTGATTTTTGCTCAAACTATTAAACTTTATCCTAAGAACCAAAAAATCTCTGATACCAATTGTTGAAAATAATCAAGACTAGCTTGGTTATTGAGTGGGGAGGGGTGAATCAGTAACCTCAAAACTTTTAAACTAATTCAACACTTAATCAACATAATCCATTCACCATTAATTTATCTAATCTACTACATGCATGAGAAACTGAAAGATAAACATTCATGACACACGAACACAAAATTTGGTGACCTAGAAACCTTCCAAATAGAAAGTAAAATTGGGGTGGGGAAGATACCCACAAAACTTCACTATTGTAGTATAAAGTTCACCTGTTAAAGCTTACATTGACCAGTTTTGATGGTCTGCCTTGTTAAAAGCGATTTGGACTGCTAGATCCACCTTGTTAGAGGTTTTACAAACATACAATGAAGTATGCACTCTATTAAGAGATTTAAAGAAAAACTGTTAAGTCTACCCTATTAAAGAATTTAGAAACTAATTTGCCTATTAGGATGAAATAGTAGATCTGACTTACAACTTGATTACTGATTAGATTCTTGAAGTATATATCACCTATTGTGATGGATATAACTTTATTGCTCCTTATAGACCTTGCTGAATACTCTATTCCACTACTAATTCTCATTCGCATTCATCAAACATCTACTTAGTATTATGCATTCACTTCTCCATCCCTTAATACATTGGTATGATATAATACATCAAATACATAGTGTCACTCAGTAAGAACTAAATGTTATGTTTACCTTGCATAAACTTAGTAAACACTACTCATCCCATCACTTGGTAGATATTGTCTTCTCATCATAGCAACTAATGACTTGGTAGACATTGTGCAGCTTGGTGACCACTATCTACTCAGTGATAACTACTAGACTGCATGCTATCTTTTTTCACTTGATAGCTTCCAGAATGCTCAAAATGAACTAGTAAACTGTTGAACTTACTTGGCAACCACTAAATGCTTAGTATGAATTGTGAAACTTGGTTATCACTAGATTGCTTGGTATACACTAGAGACTAAATGATAAGCTCGACAACCATATAGAATTGAATAAGTGTTGTCACTAATGACAAATATAACTTAATGCCAACACTTTTTTCCCTCACTTGTGAGTTCTCTCTTGCCTCTCTCCTCAGTCTCTTGGAAACACATAATGGACCAGATCCTTTGGCCTTGGACCATCTCCTCTAGCCCTTTTAGTAGACCTCAATGTCCACCTATCTGCAGTGAGTGAACATGCACCTACAACCAAGTAACCTCACAAAAAGAATAAAAATACCCAATAATGCTTGTTTTATATTGTCTTCTATCTACACACTCAGAATGCACCTACAACCAAGTAACTTCACAACAAGAATCAAAATAACCAACACTGTCTAGTGTAGATTATCTTCTATCTACACACTCGAAATCTTCTAATCTCTAATACCAATCTAATGTAGAGGATTGAAAAAACCAAGAAATAAATGGGATACATTATAATCTCTTCAACATCCATTAAGTAAATTCTATTGTTATACATCTCATGTAGAAAAAAAAAAAACATTTCCAACACAAGTTTACCAATATGTCACCATTTACACAGTCTCATTTTTATTCCATAGAATATCATTCATACTTTTGTTTTTGATATTTTCTTTCAAAAACCTATTGACTAATTTTAAAAACTAGGAATATTATAGCATATCTAAATCTGGATCCAATAAAATAAACCAATTACAAGTTATTCTCTTTGAACTAGGACCCATAGTTTCGATCACAAACCAAAAATAAAATCTATAACATTGCCTAGGGCATCCAATATATTTCACAAAATAATTCCAAATGACACCAAGAAAAATTTCAATTAATAATACATGAGTCTAGTTTCTCAATATATCAACCATAAATTTTCCCAATGCATAGATAATTAGAAAAACAAAAATCTTTTCCTATCACTTCAATGGAGATCCTTATAAACCAGTCTTCACTCCAATATACATAACTAAAAAAAATATAAATGAAATGACTCAAACCAATTTAAAATCAAATATAGTTCACATAAAATTCCATTTAATACAATTATAGCTCCTTATTCATCCAAATGTGTCTGCACCAAACATTTCAATCTGATTGTAGTCGGGTATCCTCAAATTTGCAAATAACAACATTTACCAAAACTGCCATAACTTATTCATTTCTCAATGAAATTAACTAAAAAAAAAATTCAAAAGAAAGGTTAGTCATCCTAATATAATAATTTATAGATTATACATGGTTTCTAGGTAGTACATGTTCGTACAAGACCTAGAATCAACAAAAAAATTGAAAAAACCAATCAAAACAACAACTTACAATTACTCCAAATTTGTTCCAAATGTAACTCTTTCCTTCCATTATGATTTGGTTTGACCATACATCAGTTTTTATAGACTCTTTGGTAGTTTAAACCTTCCCAAATACCTTTTGAACCAACTCCTTACATTCTTTTAATCATGATACACTTTTGTGACAACATTTTGTGCATTTTGCATTACAACTTTTACAAGTTTAACTCCAAAATTGAAAAATATTTGATTGGGAACTTCAATAATCATATAATGGACTTAAATATACATTTTACATAAATTTTATCCTTTATAAGTCATTCTTTCATATTCTTACCTTTTTTTAACCACTTTAAGACCTCCTTGCACAATTTTGACAACTTATTACAAATGACTTTTCTAGCCTTTACATATTGACCAAAATGGACTCAAGTGAGCTTAAATATATCATATAGATATATTATCCTCCTTGTGCTCTTTTTATTAAGGTTCCCCTACACAATTTCCCCCTCTGATCAAGGGTTTCCCTAGTTAACATATTTGGTGTTTTTGTGTATGGTTAAATCTTTCTATGGTTGTTATATATATATATTGTTTACATATTTCAAAATTAATAAAGGAAATGATATTTATTTTAATAATATAACTAATTCACATCCCCCCCCAGTTATCTTTGTGGACTTTACTTTCTAACGATTGATATCAGAGCATTAGGCCCTTGAAGAAAAAACTTAACATCATAAGTCCTTCAAGAAAAAACTTAACATCATAAGGAGATCTATGGAACATTTCAGGAAAGATAGTATGAAGTTTGATGGAATTAGTTATGACAGTCAGAAAGAAGAAGACAAGAAGATAGATGAAGGTAAAAAAAAAGTCTAGTTGGACTTGCAAAGAATTTGGTCATTTTTCATCTAGTTGTCCTAAAAGAGAGAGGAAGATAAAGCCTATGAAGTCTTTTAAGTCAAAATTTACACAAGATTTTTTCTATTTTGATGAGGATGATGAACTTGATTTTCATATGGTAAATTTCTTAGAAGGTAATGATGAAGATGATGAAGAAATAGAAGAGACATTTTAGCATCTATTACTGAAAGTTTTATTGTAAGAGTTGCTAAAAAGTTTAGAATTCAAGAAAGGGTACTTGATAATAATTTTGATGAGAAAACTAATCAAAGAAATAAAAATGAGAATGTTGAGAAATAATTATTTAATAAAACCAACACTAATTTTCCAACTAAATTACAAAGAGAAGAACAAAATAAGAACCTAGAGCATAAGTCAAAATTGAACAGGTGACACCTAACAATAATGTGGCAAAGAATCACCTTACTAAATAAATTATTGGGAGTAAGGATAGAGGAGTTATGACAAGGAACAAGGTACATGGAGAACTATATTTTTTTTTTCAAATTGAACTAAAGAATGTTGATGTTTGTAAAGATAATTATTAGATAAAAGCTATAAAAGAGGAACTAGATCAGATTGAAAAGAACAAGACTTGGGAATCAGTTCCTAAACCTAAAGATAAAACTATTATTTGAACTAAATGGATATTTAGAAGCATAATGAATGAGCAAGGTGAAGTTGTGAGAAACAAATAAATATTGGTATACAAAGGATATCCACAACAAGAAGGAATTGATTTTGAAGAAACTTTTGCACACATTGCTAGTATTGGTGCACAAAATTATTGGTTAACCTCCTATGAGCTTGCCTACTTGATGTTGGGAAACTCAACACAATTTTGGTTAACAAAGAAGGTTGAATCTTTACTTGTTCAACCTCCTTAGTTTAGGCTACAAGACCTAGGTAGTTGTACATTTGATTTAATAAAGGGAATAGTGAGTAAAGTGCAAAATTAACAATATTATTGAGTTGGAAAAGGTTCTCATGGAGAAATTGATTATAATAGTGAATATTTGTGAAGTATAAAGGAGTAATTTTAAACAAAATGTGTAAATTTCTAATGTAGGGCATGAAAGTGGGAGCACACTAATTGTTTACCTTCCACAAAGTCATCCTTTCTTTTGAAATTGCAAATATGTCCAATGCCTTGCAACTTGGAGAAGAGAGTCAACTTTGATAATTACTAAATAAATATTATATTTTGGAGACATGCGTGCCACCATCAACTAATAAGAATATAAACTGAGAATAATCCACAAACCCTAGATAATTGAATTTGAATTCACAACAAAGACTAATTATCAAAAACACACATAAGAATATGAGTTTTGTCTTAAAGGCTTGCCTCAATTCTGCCTGAAAATAGTATTAATCCAATAAAGACTCAAATTCAACCAAATCAATGACCAAATCCCTATCTTTTGGAGAACATAGTATATTTTATTAATTTAGAAAAAAGAGTACGATTGGGTTGTAATGAGTTTCATCATCTACCCCAGTATTCATGCCTATCTATGCAAAATTCCTTTTCAGAGTATATATATTTGTATGTCTTTATATATCCTATAAGGCCTTGGCACCCTTTCTTATTGAACACAAAAGGGTGCAAAATTTTTTTAGGCCTTTTCATCCTAACTAACTAAAAAATAATTGCAACTTGTTATATTTTGGAGACATGTGTGCCACCATCTACTAATAAGAATATAAACTGAGAATAATTCACAAACCCTAGATAATTGAATTTGAATTCACAATGAAGACCAATTATTCAAAACATACATAAGAATATGAGTTTTATCTTAAAGGCTTGCGTCGATTTTTCTTGAAAATAGTATTAATCCAATGAAGACTCAAATTCAGCCAAATCAATGACCAATTCCCTATCTTTTGAAGAAGAAAATAGTACATTTTATTAATTTAGAAAAAAGAGTACAACTAGGTTGTAATGATTTGCATCATCTACCCTAGTATTCATGCCTATCTATGCAAAATTGCTTTTCTGAGTATATATATTTGTATGTCTTTGTATATCCTATAAGGCCTTAGCACCCTTTCTTATTGAACATGAAAACGTGCAAAAAAGCTTTAGGCCTTTTCATTCTAACTAAATAAAAAATAACTACAACTTGTTACAGATTAATTACAATCAAAAGGAAAACAAAAGAGAATTATAATTCTTGCATCATATCAAGAATTTCTTCTAAGTGCATAGCAAATTCTTCATTTGGAACTCCCACTAGCATGATCAAGGCTTCCCCTATTTGCTCCTCCATTAGAATTTCATGGTAGTCACTTTGATACCAAACATATGTCATACATGAATCCCATGCAGTTGTGTACATGTTATTAATGATGTCAAATTGATCCTCTTCAGCTAGTTTTTATCCAAGTTGTATGACTACGAGTGGTACTTAATTTTCATTGTGTGATTGCACTAGTAGCCCCATATATTTTGTCCTACAAAAAAAGCATAGAAAAACTGCACGAGAATTTTTTGAAGAAGAATAAACCCACCAAACATCCTTATAATCATGAACACAAAATGGTGCATTAAATGACCATATTTTCCTCGAATATTAAGAAGAAGCCATTTATAAATCTAATGTCAAAATTGAAATAAGCTAGGTGAGTAGATAGATTCCTTGACATAACCTTTTATGTTGATAATTTAATGAAATCAATGGCTCATCATGATTTTTTGGAGCTATAAACTATCAGCGAACCACCAATATCAAAATCATGAAATAAATCATCAAGAACATGTCCCTTCTCAAAATTACAAAATCAAAAGACAACTCTAAACTTAGTCTTGATTTCATGAAATTGGAAGTTGACGGTATTCAATATTTTGTAAGTATAAATTAGAATACTACTTGATGTCATGCTCTAAAATTGTGAAATTAAATGTGAACATTTAAATTTTGAGGCTCCATAAATGGTTCTTTCTAGGGACACATATTCCTTTGGAATATGGAAAGAATTCAACTATCTATGGGATAAAAGGCACAAAAAGAAAAGCATTAGCCATGTTTAATAATAAAAAATAAATGCATAATCATTTAACAAAAAAAGGGTTTAAGGTATTTCCCATGAACAAGAAATTCTTATACATGTCCATCTATTTCTTGAAGAAGGAAAGAATGCTCTCCAACTTTGTCAGATATAAAATAAGGTCCTAACCATAAAGGATCAAATTTACCATGCTTCCCTTTGTCTTGGTCCTTAACATTCCATTTTAACACCCAATCTCCCACGTTGAAGATTCTTTTCTTGGAAAAAAATTTCATGCAAGTATTTCATACCCTTTTCCTTTTGATGTTGTGTTCCAATGTTGATATACTCTTCTCATCTAATTATGTAAGAGAAGTGATTCTTTCATCAATAAAATCATATCCTCAAGTTGCTAAGTTCTAAAAAATCTATATAGTGGTAGTAAATTGTTTTAATGTATTCTTGCTTGTTGACCATATATGAGCTCAAAAGGTAAGAATCTAGTTGACTTTTTTCTTATTATCCTATCTGCCCATACAACCAAGTGTAATTTCAAATCCCAAACTCTCTTGTTACTATCCAACATCTTTCTTATGATTTTAAGAACAATTTTATTACTTGACTTAGCTTGACCATTTTCCTGTGGATGGTAAGAGGATGAATATGACACTGATACACCATACTTTGTGCAAAAGTTTGTGAATTCTTCCAATCTAAAACACATCCCATTGTTAACAATAAGCTTTTTAGAAACACCAAATCTTGTCAATATGTTATTTATCAAAAAAATTGTAACAAAAGTACTAGTGGATCACTTAGTTGGGATGACTTCAACCCATTTGGTGAAAGAATATGTAGCAACCAAAATCCAATTGAATCCATTACTTGACTTATTAGTTATTTCACCTATGAAATCTATTCCCTACATTTGAAATAATTCCTGTGCTTCTAATCTTCTAAGGGGAAAAGCTCCATCATACTTCAATTTACCTAAGAACCTTTGACATGCTTTATATTTTCTCACATAATTACAACAGTCTCTAAAGAGATTAGGCTAGTAATATTTAGCCCTTCGAATTTTGTTTATAGTAGTCCAAGTACAGAAATGTCCTCCAAAAAGTCCTTCATGTAATCTTTTTAGAATAGTGGCTACTTGGTGAGTATCAATGCAAAAATGTAATATGCCATCTCGATTTTTCCAATATAATATCCCTTCAATAAGAACATATTTTTGTTGCATGCAATTTAACTATCCTTTTTTATTTTCAATCCAACTATCATGACTTTTCATGGTTCTCAAATAGAAAATAACATTTTCATACCAAAATAAATTATCTATACTCACTATGGGATGATTTCCTTGTTGGCATTATGTTAAATTTGTCATTAGTGACAACACTTACTCAACTATGTATAGTTACCGGGCCCATCACTCAGTCTATAATTTATACAGAGCATTCAATGGTTGCCAAGTAAGTTCATTAGTTAAGTAGTTCACAATAAGCATTCCTGAAGCTATCAAGTGAATACAGGTAGTGAGCAGTTCAATAGTTATCACTAAGCAGATAGTGGTCACCAAGCTTCAAAGTGTCTATCGAGTCATCAGTTTGTGTGATGAGAAGCCAATTTCTACCGAGTGATGGATGTGTGGTGTTTATCGAGTGAAGGAAAGGTAAAAAAAGTATTCAGTATGTACTGAGTGACACTATATCTACTGAGTCTCCAATGGTTACCAAGGTTGAAGCTATGTTGTATGATTAGTATGGACCAAGACTCTACTTCTACTGAGTGCATGATGATGTCGAGTAATGTAGTGGACACTGAATATCAAAAGTTCACCAAGTTAGCTTAGAAAACCTGAGTTTCTACTATTTGGCCAACTCAATAATATTTTGTTTACTTGTGTTTTAGCCAACCTTGTATTTGTAAATATTGGAATGGTATATATATGTAATGCATTGTATCATTTGCAATGTATGAATGAACAAAGAAATATATGGATGTATGGATATGTAAGGTTTTGAGAAGAGTGAATGTGAATCAGCAATAGAGTAGATTATTCAGCAGGGTCTACAAGGAATAGTAAAGTTATATCAATCACAAGAGGTGATTTGTACTTCAAGGATCCAATTAGCAATCAAGTTGTAAGTTAGATCTACTATTTCATTCTAACATGTGAATCAATTTTCTAAATCCTTTAGTAGGGTAGACTTAACAATCTTTCCTCAAATCTCTTAATAGAGTGCATACTTCATTGTATGTTTGTAAAACCTCTAACAAGGTGGATCTAGCAGTCCAAATTGCTCTTAATAGGGAATATCATCAAAATTGGTCAATGTAAGCCTTAATAGGCCAAATTTATACTACAATAGTGAATTTTTGTGGGTATCATCCCCACCTTAGTTTTACTTTCTATTTGGAAGGTTTCTGGGTCACCAAAATTATGTGTTCATGTGTCATGAATGTTTATCTTTCTATTTCTTTTGCATTCAATAAAGTAGATCAATTAATGGTGAATGATTTACATTGTTAAGTGCTAAATTTATGAATTTTTTTGAGGTTACTGATTCACCCCTCCCCTCTCAGTAACCTAGCTAGTCTTGATTATTTTCAACATTTCTTCCATCTGATTAATTTGTGATGCTTCCATTTTAGCATCTGCCATGAGTTTCTCATTTATATCATAATTCAACTCATAAATTAGAATTTTGTAGGCTCTTGCTAAAGAAAGTGATGGGTTGTTCATTCTCCTCCTCATTCTTTTGGAGCATAACAACAACAATAGTATGATAAGATGCAAAGGAAAAAAACTTGAAAAGGTTTACTAAAATTTGGGCCTATAAGCACAAGGGCTTCTTTTCAAGCTCATCTTATGTTTGCAAAGGCTTGCAAAGGCTCATCATCCCATATTAGGTCAAGTTCCCTTTTAATTATTTTTGACATAGGCTTGATGATCTCAACAAAGTTAGATCTACAAATCTTCTAAAAAAGTTAATCTAACCAAAAAATTATTGAATTTCCTTAACTATCTTTGGAATTTTTTATATTGTCAATAGCTTTCACACTATCAGGGGCTATTCTAACTCCTTCCTTAGAAACTATGTGACCAATAATTTTCCTTATGTTACTCCAAATTGGCACTTCTTTGGATTGACATATATTATGTATTCAAGAGCTCTTTTAAAGATTTTTTCCAAGTGATTACAATGACCTTCTACTTTCTTAGAATAAACTATCAAATCATCTTGTTAAATAGCCAAAATGTGATCAATTAGATCGTCAAATGGAATTTGCATGGCCCTCAAGAAGGTTGATCCTGCATCGGTTAGGAAAAAGGGCACCCTAGCATACACGTATGTCCCCCATGGAGTAGTAAAAGTTGTTTTATAATACTCATTATCTTTATCTTTTACCTAATTTTAACCAGAAAACCCATACATCATGGATAGTAATTCATTTATTATAACCTTTTCTAATAAAGACTCCTCATCTTTTAGTGAATATATATTTAAGTTCCTAAAATCAACACATAATATTATATCGCAATTCTTTTTTCTTTCTAGAACTAACTTAGCTACCCATGTAGAGTATTTGATCAATTTTATTATGCCAACATCCCTCATTTTAATTAGTTATTTTGTCATTCTAGGTGCTAACAATGGATTTATTGGATGATGTTTTTGCCTAAATGGTTTTACATCTCACTTTAGAAGGATTTCATATTTGAAAGAGATTCATTGTGTATGCTTTAAGATTATCATATGACCATACAAAAACATGTATGTATTTCCTTAGTAAAGAAATCGAATCTAACCTAATTTTCTTAGGTAGAATTTTACCAATAAATATTCCTCTTAGTAAATATTCATTCCCCAAGTTAATGTTCTCAACTTTCTCTTCTATTATGGCAGGCTTATGTGTCTTAAGCACTTCATGTTTATTGAAAACCCTTTCTAATGTGACCAAACCTTTAGGTATTTTGTTGGACTTAAGATAAACTATCTCCTCACCCAAAATGGTACCTTTTCCATCTTGAGTTTCCACCTACCCCAATCAAACTCAACATCTTGATAATTCTCCTAAGATGTTAAAAATTTGAACAAGTCCTTGTCATCTTCAAAAACTTGTCAATTATAAATATTGTCTAGTACAGATGGTATGTTCTCTATTTCCACCTAAACTATATCTTGGAATACTATGTCAATTTGTTTCATAACTATATTAATCATTAGATCAATAAGAGAATTACCATTTCTATCTATCCAAATGATTGAAAAGGCATCAAAATATTCAATCAAATCCCATACATAATTCCTATATTTATTTAGTCCAAAATATTTTGTCATAATTTTGTTCCTTATTTGGTATTTTATAATTTTATAATCACCAAATACTAATAGAAACATACTTTTATGATTTTTTGAAATGCCAATCCCTAAAATTTAACCTTCATATTGAGCAACATTATTGGTACATTCAAAATTAAGTAGGAATGCATACATGAAAGTTTTACCTAAAGGGGATGACAAAATTATTCTAGCACCATTTCCCTCTTTACTACATGCTCCATTGAAATGGAAATGCCATATTCCTTCACTTTATTCCTACATAAAGATACTAGAATTCCCCGGACTCTAGATAGGTTTGCTAACATTTATTTGAAAGTTATCTATATCCATTTGACAAAAATTAATTTTTATGTTACGGTGAAATTTTTTTGATGATATTTTCAAACCATGGTTCTTTATTAATTCTTATAATTATACAATTTATAAGGATTGTTGCATAAGATAAATTTAAATGTATATTCACTCTACCATATTTGACCACTATCTTGAGAGTAACATACCATAGGAGGTTGGGATATCAACTACTGTTATATCTATCTTATAAGAAATGTTAGGACAAGAGGGGAACCTGAAGTCAATATTTTTAACAACCCTAGTGATAGGGACATACCTATTATCCATCACCTAGAACTTTCCATATGATATGTCTACTTTCAATCCTAATTCAGTCATAACTTCAGCAGACATTATATTCATTGCAGCTCTCGAATCTATCATGAAATTCCTAATTAACTTATTATTTATAAGAAGAGTCAAATAAAATGGGTCAACTTGGGGAACAATTTCATTAACTTTAGTTCCTAGATAAATGACAGGTGTGATCCCCTCAATATGATTCTTCTCATGGCTTTTCTTAGTCTTTGATATAATATTTAAAATTTCTTGGCCATATTCAAGAATTTTCATAATTTCTAAAAATGGAACAAAAACTTTTAGTTGAGATAAATCATTCGAAATAAAAGAATTACTCACATGTTGCTTACCTGGTGCCCGTTGATCTATATTTGATCCTTCTTGTGAGATGTTTTGAGGAGGCTTATATGTTGCAATCCCTTTGTGTAGAGAATGTTTTTCATCTCTTTTAGGGTCTGGATTAATCATTCTATTCCTCATTTTGTAATTATTCTTAGCTTGTTCAACCGTAGCAATGGGAAGGGCCTTTCTTTTCACAATTATTGTAATTCTTCTAATTGGTTCTTCTTCATCTAATAGAAATTGTTGATCCAAGTGTCTTATTCTTCTTGTATTAACATTAGACATATATTCATCTTCTAAGGAGTCTTCACCCCAAAATGGTTCTATGGATAATGTATTTATTTGTGGTTCATATCCATAATGAAGGTTACTGTAAAAACATTCTTAGTAGAAAAGCATTGTTTTGAAGAATGTGGCATTCTACATGCTTCACACCATGGGTCATTCTCAACATAATGATTAACACTCTTGAGCAGATCAAGAGTATTAGTGTTCTTGATAGGTTTATCATCTTTCTATTATGTTGTGTAAGCATATCTTGCATTCTATATATTTTTAGCTTGTTATCAGGTCTGTTATTTTTCATCCCTTCATTCTTACCCTTCACATGTAAATCTTTAATCATCCCTAAGATATTGTCTATCTTATCTTCCTCCTTATTGTTCTTAGGGGCCTTTGGAACAAACAACCTAGGATCTTCTCTTTTTCCAATTTTTCCCACAACTCTTCTATCATTTTCAATTATCATGGCTACTTTAAAGGCTTCTTGCAATGTGTTAGGTCTACATGACCTTATCTCATAATGTGTTTTACTTTCAAAAACACTTAAATAAAAGTTTATGATAAAATAATCAACATGTCTAATATCTTGTGGGATCCTATTTAGGACTTTATTGAATCTTTTATTAAATTTAAAAGTAGTTTCATTGGAGTTAATTTTTATACTAGTTGACTAAAGAGAGGAAAAATATGTCTCAGTATGATTCCCAAATTGATCAAGAAACATGTCTACAAAATCTTACCAACTTGTTATATACTTCTTAGGAAGACCTCTATACCATTCTACAACATCATTGGTTAAAGACTAAATAAATAATTTCATGAATACATCCTCATTATACTCTACTAATTCCTCAATGATACTTTTAAGTTTAATGAAATGTATTTCCATGGATTGATCTTCTCCCTTGAAGAATTTTTTTATAGCGGTTCTCAAATCATTAGATATAGGATTAGGGAATCCTACTATCCCTATGAAATCTAGTTGCTTATATCATTCTATATTCATAGGGGCTCTCACCCATTGATTATTTTGATTAAATTTTAATCTCCCAGTATTCACTTGGTTATTCTTCTAATTATTAACAATATTATTCCTCTAATTATTTCCAGCTCTATTCATCTAATCCTTATTTTGGTTAACAAAATTATTCTTTTCTTCATTTTTATATGATGGATTTCTATGCACAGTATTGAAAAAAGAATTTTTATGAAGAGTGTACTTGGTTGGATGACCTTTGTCCTTATTTGTCTTATCTTCAACATGTTTTAGTGTAGTAATACCATCCTTGCTCAATTTTTCCAATAATTCATCTTGAACTCGTCTTAGCACCTTTGTTGGCCTTCTTAGGGACTATAACATTTTTAATGCTTCTACAAGTTTTTGAGAGTCTTCATTTATTTCTTCATCATCTTCTTCTTCACTGGACTCATTAACAACTCAATAAGCTTCTTGAACTATTTAGCTACATTTAAATTTAAAAATGAATTATTTTCATGATGGGCATTCATCTGGTCATCATTGTATAAATATTTTTCTCTAGTCCATGAATTTTTTATACCCTATTAATGACATATCAATTGATTTCTTATTCTTTCTACTTCTCTTTTCTGGAGGATATTGCAATTGTTCTTTAGAATGCATGAACCTCCTTCCCCACATAAACTTCAAGGATAAATGTTTTTCACTTTTCCAATTATCAAATATGAATAGTTCATAAACACATACCAATAGTAGAGTCACCAACTTTTCTTGAAGTAAAATTATGGGTTTCACTTCAAAAGAGTTTGGAGATATTTTATTATATCCATGATCTATAATTTTCATAAATGGAATTTTAATAATTCCCCAGTAGATTCGCTAATCTTTTGGTGCACAAAATATTGGTTGACTTCCTACAAACTTGCCTACTTGATGCTTGGAAACTTAACATAATTTTGATCAATGAATAAGGTTGAATCTTTACTTGTTTAACCTCTACACTTTAGGTTTGACAAGACTTAGGTGGTTGCACTTGTCGGTGTTTTGAAACATCTTAGTTTCCAATTACCTTGATGAGAACAAGATTCATGTAGGGGAAACTACTTCTCATCTTTAACATACCTTTTCAGACACTGGGAAAACTATAAGGCTAGACCCTTCTTCTACTTCAAGCTCTATGGAACCTAGGCAAGTGGACCTATAGATTCTTCATATAGTACCAGTTGTCAAAAGCATACACTGAATCTTTAAAAAGCAGATAAAACCCTTAATCTTCTGACATTTATGTAAAGATGTTAGACAAGAAATAGCTAATAAAATGACCAAAGAAATTGCTAGGCTAAGTGAGGGCATACTTTTCAATTCTTCAACATTAAAGGGAAAGATATTTTATTAATGATGTTGATTTTAGAAAAACCCCAAATATGTAGCAATAAGAACAAGTTGATCCTGTAGTTGATCAATGTCTTATCTATTGGGAAATTCTACAAATTAAACACATAGATTTGTGATACTAGTGACATATTCCATACATCAAGATATTAGATTTGTCATATCACCTTGTGAATCAGACATTGATGATCATAAAGACCTCATTGTCATGAAAGATCCTTCTCAAAATAACTAGCAACCTTGTCAAATGCACCAACCATTTACTTGGCCCTTTGTTCAAACAAAAAAAATATCAAACATACAACCTTAAGGGGATGCAAATGGGTCTTTTTTTTTGTCCCTAAAACATATAAGATTGCATATTATAGAAATAGGAGATGAGAATCAGAATAAAACTAAGAAGATTCTTGCTCATTTGTATTCATTTCTTTGAAACTATACATTTAGATGAATGTAAAATAATTCACAAAACCACCAAGTAGATCAGAACTAGCTATATTATCTTAACTACTATTGTTCATACAAGAGAGATTTTCTAAAGAATGATATCACACTATTGAAATATGTTAAAAATTGGAACCCTTGGTCTCACAAATCTAAGGAAACTCAAGATTGGAACCAACATGGTATCACAGTAGTGAGAATTTTTTTTCAAAACTAGAACCCTTACAATGAATTAGAAAGAGAGAGATATAGGAGAGGAATGATATCTCAGATCTAATTTAGAAGTGACATGTGTCCACTTGAATCTTCATTCTTTGTAGTTGTAAAACATCCCTCCTCTTTCTACCCCTAAAATCTGATTTGGTTTTCATCATTGTTTTGTAACAAACCCAAAATATCTATTCCTTAATGATAAAAACCCTTGCGTTACTAAAATACCTTAAATGCTGATAATATATAGATTTAATTGACTCGAAGGTGACCAAACTCAACCCTAACTATATTTTTACTACCTTTTATACACATTCAATTCATCACTCTGCTAGAAAACAAATCTGAACCTTAATACCTAAATGTGGTTGCAAATTGAGTATCTGGGATAAAACCTTGTATAACTTGAGTAGATGGCTTCTTGTGTGAAAATGAACTCCAAAAATGGAAATTTTTTTCTCGCTCAATTCTGATAATATATAATATCACTATATTTTCCTACCAGAAATGCCCAAAATCATATTTTAAAAATCATGCTCCCTAGCAAGGGTCTTAAATTTACTTTTGATTTAAAAACTTTGGAGGTGAATCTTACCAAAATCATTTTAAATTACTTTTTAAATCATTTTTTATTTTTTACTCTATCCGTGAATCTAAGTCAAACTTATGTTTGACCATCTGTATCATGTGGCAGTACACCATTGGTCAATGTCTACCATGTCATCTACGATGTAGACACCATGTGACACCCTTTAACTGGTTGACTCATCACTACCACATGTAAATTTTTTATTGGCTCTCCATACCACCCTATCATCACTATGTCATCATCTGACTGATGGTTGCTATGAATTTTTGCATCATAGTAAGCAGCTACTAACTATGCATATGGGGATGCGCCTTCACAATACGTGTCCCCCTTGTGCTACATTAGCACCTTGTTTTCTACACCAAGCTTGGGTCACCCTTGAAAATTCTCACCTCCTGGTTTCTCCTTCCTTTGACACGTCACTACCACTTGTTGAGTTTTGGTTTGTCATCAGGTTCCACATCATCACTAATGTCAACATTTTGTAATGTGTGTTTGGTCCAAATTTACTAACTTTGCTACCCAATCTAGCCATGGTGGGCCCCTCCATGTGACTTGTCCTCTTTAAAAGTCATGTGTCTTTTAGACACCATACACCCATAGCTTAATGAATATAAACACAATAAAAACTTGGCACCTTGCCAATGTTGGAAAAAACACTTAAGGTGACATCCAAGTTTTTTTCCCATGGTGATGCCTTTTAATCTTGACCAACACCCAAGTATTCATATGAAATAAGACTCCTTTAGAAATTCAAGCATCTAGATTGGATACCTAGGTCTTGCCGGTGAATAGGAGAGTAGGGGTTATGTGAATAAGAAACAACATGTCCTCCCTTTCAACACATGGCATGCTCCTCCTATCCAATGCTCTAAGGCTTAACCTTTGCCATGGGTGTTGTCTCCAACCTAAAAAGCAGTAGCCATTGTAAAACTAAAAGCCAAGTGCCATTTGTTTTTACATATGCTATGATTTTTTTCTTTGGAGGGCAATCAAAATATTTGAGGGTAGCCAATAACATGGAGAAACTCTTAAGGATCCAAAAACCCTACCTGCTCCACCCATCGATCAAGTCGGTCAATAAAGTTTTGGAGTGATGTTTCTAGCTAACAATTTTTAGCAATAAATCATGACCAAGCTTCAATTCTACAGGGAAGTGCCCATATAATGGTAGGGCTACTAATGATGGTAACAACTCTAATCAAACCTCCATGAAGAAAAATCCTCAGGCCATCGGATGATAAGGATAAGCAATTAATCCAATCGATTCATTCAAACTTCCATGGAGCTAAAACTTGTGGTGTGGCATTGAGAAGCATGGTGGGTGTAGGCCTTACAAAGTACCTCAAAAATGAATCAACATTCTAACTTCTTGACAATGCCTCTACATATATCCAAATAAGGTATGCTTCTTTTCATATAGCACTTGGTGAGTTGCAATTCAATGGAGTCTTTTTTGTGGTGTCAATGGTAGTGTCACTACTATGTAATTTCCTCATTTGGTCAAGTTCATCAAGGGATAAACCATTCTTATTCTCATAGAGGGAAGGATCCACATCCTTCCCTTCACAAAGAAGAACTTCATGAAATGACTCAAAACCACCTAATCATCAGCTGTAGGGCTAAGATTCTTGGGATTGTCACTAGAACTACTCTATATTTGACTATCAAATCCAAGTGGTACCCTCCTTTGCATGATATAGAGAAACTAATTTTTTTATTTCTAGCTGGCATTAGTTGTGTGATGGATCCAAAATGCCCAACATGTGAATAACAAAAACTCGTGATGTAGGCTTATACTAAACATGTCGCCTTGCCATCGATCCATCACAATAATCCTTTAAGATTCCTCCTGGAGGGTGATGTGGTTTCATATTCACATTTGGTAAGTGCCATATTAAAATTATAATGACTACAATCATTATAACCCTCCCATTTAGAAGATTTTTAATCCCCAATATACCTTATCAACCTGATACCATTTAGTCAGGCCCCAAAGTAGGTCCAATAAAAAAAAAAATAGATGCATCATTCTTGCACCCTACCAAATCTCATTCCATGAAAATTTTTGAGTCAAAATATATTGACTGTCAAAGTTTCCTTCTTAGAACTACTTGCAAGAAAACATGTTTAGATTTGGCTTTGAAAATAGGGAAAACTGACACTTGGGGAAATGAAAATTGGGGCATTGGTTCATTGTCATGAGGAAAGTATAAATATGGGATTTAGGCTCATGAAAAATAAAGGGAAATTTTTCGCAAGAAATCAAAGGGGGCTACTTGAATTTGCAGGATTGGAAATACTGGCAGAAAAGTGATTTTTTGTAAATAGATAGGACCTAGGAAAGTGTGCAAACATATTTGTCAAGATTTGAAAATTGGCACACTAAAAGTATTTTCAAATTTGAATACAATGGTGCAATCCATTTGATCTCACCTTTCAAAAATTCAAAGATATGACACCACGAAGAACGGTACCAACTTATCTGCACTTTATGACACCAGTAAAACTTCATAAATTGCATTTGGAATCCCGTTTGAAAATTGGTCAAATAGATTCATCATAAGCTCAAAATTGAAACATAACAATTCTCTAACCTCTAGAATGCAACACAAAAGGAATTTTCTAATTTTGGTCAACTGGGTCAAGGTTATAATGAGTCAAAAAGGGCCTACCAAAATTCTAGACAATTTGCATCAGCATGACAATAATAAATGACCAACTTTGAGGGATTCAAAACCTAGTCAAAACATATCAAAACAACTCAAAATCTAAAACATAATTTCTTTGGTATGGATACTAAACATTCTCAAAGCGGTGAGTCATGAAACATACCTAGGTGTGAGATAGTCAAAAGAAAACTAGGCCTCCTGTCATTTTTTAACATTTAACCAAAAATGCAAATTTAAACATTGCTCAAAATAGAGCTTCATAGAATGACTCAGGATGGCAATTTATCTTCGTAGGATGAGTGGATATGCTAAATGCAAGGTGTTAGAAGCATTAAAAACCTCTTAGGCCTCAAAAGGATGGTTAGGTACACATGCATCAAAAAGCATTTATAGGGCTTGAATTTTAGGATAGTACTCAAAATTAGGGCTTCAGTTTTGAGTCCCAATAGTGCCCTTGAGTTAATAAAGAGAATAGTGAATAAAGTGTAGATTTAACAATACTCTTGAATTGGCAAAGGTTCTCAAGGAGAAATTGATTATAATAATGAATGTTTGTAAAGTATAAAGGGGTAATTTGAAATGAAACGTGTAAATTTTTAATGCAAGGCAAAAAAGTGGGAGCACACTAATTGTCTACCTTCCACAAAGTCATTCTCTATTTTCAAATTGCAAATTCCAAATTGGAGAAAAGAGTCAACTTTGATCATTACTAAATAAATATTATATTGTGGAGGCAGGTGCACCACCATCAACTAATAACCAAACAAATTGAGAATAATCCACAAACACTAGATAATTAAATTTGACTTTGCAATGAAGACCAATTTTTCAAAACATACATAAGATATGAGTTTTGTTCTCAAAGGCTTGCCTCAATTCTACCTGAAAATAATATTAATCCAATGAAGACTCAATTTCAGCAAAATCAATGACCAATTCCCTATCTTTTGGAGAAGAATATTGTTTATTTTCTTAATTTAGAAAAAGAGTATAACTTGCTTGTGACAAGTTGCAACATTTACACCACTATTCATGCTCATCTCTACAAAAATTTCTTTTTTGATTATATATATTTGCATGTCTCTGTGTATCTTATAAGGCCTTGGTACTCTTTCTTATAGAACATGAAAGGTACAAAAAAGCTTCAATCCTTTTTATCCTAACCACCTAAAAATTAACTGCAAGTTGTTATAGATTAGTTACAATTGAAAGGAAAACAAAATAGAATTATAATTCTTGCATCATATTGAGAATTTCTTTTAGGTGCAAAGAAACATCTTCATCTGGAACTCCCACTAGCATATTCAAGGCTTTTCTTATTTCTTCATTAGAATTTCATGGCAGTCACTTTGATATTGGGCATGTATTATACATAAATCTCATGTAGTCATATACATACATTAATGAAGTTGAATTGATCCTCCTAGGCTGGTGTTAATCCAAGTTGTATGACTAGAAGTGGTATTTCATTTTCATCTTGTGATTGCACTAGTAGCCCCATAGCTTTTGTCCTACAAAAAAACACAAAAAAATTGCACAAGAATATTTTTGAAGAAGAAAAAACCCACCAAACATCCTTATAATCATGAACAAAATAGGGTGCATTAAATGACCATATCTTCCTCAAATATTTAGCATGAACCATTTGTAAATCCAATGTCAAATCAAAAGAAGCTAGGCAAATACTAAAATTCCTTGACATAACCTTGTCTATTGATCAATTAATGAAATCAATGCCTCATCATGATTTTTGTAATTGGATACTGTAAGAGAACCATTGATATCAAAATCATGAAATTGATCATCACAAACATCTCCCTTCTTGAAATCACAAAATTGGAAGACAACCTTGAACTTAGTCCTAATTTTGCGAAATTGAATGCCAATGATATTCAATGTTCCATAATCATGAAACCTAAATACTACCTATTGCCATGCTCTGAAATTGTAAAATTAAAATTGAACACTTAAATTTTGAGGATCCATCAGATAGGTTAGAAGTAGTAAGAATGTTTTTCGCATATGTATTTAACCAAAATTTTAATTTTATCTAATCGATGTCAAATAAACTTTTCTAAATGGAGAACTAGAAGAAGAGGTATAAATTAAATAACCTGATGGTTTTCCATTGATGAATGAAGAGGATATGGTTTGCAAATTGAAAAAGGCATTGTATGGACTAAAACAAGCACCTAGAGCATGGTATAACTAATGTAGTTGGAATTGTGGCAAGATTCCAGGCAAACACTAAAGACACACACTATACAATAGTCAAAATAATTTTAAGATATTTGAAAGGACACCTGATTATGGATTACGGTATAAAAGACCACATGATTTCACTTTATGTGAATATATTAATGCTTATTGGGAAGGAAGAGTAGATGAAAAAAAATAGCAGTGGTGGAGCATTCTTTTTAGGAGGAAGATTAGTTTCTTGGTGGAGTGAGAAACAAGATTACATTTCATAGAGTATATAAAAAGAAAAGTATGTAGTGGCAAAAAAAATTTGCAATCAAATTATTTTGATGAAGTAGATATTGTAATACATTGGGATAGATTTTATTGAGCCTATTATCATACATTATGATAACTCAAATACTCTATGTCAAAGAATCAAGTGTTACATTCAAAGATAAAGCATATATTTATTAATAATCACTTTTTGAGAGAGAAAGTTGTAAAAAAAGAGACCAGATTGGAAAATGTTAGCACAAAGGTGCAGATATCGTATATATTTACAAAACCTTTGGCTAAGGACACATTTGATTATTTGAGAGGTATGCTTGGGGTTATGACCCTACCTACTTCATGGAAATTAATGTAGAGATTGAGTTTTTTAATATTGTTAGAACATAAAAGGAACTATATTTGAAAAAGATAAGTTGTTGGTTGTATAGTTCACCATTGATATATATTTCTTTGCATTATTCTACAAGGATAGTATTGAAGCTATTTGGGTAGTGGGTCCAACTAAATACTTATTAAATTCTAATAGGGTTGAAATCTCCTAACAGGCATTCAAAGTCTCCTGATAGGGACTCATATGTACTTATTGTATTTCATTAACTCCTATGGGGTATATCTTTTCCCAAGGAAATTTAATATTAGTGAACATAAAGAAAATGGAAACCTCTTCTCAACCCTAATTTCCAAAAGAAATGATCCAAATTGATTAAGCACAAGAAAGTGTTCAATGTAGAAATAGATTAAGTGATGGAGAAAAGGGTGAAAAGAGATTCAATTGGCCTTTTTTTAACTTATGAGGGAAGCATGTGCTTAAATATTGAAATAGATAAAAGATAAATACTAACCTTGAATCTAGAAAGTGTTGATTTATGATGTCTATGTACAATTTCGAAGAACTTTGCAACTTGTTCTAGTCTGGAAATGTTAAGACAAAGAAAACCTGGAAATATTTTGTATTTTTGAAAGAGGTCTACCTTGACCCTATTTTTGGGGCACAATCTTACCTCAAGGCACAATTGTACCTCAAAACTTCAACCTTGATTTGCACTGCTCTGACAAAATTTATGTTCACAGATCTCGCAAGTTCGATGAAAAGGGTATCCAAATATGCTCTACAATTCATTGTTTCACACATGTATCTACAAGAAAAATGGTTTTTTTTGTTGGATGGGGGGTTTTCCCTTGTCAAACCCTAGCTTGGAATTAACCTTGAAATATAATTGTAATTTTAATATGCATAAACAAATTAAATGGAACTATTCACCTTGCTTATGTGGAAATCCTTGTAGAGGATTCAAATCCTTGAATCCATAAGTATGGATGCTCCAAATAAATGTAGAAATGTATGTAGGATGTCTCAAATAATTTTCATTAGATCTATAACACCAATATTGAATTTATCTTTTCATAGAATAAGTCTTGGGTGAAGATGGATGGAGAAATATTCAACAAGAGGGCTCCATAGAGATTGAATCCTTCAATGGATAGCAATGGACCTCCTTGATGAATTGAATGCTTGAACACTTGAATGCTTAAATCCTTGGTAGATAGTAGATCTTCACTTCATGTAGGTGGATCCTCATTCTATATTTGTTGTGTGCATAGACTTCATAATAGGTGGATGCATATCAAAATGAGGGAAGAAGGCTTTCTTATATAGAGATCTAGGGAACAAACTTTTTAAGAAGGCTGACATAGGAGCATCAAATACCATATAACTTTAACCTCTAGGAATGGACCTAGATTAAATGTAATTTAAGAGTCTACCATTCTAAAACCTAAAATAGTCAACCCAAAAGCAAGAAAAGAAACCTTCTAAAGCTTGATGTCCTAAAACTTTTAGAAATTGAAAATGGGACCTAGGGTTAGGGATGAGGTCAACCATACCCTAGGTCAAGGTCAAGGTCATCCTTGACCTAGGTTAGGGTTGAGGTTAAACTCAACCCAGAAGGTCATCCTTGACCCAAAGGCCAAATTCCTTAGTTTCACAATGTAGTTTATTAGAAATAGGCTAGAAATAGAGAGAAAAGTAGAATAGGGGAAAATAGCAAGATCCATGCAAACACCCATTCAAGGTGCTTGATATGACCCAAGTCCACTTAGTCAAAAGGATAAAACTCTTAACATGGAAGTGATCCCATTTTAAGATGATACATTAAGCCCCCACTTTAGTGAGAGTATGGACTTGATGCAAGCTCTTGGTAAAGTAGATTGTAACGAAAAGAAAATCTTATTAAAATCAAAAGGACAAAGAAATCCTCATGCCCCCAAAGACTCAAGTCTTCATCAACTCCAAGATCATAATAAGAGAAACATATCTAGAAAAAAGAGAAAAGGAAAAAGAGTGTGATTATCTTGCCTAGTGAGAACTTATGTCCCACTATGAACCACACAAGGAAACTGCACAAATGGAAAGATGAAATTGAACCACCTAGTGAATGTGGCTACTCAATAGTCAACCCATCAAGGATTCACCCTCAGGAATATTCTATTCTATAAGAGTAAAACCAAAAGAGATCCAATCTTAGGAAACCTTCAACCTTAAGGGATCAATAATATTTGAAACTAGAGGGATCAAGAGATCCTAAAATATAAATCCATGCTTTAAGGATTAGTCACTAATCCAAAAAGGGAGAAAATTTATCTTGAAGAATAATATATATGTATTGAAAAGTGTGTGTGCACAATAAGTGAGCAAAGCATGTGCCCTAATATTAAATTCATTACTAACACTTTAATAGGAGCAATGGCTATGATGATAACATAAACAACTCCACTGATTATGTTTCCATTATGAGATGCCCACAAAAAAAGAAATATTAAGGGATAAACTACATAAACATACAGAGAAAACAAAAGGGATCTACATATTGTGGGGTCAATATGATCATAAGATAATATATTTATGATATTATTGTAGATGAATTGATATTATTCCCCAAAGAAAGTAGAAGTAAAATCACAAAGGAGGAAGATCACATAAGAGATACAAATGAGAACCTTTTTAGACCATGACCTAGAGACCAAAAATAAATAGTGCCAAGTCGTGAATCCAAATATATTCACGAAAGAAAACATGTAAAAATAATAGCACAAGTATAACATAACATGAAATAATATATGTAAGAATTGAGACATATATAGAGGAATAATACAATAGGTTTGATTCTATTATCACCATTCACCAATGAAGCAAAAAAGATCTTATAAAAGAATATAACAACATTTAAATGCATCACAACAGAAACACAGTACAACAAAAAAACATAAAACAAAGACTACAAGAAAAGACAATCCAATCAAGCATGTTGCCTACTCTCCTTGTCTTGTTATATATCATTTAGGGAATGTGGCTAACTCGTAAGAGGGACTATATCCAACATAGTAGGAATGATAGCCAGTTCCAATCAAGGATCCTCTTGAGAATCGCAATGTTCAATACTAGATGTAAGTATTAAGTTTGAGGAAAGAGTATTGGGTAAATCAACATCAATGTCAATAGTTTCATATTCATCATTAACTTCATCAATATCATCAAAAATATCTTCGTCATCTAGATCAATCAAAATAGAATCTAAGATACAAATAGAATCATTAGAATGAAGTAACTTAACATCATTATTAATAAAAATTTCTTCTAACCCATCATGCATAGTTGTATCCAAAGAAGATGAAATTTTTTGAATAACATAATTGTGAGCATTAGCTTGAGCATGACACTTCTTTCAGTGTTTGTTAGTAGATTGGTTACATTTTTCCTTACTTGAAATGTGTTGATAACTAGGAGGAACAATTGTTGAATCCTTCACAAGCTCTATAGGAGGATTAATATGATTAACAAGAGACTAACAAGAAATAGGAGGAGCTTGATTAACAAATGTAGAAGCCATAGATAAAGGAGGTATGGACGGTGTAGACAAAAGACCACAATTAAGATCCATAGGAGGTAAGCTTAACTCAAGAATCTTTTTTTGATTATAGATTTGATATAAACGAAAAAGATGATCAGGTCAAGTAGGACATGAATTAGGCAATGAATAGGTGAAGCAACAACATGCATGGCATTTAACCATGGTAAACCAAGCTTAACTTGAAATTGATCAAAAGTGGGAACAACAACAAAGGTGGTGTTCACAATCTTTCCACAAAGTTCAACCGGTAAATCAATAGAACCAAATGATGGATAAAGAAAACCATTACAATTTTGAATCCATACATCTGATGTATCAATAAAAATCACATTGCAAACTTTTCATAAAAATATTTTCTTTTGTAATAACATTGACTAAGGAGGTAGGATCAACAAGACAACCACAAGTCAGTATCTTAGCAACCATAGCATAAATATAAAGGGGACCATTAGGAGCTTTACTAGTCTCAAAATCATCAAAGGTAATCAAAAGATCCTGAGGTCATTTTTTCTTAGGTTTTTGTCAAGGTTTATGTTGAGGCTTCAAATTGAGCTTAGGTTTTAGTTGAGGTTGAGCTGAAACTTGAGATTGAAGTGAAGGTTGAGATTGAGGTAGGGATACAGATGGAACCACATGCTAAATCTTGGAAGGTAATGCACATAAGTTGCTGAAGAAATATGCATTTTCAATTTTAATATGGTTAATCCTTTGAAGGTAACACACATAAGTTACTAAATAATGAGACACACATTTTTAATTTTCAAATATGTTAAATCCTCAAAAGGTAATGCACATAAGTTGCTAAATCCTAAAAAGATGCACATTTTACAAATGTATTTTATGGTGATAGGAGAATATGGATCCATGGGTACTTTATAAAAGCCATTAGAAGACACACTACATACATGCACAAAGCTACCAAATTATGCATATCTTTATGGGGTAACTATCAAGTTCTTTCATGGTAGGCCATCCTATCCTTTATCATAGTTGTAGTCCCTTAACGTTGTATGTTGTTTTATCATTGCTTATGACTCAAGGAGTTATGTAAATGCTTTAGGGAATCAATAGGGTTGTAAGTTTATTGAGAAGGATATCACGTAAAAATGAGATTAAGATTGAAGATGGATTTCTATTTACAAGGTGAATGGATAGATCATATATCTGAAGATACAAATATGTCTCAGATATCTATATGTATGTGGATAATTCATGGAATTTCCTAATAGATAAGGCACTGATCGTTTACATGATCACTTGTTCATGCTGCGACATATTGGGGGTTTTTTTTTTTAATTCAAAATCTTTTAATCAAATCAGTTTAGTTTTTCGTGTCTTGTAGTAGGCTGAAAGGAACTAACCCTCACTCAGCTTATGGATTTCATAGATTGCAATTTGCTACTGCATATCTCTATCATCGCATGAGTTATTAGGAGAAATAAGGGTTTTCATCTATAGTTAATAGGTTTAGATTTATGTTTAATTGCACTGGTACCATATCTCAGAACCTGAAGGTTAACCCACCTAGGTTTTGTAGAGCCTGAAGTCAAGAAGGAGTTATGCCTTAAAGTTGGCCCAAGACTGTGTTCAAGTGTATCCGTCATCGGAAGGTTCTAGCCTTAGATGCATTTATCTAGTTTCTTGGTCATTTTCAAAATTGTTAATTCAAGAGCCAACAAAATGGTGACTCTGTTGAGGAGTCTATGAACTAATTCAATGATGAGGAGTTGGAAATCTCTATTATATATTATGCATATTCAATTTTTGTATGAAAGGTTTCATGTTCGCCAGTTAAGTTTCATCCATTTGCAGTAGTAACTTTAAGGTTGAATGTAAATTGTATTGCTAAAAGGTGTTCATCTTCAGTCAATTTAGCCAGTTTTTATTTCCAAAGTATTGTTGTAATTTCAAAGTTAGAATTGTTTCATGGTGGTTTCTCTCTTCTACATTTTTGAAGTTTTGCAAATTCTACAAAGTAAAATTTCAGTTCAGATCTATCATGTATGAATCATCTGTTAAAATCATTCTCACATTTGTGAGTGGTGACTCTCTAAAAGATCTCTATACCAGTTTAGATCAGTTATATAATTGTTTTCAAGAGTTCTCAATTGAATCAGGCAGATCTGAAAGTTGTGTCAAAATTTTGAACAAGAAGAGAGATATATATACATTCTTGAATAACAAGTTTTAAAGTGTTGTTTGATCTACTATCATAAGTTTTGAAATGATAAAAAATGAACCACAGTTGTGATTTCATTTAGTTCTCCTCAAGGAGATGTTGAATCTACAAAGGATATGATTAGTGGTGTGAGGAATTGAGATCAACACTAGGCCAATCAGCAGATCAGTGGTTTCATGTAGCAACAATTGAGGTATTTCATTTTCATGATGTTTTTTTTGTCATGAAAGAAAGTAAGTTTTACATATGTGTTCTTCGTCAAGTGAAGTTTTAGCACTCAGAAGAGGAGAATAGTTTTAAGGTTTTATACACTTCATTAGATCAAGTTTCAGGTTGTTGTATTTAAGTTTGTTCAGTGTGTTTGAAGTTGAGATTGGTAGAAGGGTATTAGATCTAATTAATGAATACTAAAAGTAATCTTGGTGATTGAGCTTTAAGTTTAAAGGATGTCAAGATTCATTTCACCTAGTATGAAGCTTGTCAGTGAAATTGTTAGATCTATTTCTACCAAATGATATATGCCATTATGTTTTAATGGTATTCATGGTTTCTCGAATGTCATTCCTAATGATGTTAGAAAAGGTTTTCCTAAGTTTAGTGGGAACCATCTTGTTTTAGCTAGTCATCATGTTGAATTGTTCAATGATTTAATGGGTGACTATGAGATTGCTCATGAGGATGTGCATATGAAGCTATTTGTTCAAACCTTAGAAGGTGATGCTAGAGACTGGTTTTCTTTTCTACCAACATGTTCTATTTCATCTTGGGGTGAGTTACATTCAGCCTTCATGGAGAAATTTGGAGAACGGGTAAGTATATCTTATTCTTATGATAAGTTCTTGCAGATTCGTATCGAGTGTGATGAACTTGTTCATCAATTTAATATCATATTTGCAAAATTTTTGAATGAAATCCCAGAGAGCTATAGACCTGATGAGAAAATGTGTTTAGCTATTTATTTTGATGCATTTGATAAGAAAATGAATTATCTACTAAGGGATAAAGAACCACATATATTATATCAGGCTTTTATGACCGCTAGGGATATTGAAAATAATATGAAGTATGGATTGACTAGAGGTCATTTTTCTATGAATGATTGTCGGTATAATGTGTTTGAAAGAAATGATGAGTGTGTTGTAGATGTTTCAGTCTCAAATTAGAATGTCAACACTCTTGCTGTAGGTTCTAATCAGATTGAGAATTTAAATTAGAATATGTGTATAAGGAATGTTAGTCTGGTTGCAAATAGAAACACACGTGTTCATGATGCTACAATAGTGAATTGTATTTTAGAGTCTGATAAGGTTCAAAATTATGATGATTTTATAAATCAATGCTTAGTTATAGTAGTAAGTTCTTCTCATTATGATTATATGTATGATGATGTAACTAATGCTTCAAAATTTGAGGTTGCTGCACCTAGGTCTCAGTCTTGTGCAAGTGAGGAGGCTGAGAGTTATCTCTATGATCATGAGTTTGATGTCACTAATCTAACATACCATGGAGAGATAACACAAGACAAAGAAGGTGAATCACATTCATCTTAGTTTTAGTCAAAAGAACAAAGTGCATATATTTCTAATGCTTCAATAATAGATGGTAATATGGATTTGGTTGATCAGTCAAATATGCAAGAAATGAATTATCTTATTGAGAGATTGCATTATGTTGAGACTAATATAAAGGTTGAAGAGGAAAGATATGCATCTCAATGTGGGTATAAAAAGGCTGAAATTCATCTTCCAAGTGATGACAATGAAGTTGTTGATCTAATGTATAATCAAGAAGAATCATATGAAGGAGATGATGAGAGTGGTTACTTGAGTCATAGTGAGGAAAATGACACAATGTGTTCATCTTCACATGAATCTGATGCTGATTGGGAAGAAGAAAGAAAAGATGATAGTGAACATTCATTCAAATGTGAAGTTATGCATTCTTTTTCTAAATCTGAAAAAGAAAGTGCATCTTAGTTTTTGTGTTATACAAATCAGTTAGCCAATGAAAAATTTGAAAGTGATTTATCTGCAAAGTATGAAGATAAAGAGATGGTGAAGTCAACTGATGCTAATGAGTTTGAATATGAAGATTTTAGTGAAGAGTTTTCAAGTGTTCTTACATTAGACAGTAAAGATTCAACATATAGTGAGATGTTTAGGGATGAATCAGGGTCATAATGGTTATCCTAAACAAGATAATGAAAAGGATGTTATTATGAACACTATATGTCTGGTAGAAGAAATAGCAAGTGAGTCTTCATATAATTCTAACTTTTCTTCATACGTTGAAAGTCTCCACGAAGACAATGGTGTGAGAAGTGGTTTTAAAGTATATACTAACACTTTGTATGATGAAGATCCTAATGATGATCAGCTTATGTTTTGTCAAGATGTTCAACACAGATCACTACATGGAGTTATTATCCCACTGTTTGAAGAGAACTTTGAGTTTTTAGATTTAGTTGAGTTTGGTATAAATGATGATGAATTGTCATATTGTTGTGAGAAATCAGTTTATTCTTCTCCTAGATGTGATAGTGAATATACTAATCAACATTTTAATTGTGATTATGAGGACAAGGTGTTTGATGAGATGGTTATTGAAAATTTGCTTGCACCTTGTAATGAATTTTATGATGAACTTTCTAATGTGAAGGCTAATATGTTTGCTAATTCTGAAGAACCATTTGAAGATTATGGATTAGTTTCAGACTCTGATATAGATGACATATGTGAATGCCAATCAGATTGTTCCTCAAAGTACCATCCGAATATGCATAAGGAAACACAACTTCAAGGTGTGTGTGATCCTTTTCCCTATGTTGAATATGAAACCTTCATATTCGAGAATGATGGCATGCATGCTTTGTCTAATAAAGAAGAGTTTTAGTTTCAGTCTAATATGTTTGAGCATGCTAATCAATATTTTCATAATGAGCAAATAGTTGAGAATGAAGCAAGTTTTTATATGCATTATGGAAGTAAGAATGAAGATTCAATTTTACTAAGTGTGGAGTTTCAGGATGCTGATCTAATTGGTGAAACTAATAGGAGAAGTATTTTTAGTTTACCTCATGCATGTCCATATTGGAATTAGGTTTATGACAATGGTAAAGGTTTTTGTTGAAGTTCGGTGGCCCGAGGTCATCATATGTACATGTTGTGGTCTCCACAACACACACCCCATTCCTAGTAAGGAATGGGGACCCCATACTTTTTTTGACTCTCGGACTCACAATTCGAGTCTGAGAGAAGAAATTTTGTTTGAGAGTTGAGTCAAAAATTGAAAATCACAAAAAAAAAAAAATCTTATTAAATTTAAAAAAAAAAAAAAAATCTCATGCATGCATATCGAGGCGCACGCACATGCAAGGAAAGGAGGAAGGGAAGTTATAAAAACCCCCTCCGCCCTTTTTTTCTTTTGTTTTTTTTGATGTTGAAATAGTAGAGCTAAGAGAGGAAGGTATGAAACCTCCCCCCCTCCGTTCCCAAGAGTGTGCACGCAGGAGAAGAAGCGCGTGATGCACTGCCACCGCGCCCTTCTCAACGCGTGCGTGGCACTGTCGCCACGTCCCTCTAGGTCATGCATGACTACTACTTTGTGGACCCTTTTGGATGCATGGCGATGCGGCCACTATGCAAGCCTACAGGGTTGCAAGCGGCCACTGCTCCACGCGCCCTTTTGGATGTGTGACAATGTGACTGATGCATGTGCCTACGGGGCTACGCGCAGCCGCCGCTCTACATGCCCTTAAGGACACATGGTGGTGTGGCCACTATGCGTGCCTTCTGGGCCCTTTGCACACCACTCCGTTGCAGCGCCCTACAAGACATGCGAGCGCGAATTCTGTCGCGCCCTTTTTGGTGTTGCGCACGCGGCTTCTGTGGCGCCCTTCTTGGAACGCACAGCCTCCACCATGCCCTTCTTGGCATGTGCGTGGTGGTGCTACCGTGCTCCTCTTGGATGCATGCAAGCGGCTGCAGCCCCAAAATTTATTTTTAAATTTTTGTTTTATTTGTTTTTTTTATATATAAAAATTTAAAAACCCAAAAAAAAAAAACAAATAAAATAAATTCTAGAATATCATTTTTTTAAAAAAATGTTTAATATGTATCCAGTAATTAATCATTCTTTTTCTTTGTGACATACAGGTAATATAATTAAATGGCATCCACATCCAGATCAACAGCAAAGCCAGTTGTGTACAAGTCCCAAGGCGTAACCCTAAAGTCATGATTGCACAATGAACACTCTGAGAACAAAGACACAGAACTTGGACACACAGACTTGGGAGAATTTTTGAGGGTTTATAACAACCCAATTGAAAGATCTTCTTTGAGATCCACCTTAATCTGATCTGGATTGGTAAATGCAACATCACATCCTGGAACCGTTCTGTCAGTTGAATTGATTATGACCTTATCTCGACATTTTGTTCCTGAGGAAAGGGTGGTAAAGAGCATCACTGGGGAAGTGATTTTAGATCTATGACTGATAATATTGAGAGAGTTTTTCACTTACCTAGAGCTGATCAATTTATCAGACTTTCATATGAAGCAACTAAGAGGTGGCATAAGGATCATCACCAGGAGGCCATGGACATCATATATTCCTCATACTTCATTGAAAAGCCATCTTGGGGAAAGACAATCAGCAAAGTAGATATGGCACGAGGATACATGAAGGATGACATTGGATATTCAATCATTCTTTTGAGCAGAGTTATGGGGTTGCCTGCAGCAGGTCATCTCACTCCATTCATGGTTAACTTCATTGAAACCATCAAACACGCAAAAATGCCATTGGATTGGGCAACCACATTTAGTGAGAATGTGTGTGATTAGTTACAGATAGTAAAGGACAAGAAGAAGTTTTATATGACTTCCTATGTGGTATATCTACTTGCAGCAAGAGCCATCGACCATCCCAGGTTGTACAAAAAGGGCAATATGCAGGACCCTAATGCATGACCGTATATAGTTTATCCTCAACTAGTTAAGAAGAAGCTCTCACTGCAAAGGAAAGAGTACAAGATTGTGAATGATGCCTTTATCTTTTCCATCATTCGATTCATCAAAGGTGATTATGGAAAGAGATTGTCTGATGAGGCTGAGGAATAGATCACAGCTCTTGGTGCATATTTTATCCAGTTTTGGACATTCACATACATTTGGGTTGGTGGTGAATCTATCCATCCAAAGAAGCTCCCAAGGTACCCAAGTGACAAGTTGGTTCTAATGGAAATTTCTTGGCAGATTGAGTCAGCTTATGAGAGGATCAAGAAACAATGAAGACCTTGTTGGGATTGGCCATTTGTAATAGGAGCATACTAGGTAAAGAGAAAGCAGGATATCCTGACTTTGGAGTGGGAATGGGAGAACTATCCTCTCAAAGAATATAACTCTCCCTGACCATTCTTCGACAATGTTAGTGAAGTGGAAAATCTGGCAGGAAAAGAGTTCTACCATGAGGACACCATTAAAGATCATTGGATGAATGCCACAAATGACTATGATGTCCGTATCAGGAACTATTGTAGAATGACTTTGTATTTAGCAGAGAAGGCTCTCCATTTGACCATCCTAGATGAGATAAGGCTACAAGATTTGTAGGAGCTAATGGATCCCTTATTCAATACAGATAAGGTTGGCAAGAGGCCCATTCTGAATGCAGAAGTTGATAGGGAGGAAGGAGCTGATATTAATCATCGAGCAAGACATGTCATCCAAATGACAAAGAGTTGGATCAAGAAACCCTTTCCACTTGATCCGATTCTAGACACAGTGATATTCCATGCACATGCTCACCCAGAAAGAGGAAAAGGGGAGGAAGGTAACAGTTCCTATCTTTGCACTCCAGTATCCTATCAGGCGAAAAATAGTCTACCAACTTGATCATCCAATCGGATACTACCATCCTTCAGAGCAGAAGAAAGAAAAGAGGAAGAGAGCCTCTCCTCAGAGGATCCAGATAGAGCATGTTGAAGAACAGGACCCTGTGCAGCAACATGAATCTACTTCCCAAGACCCCCAAGACCCTTTAATTTCTCATATCTAGGTTGATTTTCCATTGCCTCCTATTTTGTCAAGCCAACAAGAAGAAGGAGAGATTCTAGAGACATACATTCATCTGATGCATGAAGAACCTGCTTCTCCTATGGTTCCATAGAAGCAAAGGAGGGTTAAGGTTAGAATGAAGAAGAGGTAGAGAGTTCGTAAAAGATTAGTGCCTAATCCATCTATTCTTGAAACCATTCTTGAGGAAGAATTAGATGAGGATGAGATAGAGTCAGATGGGGAGGAAGAAAAAATGCCTTTACAAGGCATAACTCGGCTTGCCAAAGCCACAGAATTGGAAAGAAAGAAGAATGTCACAAATACCACACCACCCACCCAAGCTGAAATGGTAGTTCAGAAGAAAAAGTACAAGGATGGGTGAATGAGCAAAGAGAGCTAGGTGATGATATTCTCTCCATTCCAAATTTTGATTTCATGCTAGTGGGTACATAATTGGTTGGAGATAAGATTAGAGATACTCCTAAAGGTGAATTTCAATAGCAAGATTGGACACAGATGCTACCTAAGACACAAGGTCCTCATTCAATGCCCCCATCTTCACCCTAAGCTATGATGGTAAATAATGTTTCAGTGACACCTCCACCTCTGAGTTCAAAGGAACATGTTTAGAAAGAATCATCATTAAAAGGAGAACCAGAACCAAGGACTACTAATGAGCCACCAAAAGAGGCACAGGTAATGGAATGTATACAACAGCCTTCCCAGGAATTTGAGGATCAAACTATGGGATCTACAGAAACTGAGACTACAGAACAAGAACCCTCACAACAGGAAACTCCAAGAAAAAGCAACAGAGGGAAGGAGGTAGTTGAACACATCCCTTCATCATCTTAAGCCAAGGTTAAAGAAAGACATATCCCGAGATGGTTATAGAAGGAAATAATGAGAAGTGCTAAGCATCAATTCTTTGCTTCAGAGGATGATATTTGTGACATTGCAGAGATTTTGAACAAGCATGACTCTCCATTACAGGATGCAACACCATTTGTATTCATTACCACTACTCAAAATCAAGACTTATTTGCACAAGTGGCTCATCCCTCGAAAGGTACAGATGATAAAGTTGTTATCCTTCAGGACTGTCAAGTAAAGGATATCATGTTAGGGAAACCTACACGGGATACTTCTCGACAGATGATGACTATGGGAGTCAAAGAGGTTCTTAACCATATGGAATGTGATGAGATTGAAATTAGAGCAATTTGAAGGCAAGTTGAGATCTTGAAAGGATATCTAGCTGAAGTTATTGGTCCTCTTGATTCTGAACACCCTGAGGACACTTTGACTACCATTCTTAAAGAAGGGGAAGATGTACAACTCAATCCATTTTTGAGAGCTTGTCAAGATTGGCGGGACAACCTTGAGGATAGGGTTATCACTATAATTACAGGAAGTTTGAAATTATTACATGCTACACAAGACAATGTTGATAAGATCATGGCAATTTTGAGGTGGGACTTCAACATTATGGATGAGGTACGGGTTTGGAGCAATGATTTACAAATTCTATAGGCCATAAAAGGACAAAGGTACCACATTCTGATTGATGTATATACCGAAGAAGAGCTAGACATGATAGATGATTGGATAGAAAAGATTGTAGAGGGAAATAAAGTGATGGAAACATTGCATGATGAGATACATAGCCTCAAGGACCAAGCTTGAGAGCAAATTTTGGAAGTAGAAAAGTTATATAGTGATGCATGCTTGGATATTTTTGAAGATGAAGAATGAGAAAATCTCTTACCAGTTGAGGTAGTTGTAGAAAACTTTAGAAAGACTTTAGAGGAAGCATCTAGTGATGAAGACATCAGACAAGCCTTCACAACAGAAGAAGCATTGTTAGAGTTGGATAACAAACTTGGGGATTTTGCAGAAACTCAAATTGAGGTGGACAACTATAGATAGAAGGTCAAAGATAAGTATGAGGCTTTGGATCTTCTCGATGCTACTAATATTACTGAGATTATAGAGAAATTCAAGGGAAAATATCCAAACATATCTTTAGGATGAAGATGAACAAAACCCAGATGCCAGAATTTCAATTTTGTCACTTAGAAATTTTTTGAGATTTTTGACTCAGTCGAGGTCCGTAGGTCCACAGATCCATTGGTCCACAAGTTCGTAGCTCTATAGATCCATAGCTCTGCATTTTCATGTAGCTCTGCAATTTAGAGGTGCATTGACAACTGATTGCCAGTTCCAAAAATAGCACTTTCCATGCATTGAAAATGCATTTTGATGGCAAGTTAACTTTGACACGCCTAGTGAAGGGGAAACTTCTATTTTTGGTGTCTTCATGCACTTCTACTTCAACTGATGGCTTCCTACTAGTTTCTCTCTCATGCTTTCATTGTTTTTGTCATGTAAAGGGCTCATGCATCCAACTAATGAATAAAATATGGATGGAGTCCCTCTAAGCACCAGTTAGATTACCAGTTTGTATATATTTAGTTTGTTTTAATGTTTTAAAAGCATTTTATTGCATTAAGATATCTCTCACTCTCAACACAAATTGAGGAGATGATTTCTTATAAATACCCCATTGTAAAATGTAAAAAGGGCCGCCATTATTATGCAATAAAGTTATGCTTTTGGTGCTAGCATTCGAAGTGTAGTTATTCTTGCCTGGATGTGTCATTGTTGTGTGGATTTTATTCATGAGATTGTGATTGAGCCAAAGGTTTATTGCGTTGTTTCTACTTGTGCAATCTTTTAGTTCTGGTGTTTGCTACAGATATATGAATTTCATTGATGTAACGAGCTTGAGAAGAGATCACCCAATTGTGTCTACATAGCTTTTTGTCTTGCATGGGTGCACTTTTCGTGGCCATGCAATTTGATGAAAAGTGAAACATCATTCAATTTTTTAAAGATTCTCACTGACGATTGCATCAGTGGATTCTAGGAAGCGTTGCTCCTATTTTAATTGGTTTCCTACTAATTTCTTCAAAGGTTTAACTCGCAGCATGTTGTGTTCTGTAGCTTATGCCCATTTCGGTATTTCAATTTCAAGTTATTTGATTTCATGTTATTTTCTTTCAGTTTCTTTATTTGCTTTGCAAACTCCCCCCCCTGTTAGAATAGGACCTCATAGTAGCTGCATTGTTAGAGTTGCATTCATTGAAAAAATAGAAAATACAAAAACATTGTTCTTTTGGTGTGATATTTTTTTGACAGCAAATAGATTTTACTTGATTCCAAGGTAAAAGAGTTTTGGAACCAGCAAAGGC
The DNA here is from genome assembly GCA_028749045.1 of Cupressus sempervirens. Taxonomy (NCBI): domain Eukaryota; kingdom Viridiplantae; phylum Streptophyta; class Pinopsida; order Cupressales; family Cupressaceae; genus Cupressus; species Cupressus sempervirens. The sequence continues at coordinate 572,317,135 of CM053784.1, read as the reverse complement.
CTCCTCGTGAACATTCACATTTATCTTCTACTAAGAAAATTTTGGTATGTCGCAAGACAAACACCAAACCTTGGAGTGGATCCTTAAAAAGATTTGCTTTTCAAGAGAGGAATTACACTATGGATTCCTGTTGTTGACCTCATGCAAACTGAATGCCCAACAGAAGTGGCACTAGAAGGAGGGCCACACAAAGAACATACTATTAGAAACAAGAAAGATTTGATCAAGTTTCAAAAATTTTGCACCCTTGCAATAATCTACACTACGTAAAGAATTTAGAAATCACTTCTAAAATTTTTAGAAATTCATTTCCACAGAACTCTATGGTCCACAAAATTCAAAATAGTGAGGAAGTGTACTTCTATAGAGGTGTACTTTTCCCAGAATTGATACAAGTTGGAAGATATTGATCCTAGATCCCCATTCTAGTGAGCATTAAGATCTTTACCAAGTGCCCAAGAATTTCTAGAGCTTACTCATTTTTGTAAGCCACATAGTGACAAAGGAATACCTCAAATTTAGCCACTTCCATTCAATATTTCATCAGCTTCTTCTACTCCACCACCCATTCAACCACCAGGTGGACCTCCACATATTCCAACACTCCCATCACCATTCCAACTGCTTTTAGGTCCACAAAATCCTCTGATGGCCTTTTTCACAAATGCAGTTGATTCACCCCTTAACTTGAGAGGTGCCCTCCTTGACCTCCCTAAGAATCTCGAGAAATTTTGTCCAAGGTTTATTTACAAAGAAACAAGAACCACTGGAGATCATGTAAATATTTTAAAGGAAATTTGCAACTGGAAGCAAATTGCCAATGAAGATGTGGTTCTTCATTTATTCCCCTACTCTTTGGGGGAAATCGCCTTCAATTGGTACGTAAACCTACCACCAGGATGTATTGGAGACTGGGACACTTTCAAAAAATCATTTTTGGAACTATTCAAAACTTTCATCAATCCAACAGTGATACATCAACAATTCATATCAATAAAAAGGGACCCAGCTGAAACAATTTCTTGCTTCAATCATCATTTTCATATGGCCTACCACAAGTTGGAAACACCATATACAATTTCGGTTGAAGCTTCCATCCAAGTTTATTTCAATGTCATGGATCCTCTTATTGTGATTTTTCTGAGAAGACTTCCTGCAGTAAATATTAACACATTGGACAAAGTCTTTGGAGAAGCAATCACGTTCACAAAGCAAGCTAATCCTAATGGAGGGGGAATGATGCTTCCTATGCAAATAGTTCCTACAATGCCAATGGTTCTTGTGGGAGTACCCACTGTACCTAGTCAATTCATACCTATGAACCCAGTTCCATTACAACAGGTACTCACTCCACAAACTCAAGTGATAACATATCCAGGGTATGAGCCCCCAAAAATAGCCTTCTTTGAACAAAAGGCAATGGTTCCTGTGGAAGCAAATAAAAATCTCCTTTTGGAAGTTGGACAGATGAAGAAAACCATGTCACAAATGAACAACAAATTGACTTTTCTTAGATTGTCTCAAGGACAAAATAACAACTTCTAGAGAAACAATGTTGGCCCCTACAACAACAATTTTGGTTAGAATTACAATAGGAACTTCAACAATAATGGTAACAACAATGCAAGAAACAATGGGGGAGAAAACAACTTCAATCCTCCTGATCGCAACAATGGCTTCCAAAGACAAAATCAACAATGGAACACTAGACCAAATAATGGAAGCATTCCTGCCGATAACAACAACATTCAGTATGCTGACATTAATCAGTATGGTGATAGCCAAAATATGCCTAGCAATGATGGTGCATACTACAATGGTAATCAGGATGTGAATCAAAACCCACCAATGAATGATAATCCTCCTCCTATTTAATTCAATGCAATGCTATTAGAATCTTATGATTCTACATAGAATGTACAAGTGGAACAACAAGCAAATGAAGAATTCTCATTCCCTTTTAGTCAAGAACCCGATCTTCAACACGATGAGATGTTTTCCTTTTGAAATGATAATCAAAACAAATATAATCTTAGAAACAAAAAGGATCCCTTGGCCGATGGAATTCCTCCTGGTTTGCAACCAACCCCACCTGATCCTAGAGCAAGCAACAATCCACCACCGATAAGGCCAGCCCAAGGAGGACCATAGTATCAGAATTAAGTAAACATACCGACAATACTGAAGAACCCTTCTTGGTCTACTGAAAAATATAATGCAGTTGAAGACCTGAAGAAAATAAAAGCCAATATGTCCATGTTCGACATGTTGCAGAATTGTCCACAACAAAGAGAAGCACTCATGAAGACATTGGATAATACAAAGTTTTCCCATAATATGAATAATGTCCCCCAAAAGATGGTGCCACAACAAGTAAATTCTGTGGAAGCGATGCCTACTATGTTCAAGGACAAAGTTGAGGTACCCCCATTTTTTCTAAGCATAAGGATATATGGAAAGAACCTTCAAAATTGTCTTATTGATTCAGGAGCTTTGTGTAATGTGATGCCATTATCAATAGCTCAAAGGCTAGGAGTTAATCCTCAACCCTCTAACCGAGTGGTAATACAGTTGGACAAAACAGAGGTAAAATTCATTGGAGTATTGAAAGATGTGCGGATATAGCTAACAGTTGATCCTCGGATCCAAGATATTGTTGACATACATGTGGTTGACATCCCAGAAACAAACGGATTACTCCTAAGTCGAGAATGGAAAAAATGTCTTAGAGGATGGTTCTCTATAGATTTCACTCAATTATGGTTACCATGGAAAGGTTTGAACAATCAAATCAAGATAGATGTCGAGCCCAAACTGAAAACAATGATCATAGATTACAATGCCCCGAATGAGGTAGCATTCTTACAATCTGATTTGGGTTCATACAAAGTAATGGCATTGAACATGGTTCCAAACAAGACATCTCAAGACCAAAATGAAGAACCTAAGGTGTCGATACCTAAAAGTGATACCGTGACACAATTCATAGAAAGTATGGTGACTAATGTACAATGTTTAGCAGAGGAAGCTAACCCCAGTATCCCCCTCCTTCCAGGATTTTGCCGGTTGCACAAAGTTAGTCATTCAGAGTTTGAATGTTCAGCATGCCAAGAAGTGGTAGCAAAAGTTTTGACACAAATAATGGGAAACAAAAGTACAAAGACCTCAAGTGATGATATTATCTAAAGTCAAAATTCAGTGAATTCATCCAACCTTGTTAAGCAAGCTGAAGAGGAAAGTGAAGATTTAAATGTATCATATAACAATACCTCTTCCGATGGTGGAGGTTTATCTTCTCCTCCTCCTGGGATGATTAAATTTTAGAGAAGAAGATGATATGTTAAAGGTAAAGGATGGACCTCAGTAGTCATTCATCCTAAACCTAAAGTTGAACAAATCACTGAGCTAATAGGGGAAATTCAGGAGAAGCAAGAAAAACACACTCTTCCTCTATCTATGGGGTATGAAGAAGGTTCATCAAGCCCTACACAAGAAAAGTTACAATGGGTGCCCAAGAAATAGTCATTTAAGGCTCAAGTAAAAGAAAAGTTAAGGACGAATAAACACAAAGTCAGAAAACCCAAGGAAAATGCAGTTTGGACACTATGCTTTGATGGTTCTAGATGAAAATTAGGAGCCAATGCAAGTATTGAACTTATCAACCCAAAAGGTAGGTCTTTCTATGCCACATATCGATTGCAGTTTTGATGTACTAATAATGGTGTAGAATATGAAGCCTTGATTCGAGGACTTCTCTTTGCATTGGAAAAAGGAGTCACTGCTCTTGTAATCGAAGAGGATTCTCAACTAGTGATAAGACAAGTAAAATCCATATACTCATGCAATGACAAAAGATTAATTGCTTATAGAAAAAGGGTATGGGATATAATGGATGACTTTGAAGCTCTGAACATCAAATCCATTCCAAGAAGAAAGAATGTGGTAGCAGATGCCCTTGCTATTTCAGCCAACACTTTACGACTAGTAGAAAGAACAAAGTTGAAAAGATTCTCAGTTGAATTAGTTGTTGTTCTTGCCATTCCTGACAATATCACAAACTTTCAGGTCTTCCAAGATGATCAACATATACTCGACTTTTGTTGGAATTATGATATATTTGTCATCAATCAAAAAACTTATTTGATTGTGAATGTTTACCGAGCCACTCACCTAGTCTACAATTCACACCGAGCATTCAGTGGTTACCTTATAAAATCCACATGTAAACAGTTGATACCGAGCAGATAGTGATTACCAAGCAGAACAGTGTTCTCTGAGTAGATAGTGATTACCAAGTAGAATAGTGTTCTTTGAGTAGTTAGTGGTTACCATGTAGAATAGTGTTCTCCAAGCAGTTAGTGATTACTGAGCTTCATAGTATTTACCAAGTAGACAGTGCTCATCGATTCATCAAAGATATCAGTGTTTACTGAGTAAACAAGGTAAATGAAGGAATTAGTGTTTACCGAGTAAACAAGGTAAATGAAGGAATCAATGTTTACTGAGTAAAACAAGGTAAATGAAGGAGTTAGTGTTTACCAAGTAAACAAGGTAAATGAAGGAATTTGTGTTTATCGAGTAAACAAGGGAATCAGTATTTACTAAGTAAAGAAGGTTATCAATGGATTCAGTTTCTACCGAGTGACACAACATTCACCAAGTCACCAATGGTTACCGAGTTTCGAGCTAATTAGAATGATTAGCATGGACTGTGCCTCTACTCTTATCGAGTGCATGATGATGCAAAGTATTGAAGTGGATGTCGAGTATCAGAAGGTCACCGAGTCAGTTTGTGGAACCAAAGTTTTCTACCACCTGGCTAACTCAGTAATGTTTGTTCACTTGTGTTTTGGATGACCTTGCCAATGTAAATATTGGAATGGTATATATCATTTGAAACAATGAGATGCAAAAAAAAAAAAAAAAAATTTGTAGCTGAGTGTGATATGTTGCAGCAATTTGAGAAGAGGGAAAGCGAATCACCAACAGAACAAAGGAATATAGCAAGGTCAACATTGATGCAGAAAAGATATATTTGTCACATCAGGTGATCAAAGCACAAGGATCTTATCAACAATCAGTTGCAATCAGATTCATTGCTTCATCCTAACAGGTGAATCAGTTTTCTAAATCATTTAACCAGGTAGACTTAACAGTCTTTTGTAAATCTCCTAATAGAGTGCATACTTCATTGTATGTTTGCAAATCCTTTAACAAGGTGGATCTAGCAATCCTATTTTCTCCTAATAGGGTAGATCATTAGAAGTGATCATTGTAAGCCTTAATCGGCCAACTTTATACTGCAGTATTGAAGTTTTGTGGGTATCATCCCCACCCTATTTTTACTTTCTAATTGGAAGGTTTCTAGGTCACCAAAATCTGTGTGTTCATGTGTTATAGATGTTTATCTTTTCATGCATACAGTATATTAGATGGATGAATGGTAAAAAATATTATTATGCAAAAATTGAATTAAAGTTTTAGAGTTACTGATTTACCCCTCCCCTCTTAGTAACCTTGTTAGTCTTGATTATTTCCAACAATTGGTATCAGAGCTTTGTGGTTCTCAGGATAAAAGTTTGATAGCTTGAGCAAAGATCAAGGACAATGGAGATATTTGGACTTGACAAATCTATTGAGAATGAAAAACTAGATCTAGAAATGGCCATGAATCAATTCAATGAAGCAAAAGAGCATCTTTCTCAATCCCTAAAAAGAAGGAAGGAACTTGCAAGACAAATGAATGATTATCAGTATGTTGAAGAAAGGATTGAAGATCTTTTACCATCGTGCAATTCAAATGAATCTAATGAAGCAATCAAGGAACTCCTAGCAAAGAATGGTTCTCTATAGGAAGAAGTAAGAAAGCTCAAAAGAGAACAAGAAGTCCAATCCATCAGGTTATGTGAAGTTTTAGAACAAAGAAACAAGGCAAATAAAGACTTAGAGGTAAGAAATAATCTATCCCTTTAGCATGAAGATCTTATAGGACAACTATCTAATGCAAATGAAGAAATTATGATTCTAAGATCTGAGAATAAAAGTTTGAGAAATGATTTAATCACTGAAAGACAAATCAATGTAAGTTTGCAAAGTGATCTGAGATATGAAAGACAAAACAATGTAAGTTTGCAAAGTGATCTGAGATCTGAAAGACAAAACAATGAAAGTTTGAAAAATGACTTAAATGTTGAAAAACAAGTCAATGAAAGGATGATAAAATCTCAAGCAGATATGGATCAATTGAATTTGCAAAATCTTCATAGACAAAAAGGTAAAGCAGGCCTTGGATACAATGAAGAAGGTGAATCTTCAAAATACGGTACTCAAAAGAATCAAAAACCTACTTGCAAACACTGTGGAAAGTTAGGTCATACATCTAACAGATGTTGGAGCAATGGTAAAAGAAAATTCAATGGTCAATGTACAATTGCAATCAACATGGTCATAAAGCAAATGAATGCAAGGAAAAACCAAATTTTGAGGGTAAATGTCACAAATGCAAGAAACAAGGTCACAAGGCATCTGAATGTAGATCAAAATCATTCAATCCAGCAAAATAGGTTATCAAAGCATTATTTGGTTGGGACTACAATACTTGGTGTAGATGTCACTATTGTGGAGAATATGGACACATTGGAATAAACTGTGAAAGGCATCACCTAAGGAAGAAAGATACTACTATAAGATGTTATACATGTACTAAACATGGTCACATATCCAAGAATTGCATGAATATAGGAATAATTGAAGATGAAAAGAAAGCCAGAGCTGACAACATTCGAAAGCAGATGAGACAACAGTGGATTCCAAAATCTACCGAGCCAAAAACTTCAAATAATGACTATGTCACTCAAGAAGAGGGTGACTCCACCATTTCTAATTAGACTCATCAAGAAGGAATAGGGACTGCATCTTCAAGCAATATCCTAAGTATTTCTAGAATATAGAAGTGCAAAAGACAAATCAGTATTTTAGATATTAGACATATTTCACTGTGATGCATCTACCGAGCAAGGTTGATTTCAGATTTAACCGAGCTAGGTCGGTAATGTGAAAGGTTTTAGTTTGTTTATCGAGTTGCAAGGTTTACTAATTAAGTTGGTGACTATCTAAAAAACCCTAGGTCATCTCATCTACCTCTGTACTCGAGCATTAATGGCAGATTTTTCATCAAAAGGGCAAAATTTGATCTCATTTTTCACCGCGAATTCAGAATATACAGAGCAAAGAGTTTCCAAGAGTGCGAAAGAGAGTTCAAGTGATTTGAAGTGATTTTTTAGCGAAAAATTTGTCAAAAAAAATCATTCACTCACCAAGCACCAGCAATAGCAAGGCAAAAAGAGGTTCTGAAATGCTTGTGAAGGGAGTAGAATGGAAAGCACCCAACTTCAAGCTCGTTCCCGCCATAGCTAAATCACTCGACCCTCATGGAGCTCAATCAAAAATTCCACCAAAGGTACTACTTATAAATGACATTCGTACTCATTTTAAATGCACTATTCAAGAAATAGGGACACTAGACATGGATAATGCCCTAGCCGAGTTATGTGTGAACGAAACCCTAAAACCCAAATTCAAACATTTGGAAACCAAAGGTTTGACCCATATCCTGCATCTTCCAAGGAACTTCCAAATGAAATGGATAAGATACATTTTAAGCTGAGTGCATAATGGTTAGCTATGGTTAGAGCAACCCGTCTTGATAATGAAGAAAATGATTCATAAGGTTATGGGTTTGCCAATATTAAGCAAATCAAAAACCACCAAAACCCTAAGTCAGGATGAACTTCAGAGGTTAACCCTAGCTGAATGGGATGGTAGAGGATTGAAACCTAACAATGTATCTGATGCAGAGTTAAGATTCAGACTCTATTTAATTGCATATAAGATGTATAGTTCCAGCAGATTGAACAGTGTGCCCTATGAGGCTGTAGATTTAGCCTATAAGGTTGTGAAGAAAAATATGGAGTTTGACCTAGCAGATGTGCTGCTTAAAAAATTTAATAAAAACATGGATAGTATAAGGACCTCAAAAACCAACTCTTGTAAATTTGGTTCCTTGTTGGTTTGTTTATTTTTCTATGTACAAAAATTTTTCCCTTCAAAAGGTACAGTTGTATGGAGGAAAGATATTCCAATTTTGTATCAAATAAATGAGTTTGTAGCAGAGATGGGTTAAAATTTTGATAGTATCATGGATAATTATTTTGAAGACTTCAAGGAGAGGATGAATAATAGGTTCAGAATTCCTCCTAAGCTTGTTGAGGATTATAGAGATGATGTATGTTTCATGGTGGACTGTGACAAGGTGTACATCCAGGCAGTTAGACCCCGAGTTACATGGGTAAAACCTCTTCCTTATGAGGTAAATATTGATGAAACCAGAGACATCATAAAGGCACTGGTAAATGAGCTAGTAGACCCAAGGCAACCAATTTTTGGAACCTATGAAGAAGCTAAGGCCAGAATTGAGCTTGAAATTAAGCTACCACAGGCCATAAGCAAGGGCAAGAGAAAAATAGCAAAATTGAAAACCTCTACCAGTCCTCTTATGCTCACCGAGGGAAAAGGTGAAGATGAAGAAGGTGAAGAAGAAGGAGAAAAAGAATCTGCAGAGGAACAACCAAAAAAGAAAGGTAAGGTAATCATTACCAAACCCAAAAAGAAGCCTACTGCAGTATTCACTAGAAGAACTAGGAAAGGTAAGCAGGAACCTATACTAGTTAGGCCTACACCCACATTTGAGCAAAGGGTCAAATAGTTGGAGGAAGAAGCTGGCATCACAAATTTCAAAGCATTGAAATTTGAAACTAGAACTGATGCGGAGAAAATGCAGATTGAGGAACTGGTACTCAGAAAGATGGGTAAATGGAAATACTCCCCAGACTAGATTGCCCCTCAAATCTCAAAAGAACTACTGGAGATATTGCAACTAAGATGGGAGTTAGCCACCCAAATGGTAAAAGATATTTATGAGCAATCTCTAAGGAATCTCCGACCAAGTCTCATTAGAGCAAAAGTAAAAACTGGAATGAAAAACCATGAAGGTAAAATGATGATCAGATTCCACACTTGTTTGATTTTGATCAAAGACATTGAACATGTTGTAAATGATGCTACAAACATGTGGAAAAATATCTATCATCTACATAAGCCTAGTGTAGACCCAGTAGAAATCAAGGATGATGAAAGCGACAGTGATGATGAGCTTGATAACACTCCATCTATCACAGTCTCACCAGGAGAGCTGCATGCACTGATGGAAGATAAAGAGGAAGAAGACAAGGAAAAAGAAGCTGAAGAGGTAGATAAGGAGGAAGATGATCTGGTGAAAATTGCAGCAGCAGTTATTGCATCACTTCCTCACTCTCCAACTAAAACTATAGCATCATCAAGGTTGGAGTAAGCTTCAACAGGTTTGGTCACATCTAAATTAGATATATCATCAGCACCTACCACATCTCAGCTCCAAGTATCATCAATGGAAGTTTCTACCACTTTATCGACCGAGCTGCATTCCTTTTCTTTAGTTACCGAGCAAGCCTGCTCAGCTCCATCATCACCAACCAGAATAACAGTAAGTTCTACAATTTTGTCAATTCCAATTTGTTCTACAATTTTTTCATCAATATCTATATCTACTTCAAATCCAGTTAGTTTAGATACTGCATCACCAAGTGTATCACAATTTGTGACAAGTACTTCAATTTTTGACTCGGCATATACTCCTATTGGCACTCCACCCTCAAGTATCCCAATTTTTGCTGCTAGTCCTTCCATGTCTACCATTGTGTCTACTCCCAAGGTCAAACCAGTCATCACAGAAGTCAAACAAAAGCAACCATTAAGACTTATGATCACTAGAAAGGAAATTCCTAAAAACATTGACCTAGACACTGAGATAGTAATTCCAAAGATTGACTATGAAAATGCTACCATTGAAGAAATGAGGTATGCTAGTCAACTAATTGAGATGAAGACTATGCAAAAGTAGCTAAGGTCTGAAAGTGATAAGGAATATAAAATAATTGAGAATGCCTGGAATATAATTACAGAGGCTATAGGTGTTGATGTAGATTCTACTAAACACATTTTGATCCAGTTAGAAGAGGCAGTCAATAAATTCAATGAGGATACCTCCAGTCAAGAAAAGTTGATGGAGAAGGTAGAGAAGAAATTTGATCATAAGGTGCTTGAGCACATTGCTCAGCACATAGCAATAAAATAGGTTGAATTAACCTCATTTTTGGCTAATATTGAAAATTCTTTTAATAATGTAACATCTCTTTTTGCTAAGCTTTGTGATGTTACCGAGTATACTAAGGAGATAAGATAGCAATTAAATAAGATAGATGAGGATTTGAAGGCAAGTGCACAAAATCTGAAGCTTGACCCTAGTTCAACCTCATCTCATCACCTGAGAATCAAATTTTTGTCAAAAAAGCAAGCAGAATTGCTAAGAGAAGAGTCAAGGATCGGATCTACATTGGTAGATATTCAGACTATGATCCTTCCCATCATGGACACAATGCAAAAGCACATTGCCCATTCAAAAACATTGATCCATGACAACAATTTCTCCATTGCAGATCATGTGATTGAACTTTTTGCAAAAGTTTAGATAGCTCTATCCACATGCAAAATCCTGCAAAAGAATTGGGACAAGACTCTACAACTCATTCTTCAGGTACATTCAGAGTTTATCTCACATTTTGGTGTTTCTATGTAAATACATTCTTTTATTATTATTTTTGGCATTATTTTCAAAAAGGGGGAGAAAGAGATACTTAGATAGAGTTATTGGTGAGATAAATGTACAAAAAGGGACAAAGAGATATTGTAAATAAAAGTCATATAACTCATGTAAATACCTTGTTTATATTTTATGGGGGAGTCATATGTAAGAAAGTCATGAATATTCAGCGGAATCAGTTGTCAATATGTCAGATATTCTATATAAGTGTTGGCTCATAAGTGTTTTTGTCACTAATGCCAAAGGGGGAGATTGTTGGAATTATGATATATTTGTCATCAGTCACAACACTTATTTGATTGTGAATGTTTACCGAGCTACTCACCTAGTCTATAGTTCACACCGAGCATTCATCGATTACCTTATAAAATCCACAGGTAAACAGTTGATACCGAGCAAATAGTGATGACCAAGTAGAATAGTGTTCTCCGAGTAGATAGTGATTACCGAGTAGAACAGTGTTTTCTGAGTAGTTAGTGATTACCAAGCAAAACAGTGTTCTCCAAGCAGTTAGTGATTACCGAGATTTGCAGTATTTACCAAGCAGATAGTGCTCATCGAGTCATCAAAGATATCAGTGTTTACCGAGTAAACAAGGTAAATGAAGGAATTTGTGTTTACCGAGTAAACAAGGTAAATGAAGGAATTTGTGTTTACCGAGTAAACAAGGTAAATGAAGGAATCAGTGTTTACCGAGTAAAATAAGGTAAATGAAGGAGTCAGCATTTACTGAGTAAACAAGGTAAATGAAGGAATTTGTGTTTACCGAGTAAACAAGGGAATCAATATTTACCAAGTAAAGAAGGTTATCAATGGATTCAATTTCTACCAAGTGACACAACATTCACTGAGTTGCCAATGGTTACAGAGTTCTAAGCTACTTAGAATGATGAGTATGGACTGTGCCTCTACTCTTACCGAGTGCATGACAATGCAGAGTATTGAAGTGGATGCCAAGTATCAAAAGGTCACCGAATCAGTTTGTGGAACCAATTTTTTCTACCACCTGGCTAACTTAGTAATGTTTGTTCACTTGTGTTTTGGCTGACCTTGCCACTGTAAATATTGGAATGGTATATATCATTTGAAACAATGAGATGCAAGGAAAGAAAAAAATGTAGTTGAGTGTGATATGTTGCAGCAATTTGAGAAGAGGGAAAGTGAATCACCAGCAGAACAGAGGAATACAACAAGGTCAACATTGATGCAGAAAAGATATATTTGTCACATCAAGTGATTAGAGCACAGGGATCTTATCAGCAATCAGTTGCAATCAGATTCACTGCTTCATCCTAATAGGTGAATCATTTTTCTAAATCCTTTAACCAGGTAGACTTAATAGTCTTTTGTAAATCTCCTAACAGAGTGCATACTTTATTGTATGTTTGCAAATCCTTTAACAAGGTGGATCTAGCAATCCTATTTGCTCCTAACAAGGTAGATCATTAGAAGTGATCATTGTAAGCCTTAACCAGCCAACTTTATACTGTAGTATTGAAGTTTTGTGGGTATCATCCCCACCCCATTTTTACTTTCTAATTAGAAGGTTTTTGGGTCACCAAAACCTGTGTGTTCATGTGTTATAGATGTTTATCTTTTCATGCATACAGTAGATTAGATGGATGAATGGTAAAAAATATTATTATGTAGAAATTGAATTAAAGTTTTAGAGTTACTGATTCACCCCTCCCCTCTCAGTAACCTTGTTAGTCTTGATTATTTCCAACAGAGTTTATTATGTGTAGTTGCCATTTCCAAGGACAAGAGATTGATGATACACCTATAGTCAAGATTGAAGATGATGAGCTTGAGGATGATGATGGAATCCTTAATTTGAAAACCAATAGCATTTCGAAAGGGATGGTTGAACTTGAACACATTTGTGACCGTGATGAATCAGCACTCAATAGAAGGGAAACTCAAGAGAAAGGAATCGAAGAATGTGACTCATACAATTTAGGTACTGATGAAGAACCAAAAATGAAGCAAATAGGAAAAGCATGCAATCAAAAGGAATGGGATGACATGCTCAAGTTTCTAATCGAGTATAAAGATGTCATTTCTTGGAGCTATGAAGAATTAAAGACTTATGATCTTGAGATTATCACACATGACATCCCGTTGAAACCAGATGCTAAACCTTTTCGGCAAAGACAATGACCAATAAATCTGATAATTGAACCACTGATTATGAAAGAAGTCAAAAAACTAATGGATACTAAGATCATATTCCCTATTTGTCATTCCACCTGGGTAGAAAATTTGGTCCCTGTACGAAAAAAAGACCGAAGAGATTCACCTTTGTGTTGACTTTCGTAACTTGAACTTGGCATCTCAGAAGGATAACTACCCTCTACCCTCATTAGATGAAGTGTTGCAAATAGTTAATGGTTCAAAGATGATGTCATTTTTGGATGGTTACTCAGGATATAACTAGGTGATGGTCGATGAAGAAGATAGGCTAAAGACTACTTTCACAACCAAGTGGGGAATGTTTGCCTACAAAAGGATGCCTTTCGGGTTGATTAATGTGGGAGCTACATTTCAACGAGCAATGGATGAAGCTTTCAAAGGATTGATAAATAGGTCTATAGTCATCTACATGGATGACTTGACTATCTTTTCGAAGGATTGAAGGACTCATATTTCTAATCTAAGGCAGGTATTCAATAGATGTCGTAGGTATGGCATATCGCTCAATCCCAAGAAATGTTCATTCGGTGTTACTAAAGGAAAGCTCCTAGGACATGCCATTTCTGAAGTTGGAATTTCCATTGATCCAGATAGAGTTGAGTCTATTTTGAAGGAATTGAAATCTTTCTTTGGAAAGATAAACTTTGTACACAAATTCATAAGTGGTTTCGTAGAGATAGTCCACCCCCTCAATGATTTACTCAAAAAAGGGGCTAAAATAGAATGGGTACCAGAGATAAAGAAATCCTTCCAAGATATCAAGGTTGCCATTTCCACAGCCCCAGTTTTGGTAAGTCCAGATTATGGGTTACCCTTCAAGATCTATTCCTTTTCTTTCAAACATTCTTGTACAAGGATCTTGATGCATTGATGAATGATCCATTGCTTTCATGAGTTGTCCTCTAAAGAACACTAAGTTAAAATATTCAAATCTTGATAAACAATCCTTTGTGTTAATCAAGGTAGTAAAGAAGTTTCGTTACTACATACTCAGAAGTAAGGTGTATGCAATTGTACTTGACCTAGTAGTAAAGACGCTTTTGATGCAAAATGAACTCGGTGAAAGAAGAGGAAAGTGGATGGCAATACTTCAAGAATTCGATCTAGAGATTCAACCTATGTGATTAGTCAAAGGCCAAGGATTATCCAAAATGATCACAGACAACCAAGAAGGAAATCAAAAGGAATTCAAATTTGATGACAAAATTGATGAAGATGATCAAAAGAAGATAGTTGTATCACAAGTTGATATCAATCAAGGTGTGGTGACAGATGTGTGGTACCAAGATATTGTCTATTATCTCCTACAAGATCAATGCCCCAAGTGGATGAACAGTTCGCAACATAGGGGACTTAAATTGAAATGTGAGTCTTACAAGTTACTTGGTAACAAGTTGTATAAAAGGCACTATGAAGGGATTTATTTGAAATGCTTAGGACGTGAAGAAGCTAAGGATGTCTTGGAACATTTTCATGATAAGTATGGTATGTGACACGGTTTAGCAGAAGCAATAGTTCACATGATTTTAAGATTAGGTTATTTTTGGCCCTCAATATTCAAGGATACTTTTGAACATGTATGTTCCTGTCATACATGCCAAACTAGTGCTAACAAAGAGAGGCATCTAGTAATGCCACTGCAACCGATATACGAGGTGCACCCTTTTGCAAAGTGGGGACTAGATTTCATTGGTCCAGTAAACCCACCATCATCAACTGGACATGCATTCATTCTTACAACTACGGATTACTGCACACGATGGATGGAGGCTGGGACTTTCAAAAATTGCACTGCTAAGGTGGTGACAGATTTTTTGGAAGAACATATTCTTACCAGATTTGGAATGCCATTTGCTCTCATATGTGACCATGGATCGGCATTTGCATCTGCATTTTTGACACAATGGGTGTTTGAAAACAAAGTCATCATTAGATTCTCTTCAAATTACTACCCGCAAGGAAATGGGGTAGTGGAGTCTAAAAACAAAAATTTGATCACTATAATAAAATGACTACTAAAGGAGAACCCTAGGGATTGGCATACACAATTGAATTATGCCTTGTGGACAGATCGAGTCGGAGTGAAAAAGGCCTTGGGTACTTCTCCCTATCTACTTGTTTATGGGCAAGAACCGGTATTCTCACTCAACCTCAAGATTCCTATTTTAAAATACATGAGTAGGTATGCTGATGACACTGACAGAGTAAAAATCTGATTGATGAATCTTTTGGAAATGGATGAGAAATGAACAATGGCATTAGAACACATGGCTAAAAATCAAGTTGTTGTTAAGAGATGGTTCGACAAGAGGGCCACAATAAAATCCTTCAGGATTTCTGACCTAGTCCTACTTTGGGATAAGGCAAAAGAAAAGCCGAGAAGCCATACCAAGTTTCAATGCTTGTGGATAGGCCCATATTAGATTACAAAAATTCTTGGAGAAAACACATTTAGGCTAAGTTCCTTACAAGGGGAGTTTCTACCTTTGCCTATAAATGGGCAATTTTTGAAACATTATTTTGAAGCCTAAAAAAAAAAAAAACTATTAAAAAAAAAGTTAGGTTTCATTTCCGCACGTAGATTAAATTTTCATTTCTCCAATGGTATTTAATTCTACAAGTGCATTTCCTTTTTTCCAAGTTGTGTGTTTGCTTTCAGTCGTGTGTTTTCTTTTAAAGTCAAGTCAGTCCTAGGAGGTAAGGTGTACTTGGGAATTTTCTCGATATTTCACTGACCACTCTTCGGTCCTGATTTCAAGAGGAGGTATTTCTTTGTCAAAACATTTGGATGATTGTGTGTTTTATACCAACCAACAAACATACATCTCTTATGGAATTAAAGGGACTTTCAGTCTGGAAATCAGAAGCCTAGACTAACAAGCTCTCAACACTTTGCAAATTTAAAGATTTTATGGTGTTAGGTGTTGTTCAATTTAAAGTCAAAGATGACGAGAAATGGTCCAAATTCTGACTGGTTCAAATAGGAGGGGTCTCCTCGGAGGGTTGCTAAGATCATTGTTTGGCGTAAGAGTTTCTTTAAAAAGTTCTAAAAGAGGAACACAAGGGATCTTCATAAGAGATCAAATCAAAGAAATGACACTGATGTTATAGCAATACAATCTAAGCGTAGTCAAGATAAAAAAAACTTTAAATAAAAAAAAAAGGAGAGAGACGATGTTAAGTTAGAAGGATTCTACCAATCTGAAATGGCTAGAGGTGCATTACAAAACAAAGCACCTTGCAATCAAAAGTATTATTTCATCAAAAGTAATGTTTTAAATGAAATGGAGTGATTATGCAAAAGGCCTGAAATTAAAAGAACATAGCATCTCGCCAAGAGCCCTCAAACTAATTCTTTTATCTGGTCAAGCAATTGATTAACAAAGAGCCTTCATGGAAATTTTGAATGAATGAACTGGGAGGGGTGGAAGATTGTTTTGAGTTGACAAAGGACTTTGATTGACTGCAGCCTGACACATCAAAAGGACTGAATACACAATACACACACTGAGCTGGAAGGTTTCAAGTTTTGAGATTTTAACTGAGAAATCATCCAAAAGATGTTTGGGATGTTCGAAGCTTGGTTCATGTTTGACAGACATCGAAAGAATGTTTGTTGATGAAGAAATGCCTTGGTCATTTCTTCCTTTTTTTGGGGCTATTTGTTGTGGTCTCCACAACACACGCCCTACTTTTTTTGACTTTTGGACTCACAATTCGAGTCTGAGAAAAGAAATTTTGTTTGAGAGTTGAGTCCAAAAATGAAAATCACAAAAAAAAAAAATTTAATTTAAAATTTGAGAAAAAAAATCTCGTGTGCACACATATCGAGGCACATGCACATGCAAGGAAAGGAGGAAGGGAAGTTATAAAAACCCCCTCCCCCCCTTTTTTTTTTGATGTTGAAATAGTAGAGCTAAGAGACGAAGGTATGAAACCTCCCCCTGTCCATTCCCATGAGCGCATGCATAGGAGAAGAAGCACGTGATGCACTGCCACCGTACCCTTCTCGGTGCATGCATGGTGATGTCGCCATGTCCCTCTAGGCTGCACACGATCGCTGCTCTATGCGCCCTTTTGGACGTGTGGTGATGCGACTGTTGTGCGTGCCTACAGGGCCGTGTGTGGCCGCCACTTCGTGTGCCCTTTTGGATGTGAGGTGGCATGGCCGCTACATGCACCTACTGGGCCACACATGGCCGCCACTCTGCATGCCCTTAAGGATGCATGGCAGTGCGGCTACTGCACGTGCCTTCTAGGCCACACGCGAGCCGCTCTGCCATGGCGCCCTACTAGACACATGCGCACAAATTCTACCACGCCCTTCTTGGAACTGCACACATGGCTTTCACGATGCCCTTCTTGGTGCATGTGACCTCTACCATGCCCTGCTTGGTGCGCGCGGTGCTGCTTCCGCGCTCCTCTCGAATGCACGCGCACAGCTACCACCCCAAAATTTATTTTAAATTTTTTTTTTAAATTTTTTTTTTTTATATATATATAAATTTAAAAACCCAAAATAATAATAATAATAAATTTTTAAAAAAAATAATCATCACAAATAAAATAAATTCTAGAATATCATTTTTTTAAAAAGTTTTATATGTATCCAGTAATTAATCATTCTTTTTCTTTGTGACGTATAGGTAATATAATCAAATGGCATCCACATCCGGATCAATAGCAAAGCCAGTTGTGTACAAGTTCCAAGGCATAACCCCGAAGTCATGATTGCACAATGAACACTCTGAGATCAAAGACACAGAACTTGGATACACGAACTTGGGAGAATTTTTGAGGGTTTGTAACAACCCAACTGAAAGATCTTCTTTGAGATCTGCCTTAATCCAGTCTGGATTGGTAAATGTAGCATCACATCCTAGAACCATTCAGCCAGCTGAATTGATTATGACCTTATCTTGACATTTTCTTCCCGAGGAAAGGGTGGTAAAGAGCATCACTAGGGAAGTGGTTTTAGATCTACGACCTGATAATATCGAGAGAGTGTTTCACTTACCTAGAGCTGATCAATTTATCAGACTTTCATATGAAGTAGCTGAGAGGTGGCATAAGGATCATCACCAAGAGGCCATGGACACAATATATACTTCATACTTCATTGAGAAGCCATCTCAAGGAAAGACAATCAGCAAAGTAGATATGGCACGAGGATACATGAAGGATGACATTGGATATTCAATCATTCTTCTGAGTAGAGCTATGGGGTTGCTTGTAGTAGGTCATCTCACTCCATTCATGGTTAACTTCACTAAAACCATCAGACATGCAAAAATGCCACTAGATTGGGCCACCACACTTAATGAGAACGTGTGTGATTAGTTACGGACAGTAAAGGACAAGAAGAAGTTTTATATGACTTCCTATGTGGTATATCTACTTGTAGCAAGAGCCACCGACTATCTCAAGTTTTACAAAAAAAGGCAGTATGCAGGACCCTAATGCATGGCTATATATAGTTTATCCTCAGCTAGTTAAGAAGAAGCTCTCGCTGCAAAGCAAAGAGTACAGGATTGTGAATGATGCCTTTATCTTTGCCATCATTCGATTCATCGAAGGTGAGTATGGAAAGAGATTGTCTGATGAGGCCAAGGCATAGATCATAGCTCTCAGTGCATATTTTATCCAGTTTTGAACATTCACATACATTCGAGTTGGTGGTGCATTTATCCATCCAAAGAAGCTCCCAAGGTACCCAAGTGACAAGTTGGTTCTAATAGAAATTTCTTGATAGATTGAGTCAGCTTATGAGAGGATCAAGAAACAATGAAGACCTTGTTGGGATTGGCCATTTGTAATAGGAGCATACCAGGTAAAGAGAAAGCAAGATATCTTGACTTTTGAGTGGGAATGGGAGAACTATCCTCTTGAAGAATATAACTCTCCCCGGCCATTCTTTGACAATGTTGGTAAAGTGGAAAATTTCGTAGGAAAAGAGTTCTACCACGAGCCCACCATTGAAGATCATTAGATGAATGCCACAAATGACTATGATGTCCGTATCAAGGATTATTGTAGAATGACTTTGTATTTAGCAAAGAAGGCTCTCCATTTGACCATCCCAAATGAGATAAGGCTACAAGATTCATAGGAGCTACTAGATCCCTTATTCAATACAGATAAGGTTGGTGAGAGGCCCATTTTGAATGTAGAAGTTGATAGGGAGCAAGGAGATGATATTAATCATTGAGCAAGACATGTCATCAAAATGACAAAGAGTTGGATCAAGAAACCCTTTCCACTTGATCCGATTCCAGACATGGTGATATTCCATGCACATGCTCACCCAGAAAGGGGAAAAGGGGAGGAAGGTCACAGTTCCTATCTTTGCACTCCAGTCTCCTATCAGGCCAAAAACAATCTACCAGCTTAATCATCTAGTGGGATACTACCATCCTTCAAAGAAGAAGAAAGAAAAGAGGAAGAGAGCCTCTCCTCAGAGGATCCAGATAGAGCATGTTGAAGAACAGGCTCCTGTGCAGCAACATGAATCTACTTCCCAAGACCCCCGAGACCCTAAAATTTCTCATATCCAGGTTGATTTTCCATTGCATCCTATTTTATCAAGCCAACAAGGAGAAGGAGAGATTC
The DNA here is from genome assembly GCA_028749045.1 of Cupressus sempervirens. NCBI lineage: Eukaryota > Viridiplantae > Streptophyta > Pinopsida > Cupressales > Cupressaceae > Cupressus > Cupressus sempervirens. Next base: position 572,297,577 of record CM053784.1, on the reverse strand, counting down.
CAGAGACATCCATTCATCTGATGGATGAAGAACCTACTTCTCCTATGGTTCTACAGAAGCAAAGGAGGGTTAAGGTTAGAATGAACAAGAGGCAAAGAATTCATAAAAGATTAGTGCCTAATCCATCTATTCCTGAAACCATTCCCAAGGAAGAATTAGATGAGGATGAGACAGAGTCAGATGGGGAGGAAGAACAAGTGCCTTTATAAGGGAGAACTTAGCTTTCCAAAGCCACAGAATTGGAAAGAAAGAAGAATGTCACAAATACCCCACCACCCACCCAAGCTGAAATGGTAGAGCTCTCTTCTTCAAAAGATGAAGTACAAGGATGGGTGAATGAGCAAAGAGATCTAGGTGATGATATTATCTCCATTCCAGATTTTGATTTCATGCTAGTGGGTACAAAATTGGTTGGAGATAAGAGTAGAGATACTGCTACAGGTGAATTTCAACAGCAAGATTGGACGCAGATGCCACCTGAGACAAAGGGTCCTCATCCAATGCCCCCATCTTCACCTTAAGCTATGATGGTAGATAAGGTTTCAGTGACACCTCCACTTCTGAGTTCAGAGGAACATGTTTAGAAAGAATCATCATTACAAGGAGAACCAGAACCAAGGACTACTAATGAGCCACCAAAAGAGGCACAGGTAATGGAATGTATACAACAGCCTTCCCAAGAAGTTGAGGATCAAACTAAGAGATCTACAGAAACTGAGACTACAGAAGAAGAACCCTCACAACAGGAAACTCCAAGCAAAAGGGATAGAGGGAAGGAGGTAATTGAACACATCCCTTCATCATCTAGAGCCAAGGTTAAAGAAAGACATATCCCGAGATGGTCCCGGAAGGAAATAATGAGAAGTGCTAAGCATCAATTCCTTGCTTTAGAGGATGATATTTGTGACATTGCAGAGATTTTGAACAAGACTAACTCTCTATTATAGGATGCAACACCATTTTCATTCATTACCACTACTCAAAATCGGGACTTATTTGCTCAAGTGGCTCATCCCTCGAAAGGTACAAATGAAGAAGCTGTCAGCCTTCAGGACTATGAAGTAAAGGATATCATGTTAGGGAAACCTACACAGGATACTTCTTGACAGATGATGACTATGGGAGTCAAAGAGGATCTTAACCATATGGAACATGATGAGATTGAAATCAGAGCACTTCGAAGGCAAGTTGAGATCTTGAAAGGATATCTAGCTAAATTTATTGGTCCTCTTAATTCTAAATGCCCTGAGGAGACTTTGATTACCATTCTTAAAGAAGGGGAAGGTGTATAGCTCAATCCATTTCTAAGAGCTTGTCAGGATTGGCGAGACAACCTTGAGGATAGGGGTATCACTATAATTATAGGAAGTCTAAAATTATTACATGCTACACAAGACAATGTTGATAAGATCATGGCAATTTTGAGGTAGGACTTTAGCATTATGGATGAGGTACAGGTTTGGAGGAAGGATTTGAAAATTCTACAAGCCATAAAAGGACAAAGGTACCGCATTCTGATTGATGTATATACTGGAGAAGAGCTAGACATGATAGATGATTGGATAGAAAAGATTGCAAAGGGAAATAAAGTGATGGAAACATTGCATGATGAGATATATAGGCTCAAGGACCAAGCTCGAGAGCAAATTTTGGAAGTAGAAAAGTTATATAGTGATCCATGCTTGGATTTTTTGAAGATGAAGAATGAGAAAAGCTCTTACCAGTTGAGGTAGTTGTAAAAAACTTCAGAAAGACTTTAGAGGAAGCATCTAGTGATGAAGACATTAGACAAGCCTTCAGGACAGAAGAAGCATTGTTAGAGTTGGATACCAAACTTGGGGATTTTGTAGAAACTTGAATTGAGGTGGACAACTATAGACAAAAGGTCAAAGATAAGTATGAGGCTTTGGATCTTCTTGATACTACTAAGATTACCTAGATCATAGAGAAATTCAAGGGCAAATATCCAAACATATCTTTAGGATGAAGATGAACAAAACCTAGATGCCAGAATTTCAATTTTGACACTTAGAATTTTTTTGAGATTTTTGACTCAGTTGAGGTCCACAGGTCCGCAGCTTTGCAGGTCTGCAGATCCGTAGGTCTGCTGATCTACATTTTCATGTAGCTCTGCATTTTAGAGGTGTGCCAACAGTTGACTGCCAATTCAAAAAATAGTAGTTTCCATGCATTGAAAATGAATTTTGATGGCAAGTTAACTCTGACACATGCCTAGTGAAGGGGCAACTTCTATTTTTGGTGTCTGCATGCACTTTTACTTCAAGTGATAGCTTCCTCCTACTTTCTCTCTCATGCTTTCATTTTTTTTTGTCATGTAAAGGGCTCAAGCATCCAATTAATGAATAAAATATGGATGGAGTCCCTCTAAGCACCAGTTAGATTACCAGTTTGTATATGTTTAGTTTGTTTTAATATTTTAAAAAAAAATTATTGCATTAAGATATCTCTCACTCTCAACACAAATTGAGGAAATGATTTCTTATAAATACCCTATTGTAAAATGTAAAAAAGGCTGCCATTATTATGTAATAAAGTTATGCTTTTCGTGCTAGCATTCAAAGTGTAGTTATTCTTGCCTGGATGTGTCATTATTGTGTGGATTTTATTCATGAGATTGTGATTGAGCCAAAGGTTTATTGCATTTTTTTTGGTTGTGTGATCTTTTATTTTTGGTGTTTGCTATAGATATATGAATTTCGTTGACATAACGACCTTGAGAAGAGATCACCCGATTGTGTCTACATAGCTTTTTTTCTTGCATGAGCGCACTTTTCGTGGCCTTGTGATTTGATGAAAAGTGAAACATCATTCAATTTGTTAAAGATTCTCACTGACAATTGCGTTAGTGGATTCTAGGAAGCGCTGCTCCTGTTTTCATTGGTTTCCTACCGATTTCTTTGAAGGTTTAACTCACAGCGTGTTGTGTTCTGTAGCTTATGTTCATTTAGGAATTTCAATTCAAGTTATTTGATTTCATGTTATTTTCTTTCAGTTTTATTATTTTCTTTGCTAACCCCCCTGTTAGAATAGGACCTCATAGTAGCTACATTGTTAGAGTTGCATTCATTGAAAAAATAGAAAATACAAAAACATTGGTCCTTCTGGTGTGATATTTTTTTGACAGCAAATAGATTTTACTTGATTCCAAGGTAAAAGAGTTTTCGAACCAGCAAAGGCCTCCTTGTGAACAATCACATTTATCTTCTATTGAGAAGATTTTGGTACATCGCAAGACAAACACTGAACCTTGGAGTGGATCCTTAAAAAGATTTTCTTTTCAAGAGAGGAATTACACTATGGATTCCTGCCGTTGACCTCGTGCAAAATGAATGCCCAACAATGCATAGTATTTGTAGTTGTTTCCTATTTTCAAGAAAGCTGTTTGAGGGAGTTTTTGTAGTTTAGGTGTGTGGTTTGCTTCTCCCAGAGATCTAAAATCTTGCCATGCCCGCAAGGGGCATGCATCCCCAGACATAGCCACTGTTGGCACTCAAAATTGTGTTCTCATTTTGAGCGTATATTTGAAATTTTGAGTCAAATCAAGCCTCATAAATGCATATGTACCCAGGTATACCTTTGAGGCCCTAGAGGTGTTTAATACTTCTAGCACCTTCCATTTAGTATATCCACTCATTCCATGAAGTTAAACTACTATTCAGAGCCATTTCTTGAGGTCTCGTTTTAAGCATTTGTCAAATCTACATTTTCACCAAGTGTCAAATAGTGATAGGAAGTTGTGTTTGCTATTGAATATCTTGCACCCAGAATTGTGTCATGACCCACCACTTTGGTAATCTATAGTGTCCATACTCGAGAACCTATGTTTCAAATTTTGAGTCATTTTGAGTTTGTTTGATTAGGTTTTGAATCCCTCAAAGCTGGTAGTTTATTGTTTTCATGCTTTTGCAAAATATTCAAAATTCTAGGAGGCCCTATTTGACATGTTATAATTTTGACCTAGTTGACCAAAATTCTAAATTTCCTTTTGCATTGCATTGTAGACGTTAGAGACTTGTTATTTTTCAAGTTTCAGCTCATGATGAGTCTGTTTCATCAGTTTTCAAATGCAATTCCAAACACAATTTCTGAAGTTTTATTGGTGTTAGTAAAATGCAAATTGTTTGGTACCCTTGTTCGGGATGTCATATCTTGAAATTCGTGATAGATGAGATTGAATGGATTGTACCACTACATTGTACTCTAAAAATTCTTTAAGTGTTCCAGTTTGCAAGTCATGACAAATTTGTATGCACACCTTTCCAGGTCATTTCCATTTGCAAAAAATCTTTTCTATCAGCACTTCCAATCTACAAAATTTTGAGTAGCCCACTTTGATTTATTTCCATTTGTTTCCTATTATTTGTCGTGAGCCCAAATTGTAGAACCATACTCATCTCATGATAGAGAATCAATGTCCCAGTTTTGGTTTCCCCATGTGCTCATTTGTCAAAATTTCAAAGCCAATTTTAAACCCAATTTATTGTTTTCTGACATGTTTATCTGCAGGTGATTCTAAGAGGTCAAATTTGGCAGTGAATATCTTTTGACCTCAAACTCGTTATGAGACAAGATTTGATGGGGTAAAAGTATGTGGAACAAAGGAGCAATATGTTCAATTTTAGAGCCTGGTTAGGTGTTTGGATTAGTTTTTAAAGCCAGTTAAAGGACCTCCTAACAAAAAATTAACAGTTTGCAAAAGAGTTAAAAATGAGTTTTATTTGATTATTTAGTGGTCAAATTTTTTTCGAATTAGTGTTGGAGGGTGAATGAGCTAGTTTAAGAGTCCAAGTGTTTGAATTTGAATTTTTTTTTAGCTGGACCCACTATGGGGGCCAACTAAATTCATCAGATAAATAAATCACCAAGGATCAAAAGTATTCAACATAGGTGATTATGATAATTTGAACAATTATTATGTTTCCAAATGGACATCTCGTCATTGGGGGTTAGAGGATATTATAATGGTTGCAGTTAAACAAAATTTTCAATATGTGTGTACATTGGCATTTGAGATCAAATGGATGTATGTAGCTCACTCTAGCTTTTTCTATTATGAATGAGGAAATGAAAAGCTTGATTTGTTCTCTCGGTGGATTCTGAAAAGTTCTATGGAGATTGGTTTCCTCTTATCACAAATGCATTAATAAATTTTTGCAGTTTATTGGGATTCTGATCTGGAGGAGTTGTATATTTGGTCTAATTACTTTGATGATGAAGACAAAGAGCTACAGGGGGTTCCAACCTCAAACTTCATGTCCATTGTAGATTTTCAATACAAGGACACAGTCATCTATTCCAAAGTCCTCTAGGGTATCCTTGATGCAGATGATTTTCATGATGGGCCACCATGACTTACATCTACTAAGAGGGAGAGAAATGAAGGAAACACAGGAGTAATGTGGGAGTTTCATGAAAAGAGAAAGTAAGCTAAATGAGAGTGGTTATGGCAAGGGTCTCAAGAGGTTAAGCACCAATAAAGGGAGTTTGAAAGATAAATATGATGTTGATCATGGATAAAAAATTGAATAGGTTTGCTAAGAGGAAATCCAAGAGAAAATAGAATGATGCCAATTTGATAAAACATAAATACAAAACACAGAATAAGGCCATGCCTCAAAAAGATTTGAAAAGGAATTCAAAAGGCATGACTAAGAAAGACATAGGTGTGAGTAGTTAGTTGCAGGGAAAGTTGGAAGATGCTGCAATTACTGTTATGAGGAAGCCATAGCACCCATGGAAGATGCTAGTCAAACAAGAGAGGCACCCATCAATGAAGCTAGCATCCAAGCCATTAGCAAGAAGCTCCAAGAAAGGAGCAGTTAAAATGGGGGGAACCCACATGGAGAGGCATGGGCATTTCAAGCAAATAATTTGTTTGAGGAAGGAGTTGATGGGGAAAAGAAGAATCAGTTAAAGGTGTATGAGGGCCTTTACTATATGGCTACATGAAATTTCAAGAAAATAGCAGAACTATTTCTGGATTCTATTTCAGCATTCACAACCAGAGTAATCCATGCCATAGGAAGTCGCCCATGCAATTGGAGAATCTAGCAAAAAAATGGGGAAGCCACCTTGTGAGGAAGCTCATGGCTATGATGACACCAAATTAGCATGGCAGCTCATGTTTAAAGGCAACAGAGGCGTCACATGGCAAGGAGCCCTGCGTTGATAGAGAGAAACTCACAAATGAAGTGAATTTTTGTTTTAAAAAAAGAGAAGACTTGTGGTTGGAAGGAGGAGATGTTAAAGGCACTAAGACTGATTAGAACCAAGTCCCTTTTCCAAACATGTTTACTCTGCTGTAAGACACATGAATTATCTCTCTTTGGTGATATAATGTTTGATTTTGAATGCCTGCAAGAAGTTTCAACATCCAATAAGTAGGGCAACCTTCCACATCCAGCATGTTAATGAAGCTGGGATCCCATGATGAAAGGGACTTTTATCAGTTCATAAAATGCAACAAGCAAGGGACGTTGTATTTTTGAGAAGCCCACGCCCATGCATTGAAAGAAAAGTGCAGCTTGAGAGGAGGTTGTAGGGAAATGAGCAGAGAAGTTGTAGTTTTTAAGAAATAGTTTGTAGGGGTAGCCTATGAAACAAAGCCCACCAGCTAGCAGTAGTCCATGTCTAGCAAGGAGCTTTAGAGTCCACACATTTTTAAAGGAAAATTGACACAGATATTTTAAAGGCAAGAAGGTAGGGGAGCACGTTAGAATGAGCCACCAATCTAAAAGAAATTAGAACATGCCAAAGGAGAGACAAAACATGACTGGAGTAGGGGCTAGCCGAGAATGAAGTACACACATTTTGAGAGGAGATCTGTATATTTAAAAGACCCCCAAGACATCATCCAGTCAAAGGGGACTCCATGATTTAAAGAAGTCAAGCCGCTAGCAGATCAAAGAAGCCAGAGAAGTTAAAATAGAAGGGACCCTGATATAAAACAAAGAGCAATTCAGCGATTTGAATTCCCACGTGAGAGGGTAGAGCATGCTATTATAATGATGAAGGGAGCAGGGTATAAAAAAGGACCTTGCGCTAAAAACTGGTAGCCATATTAGAGGAAAAGTGATGAAGCTATTATCCCACATTTGTTGTGGGCAAGACTTTATAAGTCTTTAAATACAATTCCACACGATAGAGATGTGTCTCAAAAGAAAGATGTTTTTGAAAAGGTAGGGTTCGTATCCAAGGTGGAGCTCGATGATGTTAGTCGAAGAATTAAATGCAAAATTTAGAACCAAAGCATGCAGGAGCTAGTGTGGCGAGAAGTGAATGAGATTTTGACACATGTCCACATCCTATGGATGGTGCAAGCCTGCTTGATTAAGATGCCCAGAGGATAAATATTGTGGGAAAGCGAGCTCTCGCCATGTGGTAGCAGGTCCTACATGTGATGATGTGGTAGTTTGGAGTGTGATCAAAGAGCAAACACTTCATATGCCAACATGTGGTGCATCGAACAAATGGTGTACACTCGCAATAATAAAATGCATACTATTTAAGCAATGTAGCTAAGCAGAATTCTACCACGTGGTAGTGGGCCTCGTTGAGATGATGACATGGCACTGCATCTAAGGTGATGATGAGGTAGTCCAATGGCAACAGATGGGCAAATCATAGATTGACACATGGCAATAGTCAAAGCTTGGTTGACTCGGATGACTCATTGGGGATAAAAATAAAATAATTTTAAGTTGTCATATTGAATAATTTTATTATTTTCTCAAAGTATGTTCAGAATTTTAAATTGAAAAAGGGCCTTTTTCTAAAGTTTATACTTTAGAATCATTTAAATTTTTGAAAAATTAAGTTGCAGACAAGGTTTTATACGAGAGGAGTATTTTTTAAATTGATATTCTGGGGGTTTTTGAGAGGCTAACATAGCGATATTATATATCCCCTAAATTGGGAGAATCTAAATTTTTTGATTATTGAGTTAGTTTCTACATAGGATGTAATTTGTTCAAATTATAAGAGGATTTCACTCAGGTTTCTAATTTGTAATTGTATTCAAGTGAGGAAGTTCAAAACGGATTCTTGACATGTTAATGACCTAAATGTGGTTAGAAGGTATTGAAAATGTAGTTTGGGTTGAATTTGGTCACCCATTCACTTAGTAAAAACTCAAATTTTACCAGAATTTCATAATGCAAATCAGGTATTTTGGATGCAAAAAGGTTTTTCATCATTGAGCATAGATATTTAAAGATCAGTTACAAGTAATGATGAAAACAAAATCAGATCAAATGGGTAGAGAGATGAAGAGGTTTTGCAACTGCTAGGGATGGAATTCCAAGTGGACACATGTCATCTTCAGATCAAATCTAGGAATTCATCTTGACAATGTATCATTCTTTCTTTCATCCATTGTAGAGGTTCCAGTTTTTTGTGAACAAAACACTCATTGCTATGATACCATGTTTTGGATCCAGTTTTGATGTGTTCCCATACTGTGATACCACATTTTTTCAGCAAACTTCTCTTGTATGAACAATAGTAGGTAGATAATATAGATAGTTCAGATCTATTAGGTGTTTTTATGTTTTGATTGCATGCATTTGATTGTGTTGTTTTAAGGAAATGAATACAAAGGAGCAAGGATTTCATTAGTTTCATTCTAATTCTCGTTTCCAGTCTTAGTGAATTTTCAACATTTTATGATCTTTGAAAAAAGAGCTTAGGTCATAGTTGTAGTCCCTTAAGGTTGTATGTTGTTTTATTATTGCTTATGACTCAAGGAGTTATGTAAATACTTCAAGGAATCAACAGGGTTGCAAGTTTATTGAGAAGGATATCATGTAAGAATGAGATTCAAATTGAACATGGATGTCTATTTACAAGGTGAATGGATAGATCATATATCTGAAGATACAAATATGTCTCAGATATCTATATGTATATTATTAATTCATGAAATTTCCCAATAGATGAAGCATTGATTGTTTACAAGATCACTTGTTCATGCTAATGCATATTGGGGGGTTTTGTTGAATTCAAATATTTTAATCAAATCAGTTCAATTTTTCATGTCTTATAGTGGGCTAAAAGGAACTAACCCTCACTTAGTTTATGGATTTCATAGATTGTAATTTGTTACTGCATATCTCTATCATTGCATGAGTTATTAGGAGAAATAAGGGTTTTCATCTGCAGTTAATAGGCTCAGATTTATGTTTAATTGCACTAGTACCATATCTTAGAACCTGAAGGTTAACCCACCTAGGTCTTGCAAAGCTTGAAGTGAAGGAGTTATGCCTTAAAGTTGGCCCAAGACTACAGTCAAGTGTATCCATCATAGGAAGTTTCTAGCCTTAGATGCAATTATCTACTTTCTTGGTCATTTTCAAAATTGTTAATTTAGGAGCCAACAAAGTGAAGACCTATTATCCATAAAGAATTCAAGCCTTCAAGTGTTCAAGTGTTTAAGCATTCAATTCATTTAGGAGGTCCATTGTTAGCCATTGAAGGATTCAAGCTCTATGGAGCCCTCTTGTTGAAGATTTCTCTATCCATATTCATCCAAGCCTCTCCCTATGCTAAGAGCCATTCAAGATTGGTGTTGCAGATCTAAGACAATTGATTTGAGAAATCCTACATCCTATTCAACGTTTATTTGGAGCATACCTACTTCTAGATTCAAGGATTGGAATCCTCCACAAGGATTTCAATACAAGCGAGGTGAAAAGTTCCATTTACTTTGTTTATACATATTGCAATTTCAATTCAATTTGAAGGTTGATTCCAAACTAGGGTTTGACTAAGGAAAACCCCCATCAAATAAACATAGCCAATTTTCTTATAGGTACAAGTGTGAAACAATGAATTAAAGTGCAGATTTGTATACCCTTTTGGTCGAACTTGTGGCATCCACAAAAAAAAAATTATTAGATCAATGTAGGTCAAGGTTGACTTTTGGGGCACAATCATGCCTCGGGGTAAAATTGTTCCCTAAGGTACAATTATGCCTCGCTATCTAGGTCAATGTCAACCTACTCTCAAAAAAGGAAAAGATTTTTGGGTTTTGTAGATTTCATAGTTTTAGTTAAGAGATACAACAATCAATAGTTTTTGAGATTGTTTGACATAGTTTTTAATGGATTCTTTTTTGAAGATAAGTACCTTTTATTTCTTCATTTTAATATTAGTCATCTAGATTTATATCCCATATCATAAAAATTCAAATGTATGTGTAAAATATGGGTTTAGGGCCTCTTTCATGTGCATTATTCTAATCCTTATTCGTCAACCTTATTTTATCCTATACAGTTTCAAGAGGAGATTTGAAGATGATAAACATGGAAATGATGAGCATTCATCAAATTGGAATTGAAGAGATGATAGTAAAAAAAATTCTCGAATTAATTCCATCCAAAATTATTAGAATGGGAATTGATGTAATAATAGAAATCAAAATGCTAAGGGTAGACCCAAGGAAAGGCAAGGACCTAATAATAGTTGCTTCATGTGCGGGGGAAATCATTTTGCTTTTAGTTGTCCACAATGTTTAGATTCTAAAGATGGGAAGAAGCCATAGTCAGATGGCTCAGGAACTGAGAATGGTGTTTGTGGAACCCATCCACCTCATTAATTAGCATTCTTGAGATAATGCAAAAGATGTGCTTAGATCATTTATTATCTAGATTCTATGGATATTTTATGGTTTATTGTCATGTGTAAAACTTAATGTGTGATGTGATTATTTTGTTATGGATGTGATGATTATGTGACATTAGGACAATGTCTTTGTTAGAAATATAAGAGGAGTAACTGGAGGGGTGAATTAGTTACCACAAAAATAAATCTCACATCCCTTAGATGTCAACTATAAAATTCAAACTGATAAAACATATTACTATTGTTACTTGATAAACACATAGAAATTGTTGTAACTCAGTAAATGCAGTGTGTGAATTACTTTAGTGAATCTTAAGATGTTATCATTAATTACTTGCAAGCATGAAAGAAATAACATGAATGCATGAGACATCAGGATTTAATTTGGAAATCCAATTTGGGAAAAACTTTACCAATGTAACTAGTAAATGGCTTTCACTCTTCTAAAGTGAGCCTTGTTAGGAGCCAACCCTGTTAAAGGTTACAAAACACATTGTTAGGTGTGACCCTATTAAAAGATTTAATCACCTTGTTAGTACTGACCTTGCAAAAGGTCTTTAAACAATTCAAAGGAATTGCCACCTTGTTAAAGGAATTGCAAATGGTTGTTAAACCAACTCTGTTAAGAGATTTTAGATCACTGTCACACTGGTGATGCAACTGAATTGTTGATTACATATCTCTGCTCTAGTTCATACTTGATCCTTCCTAATCAAATAACACTTTTTGGCTCCACAAGGATACTTACTTATCCTTTAAGTTTGCTTCCTCTTCTTATCTCTTTTCAACTCATTCAACTTGCTTGAAATCACAACTTGACCTTTAACTTATACCTTTTAGATTTTCAAGTTTACTCAAATAGAAATTAGAATAACCAATATTCATCACCTCAATTAGACAGAATCAATAGGTAAAATAATTAAGCTTTATATGCAAAAACAAGAAAATCCTTTGGCAGTTGACCCAGCTCAGTAGAAACTAGTTCTGAAGTGATTCCTTGTATTAACCAATGGAAGCTTGGTTAACACTAAAAACTTACAAAATTCCTTTGGTAAATGAGTGAACTCAGTTAGCACTAACTCTATTCAAATTTTCCTTTGTTAATTGAGTGATCTTGGTTTACACTCTTTTTAGCTTAACTTCCTTTGACACTCGAGTGAGCTCGATAAAAATTGCCTCCTATACAGAGTAAACTCAGGAATGCTCAGTAGACTAGGAAAATTGTCTTCATTGACCAAGTAAGCTTAGCATGCACGGATTGTCAACTAATATGACATTTGTGTAACATCAAAGACAATAGACAATTGATCAATTATATCCAACAATCGCCCTCTTTGGCATTGATGGAAACACATCATAGCATAATGAAATTTTGAGAACAAGACTCCCTCTACAAAATTTTAGAAAGATATGACAACAGACTTCTCCCTCTTTGGCAACACATGCCAAAGACAATTCTAATTAGTGCTAATATACCTTGAGTAAAGATTCTTCTACAATATGTCCTTTGTCACTAAAACATCAACTAATTGGTCTTCAACTTGGTTTATGTTGATGCATCACTAAAATTTAATTAGTGAGCTTCAGATGGGGGAATGACTGCTAGCTTACCTCTTAGATACAAAAATGCATCCTTAGGTAATGGCTTTGTGAATATATCTACAATTTGTTCTTTTGTATGCACATATTCCAATCTGATTTCTTTGTTTGTACTAATTCTCTTACAAATTGATATTTGATAGAAATGTGCTTTTTTTTGGAATGCATCACTAGATTCTTAGATATGTTGATTGGATTGGTGTTAACACAACACATCACTATTGGCTCTTTGATTTCAATGTTCATTCCTTCCAACAATTTTTTGAACCAAACAATGTTAGAACAATTCACTGCTGTTTCTACATATTCTTCTTCTATTGTAGATTGAGATGTGTAGTTTTTCTTCTTGCTTGTCCAAGATACTAGCCTTTGACCAAGAAAGAATATGTCATCAAGATTTCCTGCCCAATCAACATCAATAAATACTTTTAGGTCAAGGTTGCCTCCAAGTTTGTACCATAAGCCATAGTATTTAGTGCTTTTTAGATATCTTAAGATTCTTTTTATTGCCATCATGTGGTTTTCTCTAAGTTTACCTAAGAATTTTGCCTCTATCCCAACTGCTAAGTTAATGTCAGGCCTTATATGTACCACATATTGTAGTTCCCAATTATTGATCTATATAAGGTCTAATCTACTTCTTTGGAGTCATCATCTTTTGTAAGCTTGACTCCAGTACACATGGGGGTTCTAGCTAATTTTGAATCTTCCATTCTAAATTTGTTGAGTATCGCTTTGATTTACTTAGATTGAGTGATATAGATACCATTTTTGTTCTGTTGTATCTACAATCCAACAAAGAATTTTATTTCTCCAAACATGGACATCTCAAATTCCTTATTTTTTCTTAAAATTCTTTTCATAATCATCATTTCTTGTGAATAGAGTGTCATCCACAAATATTTCTACCAACACAATCTTCTTGTTTGGTCCTTCCTTGATATATAGGTTCTTTTTATCATTTGTTCTTTGAAAACCAATCTCTATCAAGTAGTTATGTAGTCTTTTATACTAGGCTCTAGGAGCTTTTTTAAGACTATATAGGGCTTTATGTAATTTGCAAACCATGTCCCTTTTGTCTGGATCAACAAAACCTTCTAGCTATTCAATATAGACTTCCTTATCAAGAATTCTATTTAAGAATGTAGCTTTAACATCCATCTGATATACTTTGAATCCTTTGTATGTTGCATAAGCCAATAAAGTCCTAACACCTTCTAATCTTGCAACAGGAGAAAGAGTTTCATTGTAATCAATACCTTCTTCTTGAGAATATCCTTTACATACCAATCTTGTTTTATTTCTTGACACCTTTCCATCTTCATTCAAATTATTTTTGAATACCCATTTTGTACCAATTACATTTTTATCTTTGGGCCTAGGTACAAGAGTCCAAGTTTTATTCTTTTCTATTTGTTCTATTTCTTCATTCATAGCCTCAATCCAACTTTCATTTTTCAATGCATCTTTAACACTTCTAGGTTCAAATTTAGCAAGTAAACATGTACCTTTTAGTTTGCTTCTTGTCATTGTTCCATCAAATTTATCTCCAATGATCTAATAAGGTGCATGATGTCTTCTAACATATTTAGCCAATATAGGTTCTTTGGCTTTTAAATGAACTACACCGTCTTCATTTTGAATTTCAACTTATGATTCAGGTCCTTTTATCTATGGCTTGGGTTCTTCAGACTTGGTATGCAGTGGCTTGACAGCCTTTGAATGTGACTCAAGTCCCTATAACTTGGTTTGAACTTCCTGTAACTCAGTAGCTAATGGAGATTTAGTCAACTTGGGAGATTAATTCTCATTTTTGTCAAATGTGTTTGGCAATGTATCAAGTTCATAGTAGACAAATATTTTATAATCTTCTGGTTCCTTTTTTTATTTCTTCTTCAATCTTTTTTGCAAACTCATCAATTCTCACATGTGCACTTTCTATGATTTTGTGAATGGATAAATTCAAACATTTGTATGCTTTACTTCTACAAAAATATCCTAAAAATATACATTCATCACCTTTTACATCAAATTTTTCTTTTCTTGATTCTTTTAAGATATAATATTTGCTACCAAATACTTTGAAGTAACTTACATTGGGTTTGTAGCCATACTATAGCTCATAGGGAGTTTTGTTTGAGTCCTTCTTAACTAAACTTGGTTCAAAGTATGAATTGTAGCGCTAATAGCTTCCTTCCAGTATTTGATAGCAACATTCTTCTTAATCATTATTGTTCTTACACAATCCATGATGGATCTATTTCTTCAATCAACTATTTCATTCTGCTCAAGAGTACCAGGGGCTAATACTTGTCTTTTGATTCCTCTTTCAATGTAGAAATTGTTGAATTCATTTGAGATGAATTCACCACCTCTATCTAATCTTAAGAATTTTAATATTTTTGTAGTTTCCTTTTCTACTCTAGCAAGATACCATTCAAATTTCTCAAAAACTTCTAAGTTTTCTCTTAGATACATAATAGTTATCATTCTAGAATAATCATCAACAAAAGGAATGAAAAACTTTTCTCCACTATAAGTTTCTATTCCAAGGGGTCAATATAAATTAGTATGCACAATTTCCAAGACATCTTCTAACTAATAGTTTTTGCTTTTGAAACTAGTCTTTCCCATTTTACCAATTTGACAATTCTTGCATAATCCAACATTAGGTTTCTTCAAATTAGGAAGGCCTCTTACTCTTATGATTTTTCTGATCTTGACCATATTATCAAAGTTTACATTACATAGCCTTTTGTGCCATAACCAGCTTTCTTCTACTTGAGCAATAAAACATGAACTATCACCAAGATCAAGATAAAATAGGTTACCTTTTGTTTGTCTGCCTGATCCAATCATATTTCCTTGGTTATCCAGTAGTTTTGCTTTGCCATTCATAAATTCTACCTTGAATACAATGTTGTTCAGCTATGCCACATCAAAAAATTATGTTTTAGTCCTTCAATCCAATAGGCATTATCACATACAAGTTCATTGGTTAAAGAGATTTAGCCTTTCCCTTTTATGCAACAGGGTTCATTGTTTCCAAATCTTACACTACCTCCATCATAGTGTTTAAAGTGGCCAAACTTAGTTTTGTCTCTAGTCATATGATGAGAACATCTGCTTGTTGGAATGTTCAAAATGGAATGAGTATTTTTTGAGACGGGTGTGAATCAGAAGTACCAAACTTTTAACCTTTTCTAATCCTTTAAATCAAACAACTGAAAATAAGATGCATGCATGTAAACATATTAAGTAAACATAAAGCCAACACATGCACATAACACCAAATTTGATAACCTAGAAACCCTCTAGGAATAAGAAGGTAAAACTGGGGTGGGGATGATACCCACAAAAATCACTACAGCAATAATTGTTTGACCACTTCTAATGGTCTGACTTGTGAAAGGCCTTCCCTATTAAAGGCTTTACACTATGTCAATAGTGACCTGGTTAGAGGATTTACAAACACTTTACATGAAGTGTCACCCTATTAAAGGATTCAATCAACTCTTCAAAGGATCTACAAAGTAGTTGTTAAGCTAACCTATCAACATAGGATTTTTACTTATCTAATACGATGGTTAGAAAGTATTAGAAACCTTTGACCTGATTTCTTACAATCTTCAATTGCTGATTTTAGGCACTTGGTCTACTCACTTTGGTCTTGATCTTCTAAGATCTGATATCTAATCGTGTCCCTTGTCCCTTGTACTATTCTAATCAACTGGATATGTAATTGTTGCTTTGTTCCTCTAAGTCTTTCATATAGTTTCCCCATACACTATTCTCTTTCTCATATGCAATGGGGTTTCTGGCCTCCTTTTAAAGATTGTGAAGAATTACGGTTAAGTATGGATCTATGATCCATATTGAATATTTAAGTTCCCATTCATTCCTTGCATTTTTCTTATTGGTTGCATGGCTTCTCCATTTTTTTGATTGGTTGCATTCTAATTGCATAGGAAATGTAAAAGATTCATCCTTATCCTTTTTCTCCTTCAAAATTATTCTATGTCGGCTCCAAAAATGGTTTACATCTAAATTTGTGAGGGCACAAACTTATATGTTGATTCTGTGTTACTCGGCACATGTTTGATCCTAGATTGCTTGACATCTGTATAGTTCTAACTCACTCAGCATATGAAGCATTCCAATTTGCTCGGCATCAACTGTGACTTGGCACCTATATATCACTCAACACTTATATTATGCTCAACACCTAAAGTCACTCGACACCTATTGAAACACTAGCTAGGCATACATAGTGTACTCAACTTCAATATAGAAAGTGGTTAAGTGTGTTGACACTCAATTGTCAAAAATATTCTAAGACCAACAATCTCCCCCCTTTGATATGAGTGTTAAAAACACTTAACTAGACATTTATTCATCTGTCCTTATGAGTACCTTGTCCACAAAATTTCAAAATTTGTTCAAAATTTATTCAAAAATACCTTGTTAGTCCCCCTAAGCTAATTGTGCCTTGACATTCTTTGCAACCAAAATTTTTAATGCCTGATACTCTGTCCTTTAGCCTATTCTTGTATTTTGTACCTGTGATCTATATCTTCCATATGATTTCCAAAATTTTGTATCTTCCCCTCATTTTTTCTTATTAATTATCTCCCCCCATTTTTTTTCTATCAAAAATTTATAGTATTCTCCCCCTTAGTTATATCAAACTATTATATCTCCCTTATATCTCCCCTAAAACATATATCTCCCCCTTTTTGACACTAATGTCAAAGGGTTCTAAGGAGTAATATCATACTTAGCCAAAAAGTTACTATTTACCTCCATTATTGTTTTTAGAGTTGCATCCCAATTCTTCAAAGCAATGTCAAGTGACTTGTGCTAGATGGCAGTCTTTATAGTAAGGTGTACAAGTCCATCAAGTGTAGAAAGATTTGGATCTTTCTTTAAAATTATTCCTACATATACTTTCTCCTTGTGGAGGACTTCCAATTGTGGGGTGATACAGGATTGAATTTGCATCAATTTAACATTTATATTGGCTTCCTCTACTATGTGTACAACTAACTCCATTTGAGTGTGAAGCGATTGTGCAAAATGCTTCTCACTTTGAGCTAGATCCTTTGGTAGTTGCATGCTAGAAATTTTCAAATTTCTTTCCAAGCTAATTATTCTTTGACTTGTTTCATGTGTGAAGTTGGAAAAATCACATAGTTTCTTGTACAATGAGAAAATGTTCTCAAGTACATCTTTGACCTTGTCTATTTTCTTAGGGAACTCAGACTATTCAATTGCTATACCACTTGATATCTTTTCATTTACTTTTTCTTGAAATTTTCTTTCTGACCATTCCATGTGTTTAGCATTAGTATCCTAGTCTTCATTAGTCACCTGGTCAACTATATCTGATAGTTGCTCTATTATAGGCTTTGCTTCATCTAGTGATTGTAAGTTGAAGGCATCCATAAAGATGTCCTTAATCTGATGTAGTGTTTTCTTTTGTTTGAACTCTTTCCTAAGTATTTCTTGTCTCATCCTTCTATCTAATGCATTTTTAATTTCATTGATTTGCACCATTGTGATGGTCTTGGAATCATAGGAGGGTATTACAAAATCTTTATCTAATTTAGGGTCTCCCTAGTGAAGTACCCTGGCCACTCTGGTTGAACTCGATCCTGGAGTTGAAACTTGCAAAGGTGTGACTTCAGTGCTTGG
Source organism: Cupressus sempervirens (assembly GCA_028749045.1). Lineage (NCBI taxonomy): Eukaryota > Viridiplantae > Streptophyta > Pinopsida > Cupressales > Cupressaceae > Cupressus > Cupressus sempervirens. The sequence continues at coordinate 572,279,643 of CM053784.1, read as the reverse complement.
CTTGTGAAGGGTCTTTGTAGGAGTGTCAATTTTTGGTAGTTCTACCAATGTTTTTATGGCAGTCTACTCCTTTTCTTTTGATGTATTCTCTTTCTCATCTGAATTCCTTTCCTTTGCACTTGGCTTCTATAATATATCACCTACTACTGGAGGTGGTAGAAGCATCAAAACTTTAGTTGTAGTAGTTGTGTAGGTGAAAGATGGTTCCTTTGGTTTCCCCTTCTCTCTTTGTAGTACTACTATTGCCTTTTGTAGCTCATCAACACTCACCAATACAAGGCTTGTACATAATTGTGCCTAAAGAGTAGATTGGTGAAGGATCTTGGAGAGATCCTCTATAGTTAGAGGATTGATGTTCTAAGCCAAATTGTTAGGAACATCCTTAATGATTATTGTGTTTGCAGGTGTGATAGTTGTATGAGGAGGGCTAGGAGGTGGCATTTGTGTGTCTTACACACTCTATTTCTCTTCTTGTTGTTGTTTAGTTATTGCCATAGTTTCTTCCTTTTGTGTTTCTTCCTCCTCACCTTTTTCTTTATCCTCCTCACCTGTCTTATCTTCCTCTTCTTTCTTCTTTTCTTCTTCAACTTTTTTTGTTGCTTCCTTCTCCTCCTCTTGCTTCTCTTCCTCTCCTTTCTTCTCCTCTATTTTTTTTCCTTGGCATTGGTTTCTACCTTATTTGTTTCTTCTTCCCTATCATTAGTTATCTTATAAATTGTTTTCCACAATTGTGTGGATTTATTCATTACATCCTCAATCTTGTTTTGAAGGATGTTGAAGGCTCTATACTTAGGTGCAAATTTTCCACCATGTTTCTTATTTTCCTTTTTTCTTTGACCCTTTTTTTGTTAGGCTTTACTTGGGCAAAGGTGGATTCTTTAATCTTCTTTTCCATTTTCAAACAATAATGCCATTTATTTTCAACTATCTCATATAGGTCCTTGGGCATGGTATTGTCAAGTTCTAGAGGTGTGTTTTTGAATTCTGCCATTATGGCATACACAGATTCCTCTACTTTATTTTTCTCTTCTCTAATGAGCTTACTAAAATCAAGAGTCTTTAAATCATTTAAATCTGCACTCCTAATGTTTTCACAAAGTTTGTCAATTGCAGACTTAGGAGGATGAATTACCAATCTAAATTTGTTGTGGTCCTCTAACTCTGTTCTCTCTTCATCATTAGTATCTGGCTATAACACATACTTTCTTCTCTTCTTTGGCTCTTCAATAGGCTATTCAATGGACTTCTTTTTTTGTTTTTCTTCATCTTTGGCCTTTTGTGTTGTTGCCCTTGTAGTAGCCTATTGTTGCTGAAGCTAGCTTAGCTTGAGCTAGCTTAGTGACCTTCTTGGGTTTGGGCTGAGCTATGGGTTGAGTTTTAGCCTTTCTTTTCTTTTGCTTAGTAGGTGTAGGTGCTTCCTCAGCTTCTTATTCCTCGACACCTTCCTCCTTGTCTTCTCCTAAACCTTGGGTCAACTCTATTGGGCCTTGCCCTTGCTCTTCTTATTCTTCACTTTCACCTTCTACTTCTTCTTCTTCTTCCTCACCACCTTTTCCTTCAATACTTTCTCCAAATTTCTTCTTTATCTTCTTTACCATTTTATCTTTCTTCTTGATAATGGAAGTTGTTTTCAATTTTGTTTCAACTTTGGACTTGACAACATCATATGTTCCAAAGTGAGGAGCCTTCTTGTCTATTTCTTTTGCAAGCAATGTTGTGATTGCTACTAAGGCTTCATCTACATCAAGCTCATATCCAAATTGCCTTAGCTATCTTACTCTTGGTATTGCTACCTAGATGTAGATGTTGTCAATGTCAACCAAGAAGCATATGTAATTCATGTGCTTTTCCACTAGGGAAATTGGTATTCTGACCCTTTGCTTTATGGATTTTTTAAAATCTTCAAAGTAACTTGTCATTTGTGCTTCAAATTTGTCACCTATTTGATCAATGAACTCATTGATTTGTGTAAGTGTAGTTTTGATAGGGTTCCAATTCACCTTTCCTATAGAAGGAAACTCTTCCATAACATAAAAGAATATACACATGAGAACTAAACCAAATTTATATTGAGCACCTTTTGATCTCCTTACTGCTCCTAAGTTTTCATTAATTTTCTACAACATAAGTTCTGACAGATCATATGTGTGATCTTTCTTCACCAGTTTATAGGCTACATCCACTACTATACAAGGTACGTTGTTCAGTCTACTTGATTGGTAGAATTTGTGACATATTATTCTCATAGAAAAATCTAGAAGAGGATCAGTGATAGTGTCAATAGTCATACCCCTCTTATTTTATTTGGCTCTAGTATTCCTTTCAATGATTTCTTTGGAATCACTGCAAGGGTCTTAAGCTGATCTAGAGTTACGAAACCAATAACCCTATGCACTATCCTTTTAGTAATCTTTACTAATCCTATTTCCAAATATAAACATCCATTGTGAATCCTACTAAGGATAATCCATATCTATTCAGTTTTGAAACCAGGAGGGTAAACTAGGGCATTGATCAAACCCTTCTTCTCAATAATCTAGAACTCGTCTTTTAAAATCTTGTTCTCACACAATTTATCATAGGCTTTGAATATCTCCAAATCACCTACTACACCTATTTTGCAATTATAACATTTTCTCACATCTTGCACCATGACAACTTTAGGTGGAATGATAGACAATGCACCGGCTAGGTCATTTTTGTAGGCGACTTCAGGTATTGGCCTAAACTCGAGTTGTTTTACCTCATTGCTAACTAATTGAACCTCATGACCTTCCTTTCCTTTGGGGTTCCTTGAACTAGAAGCCATTATACTGAACTAGGGTTTAAATATATCAAAAACTTTAACTTTGCATAGCTCAACACTTGATAAATACCTTTGAATCAATGAATTTGTGTTGAATTACTGTTAAAATTCATTTAAATGGCTATTAGGTTGTTGTATGATCACTCCTTCACTCTTATCATCTTTCCTCTGTGTTTGAATGGCATGAAAATGATCAAAATTCAACCTTATACCTATCAAAACCTAGCATTAAATGCTTCATGCATATAGTTGTAAACTCGACACTTGAAGGATTCAACATGAATCAGCTCCCATTGTATTTCATTTAATCATCTTCCACTAGACTTCTACTATACTCAGCATCTATTGACATATCTCAACTCAGCATCAACCATCAACCTGATCGCTATCAAGAACATGACATCCATTGGAACTTTACTCGACATTTGAGGATAGTTTGGTAGTATAGACAAAGACTTTAAATTTTTTCTTGGAATCTTTTCTCATGTAGATTTCTTCTTTGCAATACTTCTTTATCTTGGAACTGATGTATGATATGACTTTGTATATCAATCCCATACACTCACTTTTTTTCTTAGTTGGATGAAGTGTGATCACTTGACCTCTTGGGTGAAGTGATCTCCCCATTTGATGTGTTGCACTCATCTTTATTTTTCCAAGTCTTGTTCATTTGCCCTCTTATTTGTTCAACATCAACCTTCTCTTTTCCTTTGTTGACTTCTGTCTTGGGTGCTTTTGATTTTGTTGGGCAGTTCCTGTTGATATTTCCAGTCTTCAAGCAACTAAAACATGTATTTTAACTTAACCATCTATTTTAATTCACTCTAAAATTTGTCCTTATTCAATTTTAAGGAATTTATCCATACTCCTAACAATAGTGATAGCTATGCCTAGTGTTGTAATCCCAGTTGTAGTGATTACCATGGTTGTTTCCTTTTGTAGCCTGATTAGGTGTCCACATAGGCTTTGATCTACATTCATATGCTCTATGTGCATACTTTTTGCAATTGTAGCAATGACTTTCAAATCTTGGTGTCCTTATGGTCTTGATTCTACATTCATGTGTTTGATGTCCTTGCCTTTTGCACTTGTGACAAAAGCTTGCATTTGTAGGCTTATCATGCTGATGACCATTCTTGCTCCTACATACATTAGAGGTATGTCCCTTTTTACCACAAAAATGACAAGTAGGTTTAGTATTCTTACCTTTGTTACTCCTTTCTTCTGTAGTCTTGGATGATTCTCCTTGCTCAATGCTAGTGTAACCAAGTCTTGAAGTATCATTACTAGCCCTTGGTGATTTTAGTAATTGTTCAAAGTACTTGATAACCTCATTGGGTTTGTTGAAGCTTTCTACTATATCCTTTTCTCCTTTCAATTCATTATACAATTTATCATTTTGTATTTTCAATGTAGTGATCTCAATGTCCTTCATGTTTAGCTCATGATGAGAATTCATCATCTAGCTTAAGGTGTCTAGCTACATGTTTGAGATCCTCTCAAACTCAATTTTCTTCTCTTCCAGTCTGTTGGTAAGATTTCTCTTGTCATATTTTATCATGGCCTTGTCTTCACTGGCTCTCTTCTTTTGTTCAACCACTTCACAAAGCATTATGGCTTGTGATTCATGTTCAAGCTTGAGTAATCTAATTTCTTCAGCTTGTGTTATGTTTTTCTCCATTAGTTCTGCTATTGCTGCATCAAATTATTTGGAATATCCATTGAAAAATACTTGTGTGGTATCAATCTCCTTGTAGTGTATATCATTTTCAGCTATGTCCATCTCTTTCCTTCTTTTAAAGGCTTTCTCAATTCTTCTTTGGCTTCTTCCACTTTGTGTAGAGAGAGGTGCACATCAATCACCTGATTTTCTATGATCTTCCCAAGTTTGAAGACTTCCATCTCCTGACCTTTTCTCTAAGTTGTTAGGCTTCTCCTTGTGAGAACCTAGGCTCTGATACCAATTGTTGGAATGTTCAAAAATGGGAATAGTGCTTCTGAGAGGGGGGGTTGAATCAGAAGTACCACACTTTTAACCTTTTCTAATCCTTTAAATCAAATAACTAAAAATAAGATGCATGCATGTAAACATATTAAGCAAACATAAAGCCAACACATGCACATAACACACATAACACTAGATTTGATAACCCAAAAACTCTCCAAGGATAAGAAGGTAAAATTAGGGTGGGGATGATACCCACAAAAATCACTACAACAATAATTTTTTGACCACTTCTGATGGTCTATCCTATTAAAGGCTTTACACTATGTCAATAGTGACCCAGTTAGAGGATTTACAAACACTTTACATGAAGTGTCACCCTTTTAAAGGATTCAATCACCTCTTTAAAGGATCTACAAAGTAGATCTTAAGCTAACCTATCAACATAGGATTTTTACTTATCTAATACAATGGCTAGAAAGTATTAGAAAGCTTTGACCTGATTGCTTACAATCTTCAATTTCTTATTTTAGGCACTTGATCTGCTCACTCTGGTCTTGATCCTCTAAGATCTGATATCTGATTGTGTCCCTTGTCTATTGTACTATTCTGATCAACTAGATATGTGATTGCTACTCTGTTCCTCTAAGTCTTTCACTCTTCACATTGAATTTTGCTATAGTTTCCCCATACACTGTTCTCTTTCTCATATGGAATGGGGTTTTTGACCTTGTTTTAAAGATTGTGAAGACTTAGGGTTAGGTATGGATCTATGATCCATATTGAATCTTTAAGTTCTTGCTCATTCCTTGCATTTTTCTTATTGGTTGTATGCCTTCTCCATTTTTTGATTAGCTACATGCTAATTGTATAGGAAATGTAAAAAAATCATCCTTATCCTTTTTCTCCTTTGAAATTCTTCTATGTCGGCTCCAAAAAATGGTTTGCATTTGAGTTTGTGAGGGTACAAACTTATATGTTGATTCTATGTTACTCGGCACATATTAGACTACTAGTGCTCGGCACATGTTGTATCCTAGTTTTTTTGGCACCTGTATAGTTCTTACTCACTCGGCATATGAATCATTCTAACTTGCTTGGCATCAACTGTGACTTGAAACTTATATATCACTCGACACTTATATAATACTCGATATCTAAAGTCACTTGACACCTATTGAAATACTGGCTCGACATACATAGTGTACTCGGCTTCAATATAGAAAGTGGTTAAGTGTGTTGACACTCAATTGTCAAAACTATTCTAAGACCAACATTGCTAGCTATGATCCATGTCTCATTTATGCTAACATGAGAGACAAGAGCCATCTTATCTCCTTCATCATCAGATTCATCTTTTACAGCAATATACATTATTTCATCCTCGTTGTTATCAAAATCTTTAGCCATAAAACAAGTTTTCTTACCTTTGTCTTTGTAGGATTTGTGACCTTCAAATTCCTTCTTGCCTTTGTACTTGTGGCTTTTCTTCTCTTCCTTGTTTTCTTTGTTTGGGCACCTAGTAGCAATATGACCAATTTCTTCACAAGAAAAATATATTAGAGGGATTTTACCTTTGTACTTTCCTCTGCTCTTAGAATATTTCTTTGCAAGTAAAGCTTCAACAATTTCAAGATCATTGTCTGAACTTTCTTCAGTTGCTTGTTCACTTTCTGATTGATTATTTTTTATTTTCTTACCTTTTTGAGTGAGATTTTAACTTCAAATGCAAATTCAATATTTTTTTAGGCAAGAAGATAGTTGTCAAAATTATCTAGTTCAAAAGTTGTCAATCTTCCTACTAAGGCATCCAAACTACTTGTTATTTAGATCACATCTCTTTTCTTAAATATAAAAAACTCTAATTGCATAGATAGGAAGCAATGTTCTAAGTACTTTACTTATAATAGTTTCTTCTTTGATTTCTCCTCTAGATTCTCTGATTGCACTAACACTAGCCTTGATTCTTTCCACATATTTTGGAACATTTTCATCTTCTCTCATCCTCATTTGATCAAATTGTCCTCTGAGGATTTCTAATTTGGCTCTTCTCACATTGTCATCTCCTCCATAGATTTCTTTTAGCTTATTCCATGTATCAAAACTAATTTTATAGTCTTTGACCTCATTAAATTTAGCATAACTGAGGGCAGATGTGATATCAATCATCATGATGTTATGGTTCTTCTTCTCAGCAATGTCATCAACTGATAATGTTTCAGTGGGAGTTTTATATTATTCATCAAGATATTTGCATCTTGAATCACTAATGGTATCTAGATGAAGCCTCATAAGTCCTTGCCATGCTACAAAGTTATCTCTTTTCAGCATTGGAATCTCTCTCTTGTAAGACATTTTATTCTTTAGCTTAGGTCCTTGAAACCTTCTCTGCAAGAACAAAAGCTCTGATATAAGAGGATTAATTGAGGGGGGGGGGGGGGGTGGGGTGAATTGGTTACCACAAAAATAAATCCTAGATCCCTTAGATGTCAACTATAAAATTCAAACTGATAAAACAAATTGTTGTTACTTGGTAAACACACTGAAATTGTTGTAACTCGGTAAATGTAGAGTGTGAATTAATTTTGAATCTTAAGATGTTATCATTAATTACTTGCAAGCATGAAAGAAATAAAATGAACACATGAGACACTAGGATATAATGTGGAAACCTAATTTTGGAAAAACCACAAATGTAACTACTATTATTTTTCACTCTTCTGAAGTGAGCCCTATTAGGAGCCAACCTTGTTAAGGGTTACAAAATACACTGTTAGGTGTGACATTGTTAAAGGATTTAATCACTCTGTTAGGAGTGGCTTTGCAAAATATTTTTAAAATTTTCAAAGGAAATTCCACCTTGTTAGAGGATTTACAAATGGTTGTTAAACCAACTCTATTAAGAGAGTTTAGATAACTGCTACAATGGTTAGAGAGTAACAATGAAATGACCTGATTATGATGCAACTGAATTGCTGATTATAGATCTTTGCTTTGGTTCATATTTTATTCTTCCTAATTGAATAACACTTTTTTGTGTCACAAGGATACCTTCTTATCCTTCAAGTTTTCTTCCTCTTCTTATCTCTTTTCAACTCATTCAACTTGCACACATCACACTCATGCTTGAAATCACAACTTGATCTTTAATTTATACCTTGCAAATTGTCAAGTTGGCTCAAATACAAATTAGAATAACCAATATTCATCACCTCAGTTGGCTAGAATCAATGGATAAAATAATTAAGCTTTATATGCCAAAACAAGAAAATCTCTTGGTAGCTGACCCAGCTCAGTAGAAACTGATTCTAAAGTGATTCTTTGTGTTAACCAATAGAAGCTCGGTTAACACTGTGAACTTACAAAATTCCTTTGGTAACTAAGTGAACTCAGTTAGTACTAACACTATTCAACTTTCCCTTCATTAATTGAGTGAGCTTGGTTAACACTCTTTTCATCTTAACTTCCTTCAATGCCCAAGTGAGCTCAGTAGAAACTGCCTTCTGTATAGAGTAAACTCAGGAATGCTTAGTAGACTAGGAAAATTGTCTTCATTGACCAAGTGAGCTCAGCATGCACTAACTATCAACTGATATGAAATTTGTGTGACATCAAAGATAACACACAATTGATCAATTATATCCAATAGTCTTTTCCTAGTGGGGAAGGATGTCACGACCCACCTTGTGTGACTACTTTTTGGTAGGAGGTTGTCAACACTTTTTGACTCAATCGATTAGGATTGGTTGACCTCGATTGGAGAATTTTATCTTTGCATCAGTTTGTGTGAGTTATACACTAAGTCATTATGTGTTTGACTTAAAACTATAGTTTATATAATCTTGGTCGATATGTGTTTCGACTATATAAAATTGTGGTTTTGGTTTCTTTATTTTATGTGATGAAGACCTTGTTCAATTATGAGTGTTGATTGACTATGTATGACTCAACTTGAGTTGAATATTATATAGACTCTAATTAGATCATTATTGTTGATGTTATTTGGGTAATTTAATTTAATTATCATTATGATAGTCATAAAATGTTTGATCTTATGAGATTTTGACATGATGGTTAAACTTTTTTTTGTATTTACATGTTATATCTTATGATGAATAATGAATGATTAGGATTTATATTATTTAAATGTAAATAATATTTTGAATTTTGATAGAGATATTGTATTTAGGATGTTATTTTATTTATCACCATGTTGGAAATACTAATGCGTTAGCATGTTTGAGGTTGTGAGTGTGCAGGTACTGAAGGCAAAAGAGTCATTGAGGTAGAGCAATTTAGCTCCTCGATAGGGTTGGCCCAGAAATTGTATGTTGTAGTCACACACACTTAGTTTTTATTTGAATTATTATAATTTAGGTTTTAATATTTAATATTATACTCTTAATTTATTTTCAATTAGTAATTACAAGCTTGAATTTGAAATGGTAATTAGTTGAGAAATTAAATGATAACTAATAGTTTGCCAATTTTGAAAATGGTGGTTTTGAATTATAAGTAACAAAATAAATAGAACTTATATTTTTATTAAGCCATGTGTATTTTTCATTTATGAAACCATGATGTTACTGCTAAAATGGGGGAAAAGAGCCATTCAAGAGGAGGAGGTGGGTAGTGTTTTAAAGAGGAGAGAAGTCATGCAGGGAGTAGCTATTTTAAGAAGGGGAAGAAAGAAGCTATTTAGGAAGGAGGGAAAAGGCATTCTTGTGGGTAATGAAGTCTTTTCAATTTCCAGTGATAGAGGAGTGAAAGAGGAGGTAAGAAGAGAGGAAAAAGAATTTTTTGGAAGGAGGCCATGTTAGAGAAGTCTTTGGAACATTTGGCAACAATCAAATTTATCATAAGTTCCCTTTTTCTTTTTGATTGTGCTGGTAGATTAAGTTATTGTATGGAAGATCTAATTAATTAGTTTTGTAATTCTTACATAATCTAAATATTTTTTACATACATTTTTATGATTTGGACCATTTCTTTTGTGGATAAAAATCTTTTGGTAATGTTGTTGACTTACTAAAATTGTTGATTTATCCTAATTCGTTAGTTAAATGATTATAACAATGGAGAAATGAATCTGGTTTTTGATGTCTAAATAACTTCCCTACAATACATTTTTGTCGTGAATTCATAATTGTTCATTTCCAGTGATGTTTTCTTATTCACCACTTTAGATCTTGTTTTACGTAATAGTTATAAGGGATGGATTTTTCTTACTATTTGTTGTTGATTTAAAATGAACATTAGTTAATTGACATTAGATTTCCACAATCCATTGATAATATTCTGAAGTTTTTATGGAATTTGATTGTGTAGCATTTTTTAGCATCAACATTTTGGATCACACACAGTGATCCATCATTAGGATGAATAGTTGGAGAATAGATGAATCACTATTCATCCTGATGATGGATTACTATGTGTGATCCGAAACATTGATGCTAAAAAATTCTACACAATCAAATTCCAAAAAAACTCCAAAATATGAACATTAGTAACGATTGCTTCTTTATACTTTTAGTTAACCCATTAAAGGTATGACACAAATTTTACCATTGACTATCAAATGAAGAGCTTCTAACATTTTTGCCAATATTTCTCTATATAAATCAACATCAATATATTTTAGCATCTTTATAAATTTTAGCCAAGTCCAGCATGCCTTTGAAAAGGTCTATGAAATCCCTATCATTTATAGAATAATAATTTTTCTTCACCTAGGGATCAGATGATTTTGCTTCACTTTTCTCTTTGGAGGTCAAAAATCTCTCACACCTCCTTACTTTCAGTTGCATGAATTTAGTAATCTCCATCTTTGATTGGGAAAATGAGTGTGCAGATAGGAGAGTTTCTACATAGTTTTCTTTTTGTAATTGAATCTACTAATAATTGGCTAGCATTTGAGTCCTGTGCTTAACCATTCTCAAAAATAAAAAGAACAAAACAAATCAAAACATATAGGCATCTTGTTGAGATAATGGATGTTGCACACATTGCATAATATTGTTATATTATTTTATTTTATTTTATTATGTAATGTTGCACCTAGATGGATGTGCAACATGTAAAGATTCCTATGGGATATACTTGATGAGTTGTATTGTAACATTGTGATAATATTTTATGTAATTATTTAATATTGGGGAAAAGAATTAAATGCCAAATATTAAATACGGGGTTAGTGGGTTAGGTAGGACATGGTTTATGTAATACCACTTGGTGATTTTGTGGGACTTGCTACTATATAAGTAGCCACAAGGGTAGTTGTTGTCTATGAGTGACAAGGAGAAGGAAAAAAAAAGGCAAGAGTCAAGTGGGACAAGGCTTGATAGATTAGCCAAGGGAACATTTGTGAAGGTTGGAAGCATGGCATGGGATGTGTAGATTCATGCTTATTCACATGGATTGTGTGGTTGTGGCTATGGCTTTGAAGGCTTTCATGATTGTATTACAATGGTATTTTTGCTAAATAATAAATGGTGATGGATGCTTTTGGAGGCTGGGTTTTTCCCTCAATAAGGGTTTCCCAGGGTATATCTTGTGTCACTTTTTTTGTGGGTATGTTGTCTATTCTCTTGCATGTGGATTTTAATTCTATGTTTATTTTAGATCTATTATGGGTTATGTGGAAACTGTTATATTGTTTTTTGTGAGTTTTCTTACAAGTGGTATCAGAGCTATGGTTTTATTGTTATAACCCTAGATTGAATCCATGTGTATGCATGAGAGGATTAAAGAAAGGGCAAGATGTATGAGTCATTAATTGCAAATCTGAGGGTTTTGGCTTTGCTATTATGATGGGATGTTGGTAGATTTTGGGCATGTGAAATTGTTGGACAAAAAGGATTTTTTGGATGTTTCATTTAAATGAGGGCTTTAGAGGGGAGCTTGTAGCAATGACCTCCTAGGTAAAAACAAACCTCACCATTAGATTTGGGTTGATATTTCCATAAAGTTTGATATATAATATGCCCTAGTTTGGCCATGTTCAGAGGAAATAAAGGAGTTTTTTAGTTTCATCCTATGATGACCATCAAATTTAATCTCATCGAAATTTTCATGATAAAAAAAATTTTGCAATGAAAATGTTAAAAAGACTGTCTTAGTAAAATGACCATAACTTTCTCTCAAGATATCAAATTTTAGATTTTTTACAGGCTTGGAAGGCTAATTTTGAGCACTACAACTTGGTGTAGGTTTGGTTCTATGATTTTGACATTTTGTCAGGTTTTAAGAGCCCAAAAGTCAAATGTTGTTTGTTTTGAGCATGGATTAGGGTATAACTTGGGCATAAAGAGTTGGATTTTGGACTTCGAGTAGTCAATGAAAAGCTCTTGGAGAGCTCTACATATTGGGTCAAATTTGATGTAGGTTTGGCACGGTTTATTTGGTGATATATTGATCTGAATAGTTTATAGATATATATTGACTATGGTAACATTGTGAGTTTATGGCATTGTATATTTTGAAAATTTTGAATTTGATGTCATTGTATGCTTAATTCATATTTCAAATTGGTCTCATGATGATATTGTTATCAGTGTTTTATTTTGGATATGTATGATGACTTGTTGGGTCTACAAGTTGTGAAGTGTTATAAGCAGTCTATGCTTATATGTTGCATTTATGGCTTGGTTATGGGTTTTCTTTGCCCATTGATCTTTCATTTATTGATGTATATTTATATTGGTGACTTGGATTTGGGTTGTCTATGCCCTAAGTCACACAATTTGATGATTTTTTCATCATGTGTCATGGATAGCTTGGATACACAATTTAGTGGGAGCTTGTGACAGTGATGAGACCTAGAAGATCTTCATGTAGGAGATGGATGTTATGATGTCATTGGTGACTTGGTACCATGGTTGAGTGGGAGTTGTTGGCATTGATATATTTATTGAATTTTTGTAGATGTTGGAGATTTGTGTTAGATCCTATTGCTACAAAAGCATCTTTGGCATTTGCATGGTGCACTTATTATCTTCATGGTGTGTGAAGATGGTTAGATCTTAAGGACTCATGGAGTTCTCGGTTATCCTCATGGTGGTTGGAGATGGTTCTTCATGGTATGTGGAGATGGTTTTCTTCATGGTGTGTGGAGATGGTTGCATCTTGAGGACTAATGAGGTTTTTGGTAAAAGTGTGGTTTATGCTTTTATTTGGCATGTTATCCTTGGTGTGAGGATGGTTTTCATTTTTATGTCATGGTATACTCTTGATACACATTTAGAGTTGTGACATGTTATAGTATGTTCATATGTAGCATGTTATCTCTTTGGTTGAGATGGTTAGATCATGTTGTCATGTTATGTTCTTGTTCTTGGTATTGAGTACACTGATCGTAAGCTGGATACTTCATGATATTGCTTTGTTGCATTTGGAGTTGGCATGCATTTATTAGTTATAGATGCTCATGGAATTAGAGATGGTGGTGATGCTAATTTCTCTTAGATTAGAGAAGTATTTGTTAGAATAGTTGATGGTTTCAATAGGAAGTCTGACAAGAAGTCACGTGATAAGGACTTGAGAGGAGATTGTTCTTAGTAGAGTCTTGGTTGGAGACTTGGATATCTTGATGAGCAATCTCATTCTCCACTCTTGGTTTACTCGACGGTTTGCTACTTGAGAGGTATAGCCCACTTTTTTTTTTCTCAAGTGCATTATATTTATATTTGTCTTTCATGGATATGGATCTTGAGCTATGATACATGAGTTAGTTCTGGAGAGTTCAATTGAGAGATGGTTTAGCATTGGTTATCTCCATTTTCATATGTTGTTATGTCAGTTGAGTTTTGGAGATGGTTTTATATTGGGCATATTCCTTGGTTTACGAATGGTTTATGAGTTTGATCTTCTTGTGAGAGGCTTACATCCATGACTAGTTATATGGTATGGTTTGGGTGTTGTTGAGGCTTCTTGTTGAGGTTTTATGGAGGAGATCATACTTGCATAGTTTACATCTAGAGGTGTGTGTAGAAAGACATGATATAGGTTATGATTTGCATAGTTTCTTTTTGGTCTTGGTTATCTTCTTGGATGTTCAGTTTTACCTACATTGGATTTGAGATTGGTTAGAGATTATGATCACTGGTTTGTTCTTATGTATATCATGTGAGAGATGACATGGTTATTCATTTATATCTTTCCTCTTTTATTTGTGGAGAACATGGGAGAGCATTGGAGACTTGTTACGAGAGTTGTTCTTGCAAGTTATTGGTTTATGTGTTGTGGATATCCTTGAGACTACATGGATTCACTTCTTTGATATGTTGAGTGAATTGGTTATAGATTTGACATTATCTTTTGTAGTGGGAGCTTCTTCGTATATATGTGTTAGGTATTTCTTTTGAGGCTTGTGATTGTAGGTTATAGATTGGATATGTTGATGATGTGAGATTCACTTGGTATACCTTTGGAGGTATGGATAGTTGGATGGGTTTGGCACTTGTTATTGGTGTTATTTCTGTTATGGATATTTTTGACAACTATAGATACATGTGATTTCCTTTGGATTAGATTTTTTGTGCTTAGCATTTTAATTGGTACAAGATTTTATGTTCTTCAAATGTGACAGGTTTGGTGGTTTTCTCTTTGGATGGCTTCTATGTATGTCTGGTGGCAGTGGCATAATATGAGGTGAGATCATTAATGTTTGAGATGTTGGATAGTTTGATTTTGTTGCAGGTACTAGGATGGAGCACTTCATGTACTTTGATCCATGATGGTGGATGTGCTAGGAGGGATTATTCCCTTATTCATTTATGTGGCTATATATTGACCCTATGCACTGTATACAACAAGTGGGAGATTGTTGAGATAATGGGTGTTGCACATATTGCATAATATTGTTATATTGTATTATTTTATTTTATTGTGTAATATTGTGCCTAGATGGACATGCAACATATAAAGATTCCCATGGGATATACTTGATGAGTTGTATTGTAACATTGTGATAATATTTTATGTAGTTATTTAATATTGGGAAAAAGAATTAAATGTCCAATATTAAATGTAGGGTCAATGGGTTAGGTAGTACATGGTTTTAGCACATGGTTTATGTAATACCACTTAGTGATTTTGTGGGACTTGCTACTATATAAGTAGCCACAAGGCTAGTTGTTGTGTATGAGTGACAAGGAGAAGAAAAAAAGGCAAGCTTCAAGTGGGACAAGGCTTGACAAATTAGCCAAGGGAGCATTTTTGAAGATTGCAAGCATGGCATGGGATGTGTGGATTCATGCTTGTTCACATGGATTGTTTGGTTGTGGCTATGGCTTTGAAGCCTTCCATGATTGTATTGCAATGGTATTTTTGTTGAATAATAAATGGTGATGGATGCTTTTGGAGGCTGGGTTTTTCCCTCAATGAGAGTTTTCCAGGTTATATCTTGTATCCCATTTTTTGTGGCTATGTTGTATATTCTATTGCATGTGGATTTTAATTCCATGTTTATTTCAGATCTATTATGGGTTATGTGGAAATTATTATATTCTTTCTTGTGAGTTTCCTTACACATCTATCAAAATCAATCATAAATGTAGAGAAGGGGTTGAGTGTAAAGTGTTTTTCTTAAATAAACTTTTTAATTAAACATCACTTTGTGTGCTATCATTTTGTATTACCATGTGACTCCTAATGTTGACATTGGAGTACTTAGAAATCTTAGTAGTATGCACTATTGAAGATGTTGCAAATGTGTAATAAACTATATCCTCATTGCAGGATTAGTTAGTCTCAATCATCTGCTAATGTTTTGTGAAGTTTTGTTGATCTATGCATGAAGTGTCTAGAGGTCTTCAACTATACAATAAACCTTACCTCACTTTTGTTAGGAAAGCAACGGTGCTGAAAATGCTTTCCAAATGCTAAATGATAGGGAAATAAGAATAAACAAAATTATAGAGATGTGTAGATTAATAAACTATCAAAAAAAAATATCAAACACAAGATAGAGAAAACACAGATTTAACATGGGAAACCCTTCCAGGAAAAACCCACCACCCAAAACCCCAAGCAAGCTTTTGTATTATAGTAAATAAAATTTACATACAACACTCTAGATTTTTACACAAATTTAGACTACCTTTATAATCAACCTGATTTCATCAAGATATATTCAAACAAATTCTTGCAACCATTAAAACACCCTACAAATTTGTTACAAAATACCACAAATGGTTACAGGAAAAATGGTTTGTCAACTATCTATCACACATGGATGCCTTTGGTGTGTAAGGAAACTTGGCAACAAATAATATAACCATTTCCAAATAACCCATAATAGATCTAAAATAAACACAGAATTAAAATCCACATGCAAGAGAATAGACAACATACCCACAAAATTGTGACACAAGATATACCCTGGGAAACCCTCATTGAGGGAAAAACCCAGGCTCCAAAAGCATCCATCACCATGTATTATTCAGTAAAAAATAACATTTCCATACAACCATGGAAGCCTTCATGGCCATAGCCACAATCGAGAAAACTATGTGAACAAGCATGAATCCACACATCCCACGCCATGCTTTCAACTTTCACAAATGCTCCCTTGGCTAACCTGTCAAGCCTTGTTCCGCTCAACTCTTGCCTTTCTCACACTCTTACTCTCTACAACAACTACCCTTGTGGTTTCTTATATAGTAGCAAGTCCCACAAAACCACTAAGTGGTATTACATAAACCATGTGCTAAAACCATGTGCTACCTAACCCACTAACCCCACATTTAATATTGGGCATTTAATTCTTTTCCCCAATATTAAATAATTACATGAAATATTATCACAATGTTACAATACAACTCATCAAGAATATTCCATGGGAATCTTTACATGTTGCACGTCCATCTAGGCACAATATTACATAACAAAATAACAATATTATGCAATGTGTGCAACACCCATTATCTCAACATGGTGAACACTGACTTCTTCATTGTGCACAACATGACTTCACCATAATGTTTGACATCATCACCACCATACTATCTGACACTATGTACTATTGGTCACCTCTGTACGGTCTGACAACATGACACCATCATACTGTCTGACACCACATATTATTCGTCACCACCATATATTTTGGCACCATGAAACCACCATATTGTCTGACACCACTATATAGTACAGTGTTCACATCCACCACACACCTCTTTAATAATCACTATACATTAAACAAATATAAGTATCACCATACAGTGACTTAACTCTACTGTAAGATGGACTCATAGTACAGTGAGCCTGCAATGTATAATGCACTTCATCACTGTAACAATCTCCCACTTCATGAAGTTTAGAATCACTCTCTCATTATAGCTAACAAGAGTTAGGGGTATTAAGACCCATGGTTTTTGTGCACCATTTGAATTTAGTTGTGTTCACCAGCTTTGTCAATGCATCTGTAACATTTTGCCAAGTATCAACCTTTTCAAGATTTACCTTTCCATCTTCAACCATGTCACATACAAAGTGTTATTTATGTTAATATGCTTTTTTCTAGCATGGAAAGTGGGTTTTTTTGCCAAACATATTGCACCTTTACTATCATAGAGAATTGTAATTCTTCCTACATCATAGCCAATATCTAAATACAAACACTTAAACCAAATTTCCTCCTGACATGTATGAGTAGATGCCATGTACTTTGCCTTAGTTATCAACAATGTAGTTACACTCTTTTGTTTTCTCATCCAACTAATAGCCCCACCATTCTCCATGAATACATATCCACTGGTGGATCTTCTCCTGTCAATATCCTCGGCCCAATCTATGTCAACATAACCTTGAATGTTAACCTACCTATTAGATCCCACTAAATTCCCTTGATAACAAAACATTTATTGTGACATACCCTTCAAATATCATATAACTCTTCTCATAGCATCCCAATGTGACTTGCCTGAAGTTGCTTTAAACTGAATCAATACTCCCATTGCTTGTGTAATGTCTAGTATTGTACTGACCATTGCATACATAATGCTTCCAACAACACTTGCATAAGGTACCTACTTCATCTCTTCAATCTCATCAGGAGTTCCTGGAATATCATTGACAGACAACTTCGTTCCATGTAACACTAGAACTACCTGTTGCTTGTAGTCAGTCATATTAAATTGCTCCAAAAAATTGATAATATATTTTATTTAGCTCAACCAAAGTTTTCTACCTACCTGGTCCCTTATAATTTCCATCGCCAAAATAAATTTTGCCAACCCTAAATTTTTCATTTCAAACTTTAGGAATAAATGAGATTTTAATTCTAAAATCATTTCCTTACTATTTCCTATAAACAACATCTTGTCTACATATAGAGCAATAATAAGTATCTGATCACCTTCAACTTTATTATATACATAGTGATCTGATTTAGATCTCATAAAACCCAAAGACAAAACATATGTATCATATTTTTGGTACCACATTTTGGGTGACTATTTCAAACCATACAAAGATTTTTTTAATTTACATACCAAATGTTCTTTACCTTTTTCTACAAAGTACTCTGGTTGGGACATGTATATCTCTTCTTCAAGATCACTATGAAGAAATATCATCGTCACATCCATCTGCTCAATTTCAAAGTCATGTGCTGCTCCAAGTGACAATAAAAATCTAATAGATGTTAGCTTAGCCATAGGAGAAAATATTTCTCCATAATCAATCCCTTATTTCTGAGAATACCCCTTCACAACCAATCTTTCCTTGTACTTGTCAATCCTTCCATCTAGATCGTACTTCTTCTTAAAGACCCATTTACATCCTACGGGTTTCCTCCCATTAGGAAAAGGTAATAGATCCTAGGTTTCATTTTTTTCCAAAGATTTCATTTCATCCTTCATGGCTAACAATTAGGAATTTGAATTTGGCATATTAATTGCTTCTTTGACAATCCTAGGCTCATCAACATCTGCAAGAAAAGCATAGGCATAATTAACATTCAACATGGAATAATTAAATTTCTTTGGTGAATAACTATACCTACCAAGTTGTTCCCTCTCCCAAGTAGATCTCCTCACTTCTTATGGTAAAACTTCCTAAGGTTCATCATGAGGCTCAAGATCATGTTCTTCTTAACTTGTATGATCGCTCAAGCTCTAATTGTTCTCATTCTTAGGTATTTCTAGATTCTCATTCTCAGCTTCATTTGGAGTTTGAAATACTTCCTATCTAGAAGCTAAAAGGATTTGAACTGCTTCTTTTCTCTTCCCAATTTTCTCTAGCTTCTCAAGTGAGTTAGGTTTCGTTTCACAAAAGATAACACTCCTACTATATAAGACCTTTTTAGTGAGAGGGTTCCACAATTTGTATCCCTTCACACCAATACCGTACCTGATGAAGATACACTTCACAGCTTTGTTATCCAACTTTGACCTATTCACTTTAGGTACATGAGCATATGCTTCATAGCCGAAAACATGCAAATTTCTTAATGAGGGCTTCTTACTAGACCATGCTTCCATAGGTATCTTGTGAATTAGTGTTGTCATAGGAGAATGGTTCAACAAGTAACATGTTTTTGCCAGTACTTCAACCCCAAAACTTTTGATCTAGACTAGCACGACCCAACATGCTCCTTGCTCTCTCTATCAATGACCGATTCATCATTTCTGCTACTCCATTTTGTTTTAGAGTATAAAGCATTGTCTTATGCCTCTTTATGCCATGATCTACACAAAATTTGTCAAAATCTGCATTGCAAAATTTTCCACCATTATCTATCCTTAGACATTTAATATTTCTTCCAATTTGATTTTCAAAAAGGTTTTTAAATTCCTTAAACTAACTATACACTTTTGATTTGTTCTTCAAAAAATAAACAAATGTTCTTCTTGAATAATCATCAATAAATGATACATAATATCTTGAATTAGGCAAAGAAGGAACATCAATAGGACCAAACACATTAGAATGAATATAGTCCAAAAAACTAGAAGATTTTTTAGAATTGGAATAAAACTAAACATGGTTTTGTTTTCCTTAGATGTAATGTTCATAGAAATCAAATTCAAGGTTACAATCAACCAACCCCTCAACCAAGTTTTTATTCTTCAAGGTTTTTAAACCTTTCTGACCAATATGGGCAAGCCTATGATGCTAGAGCATTATTTTTTCTGCGAGAAGTTTAACTTCCATAGCATTTGGGCCATGGGTTGTGTCATTACTTCTACTAGACTTTACAGAGATAGTATTACAACACATAGGTTTGGTATCTAACTTATATAGTGTTCCAGTGCATTCACCCTTAGCTAGAACAATAGAACCCCTAGTCATCTTGCAACCACCATGGACAAATGTTACCTAAACTCCAACATCATTCAGCTTTCTTATAGACAGTAAGTTTCAAGCCAGATTGAGTATGTGAAACACTCCATCAATTCCTTTTATTCTGTCGTCTAGAAACTAAATTCTAACTCTTCCTTTGCTAACAATTTCTAGTGTGGAATTGCTCGCCAAGAATACCTTTCCACCATTGATGGTTCATATTTTGAAAACCATTCTTTATGAGATGTCATGTTAAATGATGCTCTTGAATCCACCAACCACACGTCATCAGATGCAGGCACTCCCAAGGTTGCTACAAAGGCATCAACATCACTTTGAGAAGATTCAATGTTGGAAGTAAATTTCTTCTTCTTCTTTTTCTCCTCCTTACAATCCTTTTAGATATGACCTTTATGCCTACAGTTCCAATACTTCACCTTGAACTTCTTTCCAAGAGTGGCAGATTGCTCTTTAGACTTTGACTTTGTGTCCTTTTTCTTACTCTTTTCCTTAGATCTTCCTCTGACACTCAAGGCTTCTTTGGCTAGCTTAGAGGACTTCTTTTGCATCTCCTTTGATAGAAGTGCAATTACTACTTTGTCCATTTTCAACTTGGTATTCGTACTTTCGATGGTCATTACCAAATGATCCCACGAATCAGGCAATGAGCATAACAATAACATGCATCAATCTTCTTCATCAATAGACACACCAAAAGATGTTAACTATGCAATCACCATATTAAATGAGTTTAGGTGATCTACCATAGGCATTCCTCCATCCATCTTCAAGAAGTACAATTTATTTCTTAGAAAAATCTTGTTTACCAAGGATTTTCCCTAATAAATGCCTCTTAATTTTTTCCACAAGGAATGTGTAGTTTTCTCTTGATGGACATTCAATAAAATTGAATCTATAAGACTCAATCTTATCAATCCTCTAGTCTTCTGGTCCATTACTTCCCAATCTTCTTGTTTCATGCCTACAGGCTTAATGCTTGACATGGCACTCCATAGGTCTTGATCAACTAGCAAATCTTCTACTTTAAGTTTCCACAACTCAAATTTTGTGCCATTGAACTTTTCAATGTTCACTCATCCTAACATACTCGCCATCTCAATTTATAGACAAAAAACTTGCAAACTCCCACTGAAACCAAATTGGCACAAAAAACCAAACTTTACCCAACAAGGATAACACAACTGGCCAAGCTTTGATACCACTTGTTAGGAAAGAAACGGTGTGCAAAATGCTTTCCAAATTCCAAATGATAGGAAACTAAGCATATACAAAATTATAGAGATTTGTAGATTAATAAACTATCAAAAAAAAGTATCAAACACAAGACATAGAGAAAACATAGATTTAATGTGGGAAACCCTTCCGGGAAAAACCCACCACCTCAAACCCTGAGCAAGCTTCTGTATTACAGCAAATGAAATTTACATACAACACTTTGGATATTCACACAGGATCAGATTGCCTTTACAATCAACCTGATTTCATCAAGATACATTGAAATTAATTCTTGTAGCCATTAAAACACCTTGTAAATTCATTAGAGAATACTAAAAAGGGTTACAAGCAAAATAGTATGTCAACCATTTGTCACACACAGATGGCTTCGGTGAATACAGACTGCTTCACCATATACAACATGACTTCACTATACTATCTGACACCATCACCATCGTATTTTCTGACACCACATACTATTTTTCACCATCGTACTATCTAGCACCACAACACCACCATACTGTCTGACACCACGTATCATTCATTACCACCATATTGCATGGCACCACGACACTACTATACTATCCAACACCAATATACAGTACGGTGGTCACATCCAGTGTACACCGTACATTAAAAATATAACTATCATCGTATAGTCACTTACCTCCACCATATGATGGACTTGTTGTATAGTTAGGCTACACTGTATGGTGCACTTCATCACTATAACAACTTTGACTGGTAAGGAATATTTGACACAACATATACATCCGAAAATGTTTTGATAAATGAAAATTTAACTACAGTATGACTAACCCTCTTAACAATGTAATGGGCCTTCTAAAACACGAGTTGTATTTTAACTCAATTTTTATCATTAAGGAAATTAGATAATTTAATTACGTATATTAAAGCTTTTAAAAGTTTCATCTTGGTATAGATGTTTATTGGATTACATAAAGATATATATTGGAAATAATTTTTGACTCTTGGAAAGGGTGTTGAATGTTAGTTTAAAGAGGAGGGTAATTATTGCAAAATGTGTATTATTTTTCGTTAGAAATTACCTACCAATCTTTTACACTAAACTGGTTCATGATGCTTGACCTAGCTCCATAAAACAATTATGCATATGTTTGAAATGCAAGGTTAAATTATTATTTTTCATTCTTCCACATCCTTATGCATGTTTCTACTAGACATATGTGTAAGTAGATTAGGCACATGGCTGCACTAGATCCTTTCGATCCAATTGTACCAAGTTTCTAGACTTCTTGTGCTAGGGTTAGGTAGTTCTTCTTTATGGGAGAACCTTGGGGAGCTAACCACTTCATGGTTGGGTGGTAAAAGTGCTTGGACCACTCTTCTGTCTCATGATAGTAGATGGAAAACATTCTGATGGCTTGGAGATAGGATTACATGTGGATGGGCTTACAAGTCTGGTGGCATATTATTTTATGTGTTTTATGTTATTGTACGTTTATCTCATTTGACGTACCGATGCTATGCTTATGTTCAACATGCAAGTCAGCATACTTATGATAGATGATTGATGTGTAGACATTATGACTTTTGTTGGTTTATGATATCGGCATGTGGTCAATTTTGTAATGTTAGATGTATAGAAAGATTATGGTGTTTATGTAATAATGATATGTAATATCAGTTTTTTTCAACTCAACTAAATGTCTCTATGTATAATTTCCAAATTTTATTTTAAATTTGAACAAGTAATTATACTTATGAAGTTGACTTATGACTTTTCAAATTTTTATTTTTGCATTTTATGGTTGATTTACATACATGACAAATGTTAGAGAATTCAGTTCCTACACAAACTAAGATGTTTGTAATTTTTTGTCTATGGATTTTCATTGCACCATAGGACCAAACAAGGGTCACATAGATGAAACACACATTTCTACCTAAAAATTCTAAATATCAATAAAAAATTCAAGTGAAAATAAAAATTGAATCAAAAGGAAGGTTATAAGTTACAAGTGTCAGGTACATCCTAGAGCGCTTATATTGCATTTGCGACTCAAAATGAAGCTTCCCCATAGGGACTGACATTTTTCCCTTAGAGAAGGTTTTGAAAAGTAAAATATTTGAAATAAATTGAAGGTAACCCATTTGGTCCTTATATAGGTCTTGGCCAAATTATTAAAAGTTCTTTGATTTGTGTGAAACTCACCCTTACCTAATTTGAAAGTCTGAAGTCTATTTTAGGGATCAAAATGAAAATCTAATCATGTCTAACATCTCAAAATTATGATTTAAATTTTTTGAGATGGATGCAGTCAACTACTTGTGCAATCAATAAATTATGATGTGCAATCAAACCAAAATGTTACGAAATCATCTCTAAGTAAATTTCAAAAATTATCATGAAAAGTCAACTTTGGTCAACTACAGGAAAACTTGGTCAAACTTGGTCAATAGGGCCTCAAGTCAATATAGAATGTGCTCCAAATATTATGTAAATAGTTCAAAATTAGATATAGTCATTCCTATATCATTTTTATCATCATATTACATCAAACAATTTTGAATCATCATTGTATTATATCACATTTTGATTTCACTCCCAAGGGGGTAGGACGATTACATCATCAAATCATCTATCATAAAATCAATAAATCTACTAATCTAATCAAAATTAAAAGACATCATTACAAGGGGCATCTCAGTTTTATGAAAACCCATATCAAACTAAAGCTCTCTAAATTTTCTATGCTTATCTCAACTTCATCAAACTCCATACCAAGTTGAGGGTTACTGCATGATTTTATTAGGATCCATATCACATCACTCTTATATATCACATCTCAATAAAATCTCTAGAGGCATATAAGGTTGATGAAGACCCATATCTATATGATATTATCTTATCATCTTATCAATCAAGTGATTGACTTCATTAGGACCCATATCAAGTAAATTATCCCATTCAGTTTCTTCATGATAATTATGTTCATTATGAACCATATCAATCTAATTGTTCATTACATATCAATGTTAGATCAAGGTTTCTAAGGGATGTTAGAATGAAAACCATCAGTTCCAACAACCTAGCAAGAACAGGGATGAGGGAATAGAGCACATTAGCTTGTTGCCATTCAAATTTAGTGAACCAATATACAAAAGGTTCCTGTAAGACAAAGGAATGCAAAATATTTGACATCTTCATTCTATAGACACCTAAATCTGATTACACCACTTCGATAATCCTATTTAGTTATCTTTAAAGGCATCATTAATTAAATTCCTATTTAATTAATCCTTTGCCATCCCCTAGTTGATTAATTTAATTAATCATCTATAGTCCTAATTGGTAAATCAAATAACCTATCATTTATCAATTAAATCCTATTCTCCTATCTAATTCCAAAATCCCTATTTATTAAATAAACCTATTTGATAAATAAAGCCCTCAAATCTAATAATCCCTAACCCTCCATTTAGCCTAATCCACCCCATCCACCCATATTAACCAAGCTTACCCACTAACTCACCCACCCTCATGAATATCATCCACTTGCATATCTCTAACATCCCTAATCTAATCCTAAACCCAAGACTAATCCCCCTCCCCTAACCTTGTCACATTCCCTAAGTGAGCTTAAGACTTTCCTAAGCCAAGCAAAGTCAACAATCTCAACTCCCTCCAAAATATCCCAACCACCAAGCCTTCATTGGTCTTACAAGGCCATCAAGACTCTTACAAGCCCAATGAATTCTCTTACAAGCCATTTATGAGGGTCTTTAAGGCCTTGAGCCTCCTTTGTTGACTCATCCTTGCCCTTTCCTCTACCCAATGACCCTGTGACATGTGTCACTCCCTGATTGGTGCTAAACAAGCATAATCCATGTGCTCCCCTTTGATTGCATCTTAGCCTTCCATAAGCTTTCATCTCTCCTTGCATCTTAGCCATCCATTCCTCAAGCCCTTAGCCTATAAATTGAACCTCCTCCTTTCACAAAATCATCCACCTTCCATGCAAAGTTATAATGATATTTTGAGTGCTCATAAACTACCAAAATACCATTATAATGGCAAAATCACTCCATGACTCCATTGTTGAAACCTTTTTTCACTCATCCCATCCATCCATTTGAAGTTTGAGCAATATTATGGAGCATACACCTACATCAAAGGATGCATCTACAACATCAAGGAGGCTTTTGGAGTGATCTTGCTTTCTAGTTTGCACTCTCTTATACCTCCTTTTGTCTAAACTTATATGGGAACATAGTTTTATGTTTGTGAATGTTTTCCTTGTTGCTAATGTTCTTTGCACACTAAAATCTTGTTCTATACATTCATAAATAGTTTTTTGTAGTGCTTGTATTATGATTTTAAAATGACATCATTATTAATCAAAATGGAACCTTCATCATATTTTATAACAGAGATAAATTCTCTTTTATGTTCACATTGCAAATATTGGAAGAACTTAGATCCTCGATCCCCTTCTTTGATTCATTGAAGGTAGGCACACACTTGAACACATTTACCTTTGTATACAACTAATTTTTGAAGAGCATTATAAGCCTTAATAATTGTTAAGCAGAAAAACAATGTAGGTTTAAGGCAAGGATAGAGTGTCCCTTCTCAAGATGACCTTTGAGGGACTTTTCAAGTCTCTTACATTTTGCAACATCTCTTCTACTATACTCACACAAAAAGGAAGTGTGACTTTCAATGCTTCTTTCCCACCAACTAATCCACCTTCCTTGTTGGGGCTTCAGATCAACATTCCTAGTAGCAATAAGACCATTAGTACAATGTGGATTTTTTAGATGAGAAATATTCAACTTGTAAGGTGACTCATTGGTGAGGGGTGTGTGGTTAGCAAGATCAAGAGAGATGAAGATAGGGAAATGATCAGAAAGGTTGGTTGTAATCTTTCTAGGGACACAAGTTGTCCATCACAAGGTAAAATTGAGAGATTGAGAGAGATATTATAGAAATGGTCTAGTCGACTCATTTTCTTAAGGGGGCTCTCATGACAATTATTCTATATGAATCCATGAGGCATGTGGGTGGTAACTTTCCCAATAGATAGAGGATCATGGACTCCAAGGGAGTTGCAAGTTAAGGTTTAGACTTCAAATTTTGATTGAGATAAGCAGGAGAAGTTATTCCAAATATGATAAGAGGGATTGTCAACCATGTTAAAGTCACCTAGCCCCCAAGACACATTGAGCATTAGGGATGTGCAATCGAAGCCAAAGCCATAATATAATTCTATCTATGGGAGAGTTATGGGAATAGATGGACCATAATCTCATAAGGTTATTTATTTATGAGACAATTAGCCCATACAAAGTGGGTGTGCAGATCAGAACCAATAGCAACAATCTCACCAGATAACCAAGGGGAAAGGCCCATTTGAAACAACTCCTCCCCTCCCTCATCATGACGAGTTTGCAAAAATTTAGCTCCTTTCCAAATGGAAGCAAGGGTAGCCTCTAGAAAAACAAAACTAGTTTTTACTTCTTGAAGCATGAGCACATCAGTTTGGATTTATTGAATAAACTGTTTGACTTGATATTTACTAGTAGGGAATGTCAAACCCTGCACGGTTCAAGATTGAATATGGAACTTCATTGGGATGATTCAGGAAGAGTTTTCCTCATCCACAAGAAATACATTGAATTGATTTTCATGACAAGTCTATAGGCCCATAGAGAGATTAGGGTCAATACACTCTCAAGTTGCTAATTGGGTAACATGCTTAAGGACTGTTAGGTTTGGATGGTAGAGAAGGCATGTGTGGAAGACTATTGCCAAAGACAGGAGCCTCTTTCTTCCTTTTTGAAACTCTGACCATAGAGTCAATCATAGAATATGTTTGGGCTTTGACATAACAACCACCACACCAAAGAATAGGGTACAAAGTTAGGGTCCATTGTTGTTGTAGGGTTTCACTTCATTGCTCTTTCCTCTTAAACGCATGAGCTCAAGAAGTAGCAATTGGATCCAAACCAACTATTCTAACATTTATGTTTACCCTAATTTTGTTTTCAACATTAATAATAACATTCATTCTATTTTTAAACTAAGTATATAACATATTTAAATCTAATAATTTTAACCTTAAATCTAATTATAATCTTAATTCCAAGTCTAACAATAAGCCTAAAATCTAGATCAAATACCAACATTATGATTAGTCTAAGATAAGATTAAGTTTAGATTAGAATTATAATAGAGTAGTATAACTAAAATTAATTTAGAAATATAATTATTGTAGTAAGGGCAAGATTAAAACAAGTGCCACATAGTAGCAAATATATTGATAGAGATTAAAATTTAATACTTATATGAGAATAATTGAACTTAACATAATTTAATTAATTTATGATTACTACTTTTAGAATTAATAATAAATGTTTTATATGTAATTTATAATTTTTTAATTTAAAATGATTAAAAATTTATAAAATACATACATATTTAAATATGTAGAAAATAATAGTTTTAATAGAAAAATATTTATAGTTAAAAACAATTTCTAATTTAATAGATAAATGTAGTCTTACAATATGCTATTTTTATTCTTTGGATATCTTCTTATTAGTACTTGTGATAAGTACTACTATGACACATTTTGAATTTTAGGCTTTAATTAGTTATGTATCAACTTTCGAGAGTCATAAATTTTGACTCGAATATGGGTTTTGGTTGAAATTTTATAGGCAGTCGTGTGAGGAGGAGTTATTTGCATTGTCAATTGAGCTCAACTTGATAGGTGGTCATTTCAACATCTTTTTGGGAGCTGAAATTTCATCTTGACCTCTAAAATTGAGTTTTTGTGTTTTTTTTCAATTTTTTTAGAAAGTTTTTTTTAAATAAATTTGAAATCATACTCTTGATTTAGTAGATTAGTTGGCAATTCATCTTACCTTAGTTGGGGGCTTTTCTTGGGAAATTCAAGATTGAATATGGAACTTCATTGGGATGATTCAAGAAGAGTTTTCCTCATCTGCAAGCAATACATTGAATTTATTTTCATGACAAGTTCCTAGGACCATAGAGAGATCAGGGTCAATACACTCTCAAGTTGCTGATTGGGTAACATGATTAAGGATTGTTAGGTTTGGATGGTAGAGAAGGCATGTGTGGAAGACTATTGCCAAGGACAGGAGCCTCTTTCTTCCTTTTTGAAAGTCTGAACATAGATTCAATTGCAATATATGTTTGGGCTCTAACATAACAACCACCACACCAAAGAATAGGGTTCACTGTTGTTGTAGGGTTTCACTTCGTTGTTGTTTCATCTTAAACGTGTGAGCTCAAGGAGTAGCAATTGGATCCAAACCAACTATTCTAACATTAATGTTTACCCTAATGTTGTTTTCAACCTTAATAATAACATTAATTCTATTTTTAAACTAAGTATATAACATATTTAAATCTAATAGTTTTAACCCTAAATCTAATTATAATCTTAATTCCAAGTCTAACAATAAGCCTAAAATCTAGATCAAATACCAACATTATAATAGAGTAGTATAAATAAAATTAATTTAGAAATATAATTATTGTAGTAAGGGCAAGATTAAAACAAGTGCCACATAGTAGCAGATATAATGACAAAGATTAAAATTTAATACTTATATGAGAATAAATTGAACTTAACATAATTTAATTTATTTATTATTACTAATTTTAAAATTAATAATAAATCTTTTATATGTAATTTTTAATTTTTAATTTAAAATGATTAAAAATTTATAAAATACATGCATATTTAAATATGTAGAAAATAATAGTTTTAATAGAAAAATATTCATAGTTAAAAATAGTTTCTAATTTAATAGATAAATGTAGTCTTACAATATGCTATTTTTATTCTTTGTATATCTTCTTATTAGTACTTGTGATAAGTACTACTGTGACACATTTTGAATTTTAGGCTTTAATTAGTGATGTATCAACTTTCAGGTGTCATAAATTTTGACTCGAATATGGGTTTTGGTTGAAATTTTATAGGCATTCGCATGAGGAGGAGTTATTTGCATTGTAAATTAAGCTCAACTTGATAGGTGGCTATTTCAACATCTTTTTGGGAGCCTAAAATTTCATCTTGACCTCTGAAATTGAGTTTTTGTGTTTTTTTCAATTTTTTTAAGAAGTTGTTTTTTTAATAAATTTGAAATTATACTCTTGATTTAGTAGATTAGTTGGCAATTCATCTTGCCTTAGTTGGGGGCTTTTCTTGGAAAAAATTGGGATTCATAGGATGGATTTTAGAAATTACCAAAAATAGAAAATTCTATTTTTTCTAAAAATTTGCCAAATATGGTAATTTTCAAAATTGTAATAAGTAAGAATTTTTTTTCATTGTAAGGTAGAATAGAGTTAGAGAAATTGAATAAAGAATCTAGTGTTTGAAAATATGTGTTGTGTCATTATTTTTTTAGTATTGTTTTGAACAGGGTTTGGGCTACATCATTTGGTATTAGAACAGGAAAATGGCTAGGAGAGGAAGAGGAGGTGTCACTCCAATGCAAAGATCTATGTTGGATATGCAAAGGCAGATTGAATGGCTGAATGAGAGAATGGATAATCAAGGAATACTGATAGCACAAAGAAAGGACAAATCAAATGAAGAGGGAAATCGAAGAGGTGTTAATCAAAATGAAGAAAATGAAGAACCTTTAGAAGAGTTGAGCTATGAAGATAGAGTGCTTTGGGCTTTAGAAGGGAAAAATTAAGGGATCAAGATCAAAGTCTCAGACTATGCTAGTAGTCTTAAGCCAGAAGAGTTGATAGACTGGCTAAATGAGATGGGTAAATTTTTTGAATGGAAGCCTATGGCAGAGGGAAAGAAGATGAAGTTTGTCTACAAAAAATTAAAGGGGCATGCAATGATATGGTGGGATCACCTCCAAAATTAATGAACCATAAAAAAAAAAGGAAAAGATCAAAACATGGAGCAAGATGGACAAAAAAGCTTCGAGAAAAGTTTTTACCATTAGACTACTCACAAACCCTATTTCGTAAGTTCTAGAATTTGAAGCAAAATATGTCTTATGTACAAGAGTACACAAATTAATTCTATAACTTATCCATGAGAATAGAGCATCAAAAAGATGATGAGTAGGTGGCTACTAGATATATGAATGGCCTTAAATTCTGTATCCAAGATGAATTGAGCATGCATCATGTTAACAATATGGAGGAAGCCTACCAATTAGCTCTAAAGGCTAAAGAAAAGCAAAATTGACAATAAAATTAGAGGAATAGAGGAGGAAGAAGGGGTCCTTCAACACCATTGTGAGGAGGTTCTAACTACAGTCGAGGAGAATCCTCCCAAGGTTTCAAAAGAAATATAGACTCTAGACAAGATCTCGTAAAACAAGAAAGAGGAAGGGGATTTTAGCAAGGATGAGGTTATGGCAGCAGAAGAGGATGGGAAACTCAATAGAGGCCCTTTACCTATTTCAGATGTGGAGAAGAAGAGCATAGAGCCTTTGAATGATCAAACTATAACATGCTAGAAACAAATCAAGGAAGATAGCCTAGAGTAAACCTAGCTCAGCCAGAAGAGGAGGAGCAAGAAGTCTCACTAGATGTGGGAGAAACCCTCATGATGAGGAGATCAATTATTATCCCAGAAAAAGATGAAGTTCCTCCAAAGAACTCTAATGATTTGTGGCTCTAGACCAACATTTTCAGAACTAGATGCACTTCTGGTGGAAAGGTATGTCAAGTTATTATTGGTGGGGAAAGTTGTGAGAATGTGGTATCTAGGGAAATGGTAGAGAAATTAAATTTACAATGTGAGAAGCACCCTCACCCTTATCGTATTGCATGGTTTAAGAAAGGAAATGAAGTAACAATTTATAAAAGATGTTTAGTCAAGTTTACCATAGGAAAATTTTATAAGGATGTGATATGATGTGATGTTATCCCTATGGATGCTTGCCACATGTTGTTGGGAGGACCATGGTAGTATGATAGGAAGGTCATGCATGATGGGGAGAAAAATACTTACACATTTTGGAAGGATGGCTCTAAAGTGGTTTTGTTACCTCTTAAGGATGAAAAGAAGAATGAAACTATGTTGTCTATAAGAGAATTTGTCAAAGAAATGAAAGTAATAGGTTGTTGTTATGCACTAGTACTAAAAAGAGGAGAAGAATAAGAAAATGTGGTGCCACATGAGGCAATGAAGGTGTTAGAGGAGTTTTTTGATGTTGCTCCTGAGGAACTACCTAATGGTCTCCCACTCAAAAGAGATACTCAACATCATCTTGATCTTATTCCTGGAGAAAATTTTCCTAATCAAGAAACCTATCACTTGAATCCAACACAACATGTAGAGTTCAATAAAAAAGTAATAGAATTGATGCAAAAGGGTTTTGTCAGGGAAAGCATGAGTCTATGTGCAGTATCTACATTGTTGATTCCAAAGAAGGATGTGTACTGGTAGCTAAGCAATCAATAAGATTACCATTAAGTACCAATTTCCTATTCATTGGATAGAGGACATGATGGATGAATTAGTGGGGGCTAAGTACTTTAGCAAGATTTATCTCCAAAGTGGCTACCACTAGATCCACATCCAAGAGGGAGATGAATGGAAGACAACATTTAAGACAAGAGATGGTTTGTACAAATGGATGGTTATGCCTTTTGGGCTTTCAAACTCACCTAGCACATTCATGCAGTTGATGGATATAGTGATGTGACCTTACATTGGTAAGTTTGTTTTAATTTATTTTGATGATATTTTGATCTAGTAGAAGCAAGGAAGAACACTTACAACATATGAGGGTCATCTTGAGTGTCATAAGGAAGGAGAAGCTTTTTGCAAACTTAAAGAAGTGTAGGTTCATGCAAACTAGTTTGACCTTTCTGGGCTTTGTCATTTCTCAAGATGGTGTTCAAATGGATCTAGAAAAGGTAAGAGCAATCCTAGAATGGCCCAGTCCTTCCAGTATAATAGGAGTACAAATTTTTCATGGATTAGCAACTTTCTACTAAAAGTTTATCCAAAATTTCAGCATTATTGTAGCACCCATAACAGACTGTACTAGAGGAAGGGAGTTCACATGAACACCAAATGCTAAAGAGAATTTTAAATTCTTGTAAAAAAAGGTAATTGAAGCTCCTATATTGACACTTCCAAATTTTGACAAAGTTTTTGAAGTAGAGTGTGATGCTTCACATGTTGGGATAGGTGTTGTTTTTAGCCAAGCATGTAAGCCCATGGCCTTCTTTAGCGAGAAATTGAATGAAGTAAGAAGTAATTATTCTACCTATGATCTGGAGTTTTATGCAATTGTTCAAGCATTAAGACATTGGAGTCACTATCTGGTCCCACATGAGTTTGTGTTTTTTATTGATTACATTGCTCTAAAATATCTCAACACACAAAAGAAGTTGAATAGTTGACATGCCAAGTGGGTATTTTTTTATAGGGATACACTTTTTTCTTGAAGCATAAATTTGGAAAAAAAAAATTACGTTGTTGATGCCTTGATCAGGCACACTACACTATTAATCACAATGGAACTAAGGTCACTAGTTTTGATGCTATTAAGACCTTGAATGAAACTGATGATTTTTGGGAAATTGTAGAACAGCTTAAGGCTTCATTTTCTAGTAAGTTGGATCATGTGAAAGGTGACTATTTTATGTAGGATGGGTACCTCTTTAAGGTTAAACAACTATGTATACCATGAGGGTCCATGCGGGTAAACATTATCAAGGAATTTCATAGTGGTGGACTAGTTGGACACTTTGGAAAGGACAAAAAAATACACTTGGTTGAAGATAAGTATTGTTGGCCCAAGATAAAAAGGGGCATCACTAAATATGTGGCAAGGTGTACAATCTATCAAGTGGCTAAAGGACATTCACAAAATACAAGCTTATACATGCCTTTACTAGTACCCACCGAACCATGGACTGACATGAGTATGGATTCTGTATTGGGTCTCCCACACACTCAATGAGTTAATGATTCTATTTTTGTGGTTGTTGATCAATTTTCAAAAATGGTCCACTTTGTTGATTGTAAAAAGACAAACGATGCAACTAGAGTAGCAAAACTTTTCTTCTCAGAAGTTGTTTGTTTACATGGCCTTCCAAAGACCATTACCTCTAATAGAGACACTAAGTTCTTGAGCCATTTTTGGAGGACTCTCTAGAGGAAATTAGGAACATAGTTATAGTTTAGTAGTTCTTATCATCCTCAAATGGATGGACAAACATAGGTAGTCAATCAAAATTTGGGAAATCGATTATGCTGCATTATGGGGGAGAAGCCTAAACTATGGGACTTGGCATTACCCTAGACAGAATTTTTCTATAATAGTTTTTTTAATAGATCCATTGAAAAATCTCCATTTCAAATTTTCTATGGTCAAAACCCTCAAGGTGTTATGGATCCTGTGTCACTTCCCTTGGGAGACAGAATTAGTGATGATGGAGTTGCTTTTGCTAAACACCTTCACCAACTCCAACAAGATGTCAGACAAAAGTTACAGGATAGTAATGTGAATTACAAGATTGTTGTAGATGCTACTCAAAGAAAAGAAAAAAATTTGATGTTGGTGACTTAGTGATGGTTTACTTGAGGTGTGAATGGTTTCCTACAGGCACCTATCATAAATTGAAGTGTAAAAAGATTAGGCCTTGCAAAATCATCAAAAATATTAATGATAATGCTTATGACGTCAGCTTACCAAAAAATCTTGACATTTCCCCTATTTTTAATGTTTCTAATTCATACACATTCCATGGAGATGTTCCTGATATAGTGAGGGCTAGGGAGTGAATTGGCAACATCAACTCCCCAATAAGAAGAAGGAAAAGATTGCCAAATTCTTGACAAGCAGACTACCTCCACAAGGCATGGTCATCATAACAAATACCTCATATAGTGGGATGGGTTACCTGAAATAGAGAGTACATGGTTATCTGAGTGGGCAGTAATACAATTGGATCTTGTAAAATTGTAGCAATTCACAAATAGTCACTTGCAGGGGTTGTGTTTCTTTCAAGAAGGGGAGAATGATTTATCAACTTCTGGGAGTCAACTTTTCACTTGGATATGGGTTTTGGCTAAAATTTTATAGGCAGTAATGTGAGGAGGAGTTATTTGGATTACCAATTGAGCTCAACTTGATAGGTAGCCATCATGGTATTTTTTTGGGAGACTAAAATTTCATCTTGACCTTCGAAATTGAGTTTTTTTCTTTTCTTCCATTTTTTTAGAAAATTACATTTTTAATAAATCTGAAATCATACTCTTGATTTTGTAGATTAGTTGGCAACTCATCTTGCCTTAGTTGGGGACTTTTCTTGGAAAAAATCAAGATTCATAGGATGGATTTTAGAAATTACCGAAAATGGGAAAAATCTATTTTTTCTGAAAATCTGCCAAATATGGTAATTTTTAGAATTGTAATAAGTAGGCATATTCTTTCATTGTAAGCTAGAATAGAGTTGGAGAAATTGAATGAAGAATCTATTGTTTGAAAATCTATGTTGTGTTATTATTTTTTGAGTATTATTTTGAACAGGGTTTG
The DNA here is from genome assembly GCA_028749045.1 of Cupressus sempervirens. Taxonomy (NCBI): domain Eukaryota; kingdom Viridiplantae; phylum Streptophyta; class Pinopsida; order Cupressales; family Cupressaceae; genus Cupressus; species Cupressus sempervirens. Next base: position 572,244,817 of record CM053784.1, on the reverse strand, counting down.
GGCTACACCAACTAGTGATTAAATTTGTTGGTTTGTCTGACTCAAAATTAACTAATTTTAACTTTTGTTATCAGACTAATATGTTGCATAGAGTAGATGCAAGATTTTTAACTTTACAATTTGTAGAAAATATTTTGCTAAGATTTGATTGGGTGAATTCATTTAGCTCTTATAATGGTCGAGTTAGTTGATTTTTATTAGGTGACTGTAATTATTTTAAATATTTTTGTTAATGTAAGTGGGTTGGTTTATATTTTTCTATTTTTATATTAATTTTTTATAATATAATTTTTGTCATTCAATTAAAAATACTAAAACAAATATTTCTTATATTATACAATCATTTAAGAAATATTACTACTATAAAAATATTATAATTTATTTGTAATATAATAATATCACATGATATATGCAATAAAACATATATATATATATATATATATCAAGAATTATATTAATAAATAATATTTAAATTATAATCATAATTAATATCATCATAGAAAAATATAAATATATAATATTTTTATTAATTAAAATATTTTATAAACTATAATATATTTATTAAATTAAAACTATATATATATATATATTAAAGGTAAGTACTAAGCCACAATGTGGCACTCGTTTCATTATTCTCATATATAGGAATTAGGAATCAAGTAGTGCTACTTGAGTATTCGCAAATATTTAAAAAAAGTTAGTTTTGTAAAATATAGAAATCATATTAGACATTGAAGTTTATATTTATTCAAGTTTGCAAAGTTTAGTTTGATTTTAGGTGCTTGTTTATAATCAATTACAAAATTGGAAGCATGAGATATATTTTTATAAAGAGTTTTCAGACATACATCATAATATATTAGTAATATTATGTTTTCTTGATTATTATTTTAATAAATTTTAATTTATAAGTTAATTTTTTTTAACTTATTATGAGGTTTAACATCTTATGTGTGATTATATACATATATTTTTATCCTATTTAATTAGAAAATATATTTTGACAAAATGAAAGAAAGAAGATTTTGATTTCTTAATTTAAAATTTAAACTTACTATATAATTTTATCATCCTAAATGTCATGTAGTGCTTCATGAAAATCCACTCCTATCAATAAGATTTAAAATTATAATTGTAATAAATAAAATTATACATTTGATTAAATAATTCTTTTAATTAAATTTGGTAAAAAAATTAGGTTAAGAACTGTACAACTCTAATTTCAAATGAAACTAGAATTTTAATTAAAAGAATAATTTTGTTCAATATTAGAATTCTCTTAATGTTGAAGTTAAGATTTCCTTCTAAAATTACTTTGAATTAAAATTAACAACTACAATTAGTGTTTCAATTCATTTTAATATTATGATTAATAATAATATTATCATTTAGATCAACAATCTAAAGTAATTAAATTAGAGAATATCTAGGACATACATACATACATACATAAAAATATATCTATATATGTATGTATGTATATATAATTATGTATTTCTATATGCACATATAAAATTTTAGAATAAAATGTAAGATGTGTTTATTAATTTAAACCTTGAAACACCACAATCCATGATATTAAAATATCAAATAAAATAAAATAATATGCTCTTCTACTTCATAAAATGCTGAGAGGGAGCAACAAACTAAAACATGAATATCAAGATAGGATGAAGAAAGCACATGAAATCCAAATGAAACAATAATTATGGTTATAGGAAAGAGTTCCAATCAAAGCAGTAGAGAAAAGCTTAAATGGACGCAATGTTGTTTAATCCAATAAACTCGCAACTTGATTAATCTTTCTAAACATACAATAAATAAAACTAGCATGTGGTTTTGATTGAATAATTTCATTACGTTCATTTTTATTGGATGAATGGTCCTAAAAAATCAACTTAGCTGTTGTCAAGTACTCTTAGTAAGAATAAGATCCAAGCACCCACAGTTCAAATTATGGAGCTTACTTCTTTTTTGTAAAAAGAAAAGAGGTTTCCTTTTCCTCATTTGAAACCAAATAAATCCACGCCTTTGGTTAATTATTGTATCTCTCATTTGAACCAAATCAATCATTTAATTTATCTCTCCTTAGATTCAGAATGGAAAAATAAGTTAGGTAGAAAATATATAAAATTTTCAAATGAGAAACATAATCTTTAAACAAATGTAAATATCCATATTGTTCTAACTTACCAAGGAATTAAAGTTTACAACATTAATTTTTCATAACATAATGTTCAAATTAGTTCAAACAAACAATACAAAGCTATAATTATCCACCCTTCTATGAGCCCTTCACATTATCTCCTACACTTCTTATATTTTCTGCCAATGAAAAATGGCCTTGATAAAAATTGAGGTCCTTATGTACTAATGGTTTTACTCAAAATACCATATAAATGTAGGAAAAACCTCGTAACTTCCTATTCACACCTCTCAATTTTAAACTAATTTGTCACAGAGGGTTCTCTTCATTCTATGAGAGAAACTTTTAAATTGTTAAGGACAAAATGCATGGTGTTCAAAAAAAATTGAAGAAAATATAATACTTATCATCTAACATCTTTACTGCCCTGCAATGTCGCATATTATTCCTTCTTCAATGTATCCCTATGAAGGAATATTTTTTTAAAAAAGTTAACATTACATTAAAACATCAAGTGAGAAATTTGAAATAAAAATATACTCCAATAAAACATCTTCCCTTTCCTCCATAATCTATGGTGGCTATTGTGCCCACCACTTCCTTCTAGACCATTTACCTATAATGTCATGATGTTGTCAAATTCATTTCTATCCAACAACTTAGGTGAAGTGATCAATATAAAAAAAAATTGATTACATGTTACCTTTTCATGCATTCCTTTTTCTTTGTCTTGGTAGACAATATTATTTTGTTCCTTCTATTCTCCTCATTCTTAGGACTAGTATAAGTTTGTCTTTCCATGTCAAACCTTTTATTTTCTTTGGCAGATAGTTCTTCATAAGTTTCTACACCGAATGATTTGCATATACAGTCCAGTACAAGATTCTTTTGCCTACTTACTAGACCCCTCAATTTGTACTCCATATCACTCATCCTCCCTTTAGGAAGTCCTTGATGCTCTTGTGGTGGAACACAATCAAGGTTGTGTTGTGACTTCCTATGCTTATTTAGAGTTGTCAAATCCTCCCATCTCTTGCCCCCTCCCTCCTCACATGGACCATACTCACAAAAATAGTATAATTTTTTTCACTCTGTCACTTCTATGATGAGAATAGAGTTGCACAAAAAAGTAATTATTATTACTTATTGAAATTAATAATTATTTCATGTTTAAGTCCAAGTAGATCTAAATCTAAGATCCCCTAGATCCTCACAACTTACCATTGTGTTATAGGTTCTTGCCTAACATACCATGTTTCATTTTTTGAAAAATTGCAAAGATAAAATTAAAAAAATTGAATGCACAACAATAAAACAAATATTAATAGAATATAAATTGTAAGATAAAATCTACTTTGCTTTGTTGAGAATCAATCTTTCCCTCTTTCGCCATTGCTCCATCATTAGCCACATTCTCTACCTTGTAATCCTCATCATCATCCTCATCATCCCCATCCTCACTCTCATCATTATCTTCCCCATTGCCATTTCCATTTCCATTATCATAGTCATCACCACCATCATCTTTATCAGCCTCACTAGTAGCCACACCATTTTCTTTATTAAGATTATCATCTTCATCAACAACACCCCTTGCCTCATGATTCTCTTCCTTAACAAAATTATCCTCCTAAAGTGAATATCAAATATGACATTTAAAACTATTATCTTCATCACACATTAATATTTTTGCAACTCAAATTATAAAATGTTAATGTTGAAACATTGTCACAAAAAACTAATGCAAATTTGACACCCATGTACATTCCAAACTACTACCCTATTAAATACTTGTTTATAAACCCTTAACTTCTAACTTAGATTTGATAGTATTTATAGCTAGATAAAATAGTGGATATATGATTTCATAGGCATATGATGTTGGATATATGATTTCACAAGCACATGGCGTTGATTTAACTTCCATGATTTCACACCCACTGTATAGGAGGTTGGCTTATTTGATTTGAAAAGGCTAGCAGAATCCATTGTCATGTGCTTATGAGAACATGATTTGTCTGCAATAAAAAGTCACTTTATGAAGTTAGTTACAAAACTTACAAATTTTGAAAAGCTCTTTATCAAATATTTTTGAAAAAAAAACATTTTGCTTACAAAGGAATGAGGACTTCCTTTTTTCTCTTTGATTTAAACTATGCCCATAATTATATTGTGCATCCACTACACAAGAGGGTTTATCAGCTTTAAATGCACCATTTGACTCTGTTTTGGTGTCCCTCTGAGAATGTCCAAAGTTTATGGATGAATTGCGTGCTAAAAATAATTTTACTTTATGCCATACCAATTCTCCTAAGAAAAAAACATTTTAAACCCAACTCACAACTCCTTAGTTATGGAACTTGCAAATTTGAAAAGCTCATGTACACTTTTGCTTACCATGGAAAGGGGCCTTGCTATTTGTTGTTTGATTTTTTTGACACCCTGTTCTATCAAATATTCTCACCATAAAACATAACTCAAAAATGTACTTGAACTATAATGCCCTGCCAAAGGATCCAAAAGAATTAACCTAAAGTTTTACTAAGTTTTCCAAACATTTTTCTTTTTGAAACAAGAAAGAATAACATACACATCAAACACATAGTCTAGTGGAAGCAACAACATACAATCAACTAAAAACTTATATAACATGTTACATTCCTTAAGGATCCCATTACACTGAATGACATTTGAATTTAATCTAATACTAAGTCTAACAACTACCACATCCACATGAAAGAATAATGAAAAGTCCAATGTCCTTTAAACAATATACATTTGTTCTGAATGCCTCTTGGCAAATGAATTTTGAAATGCTTATTCATCCACTGTACATGTCACAGGGTATGAAAGGCTAAAAGAATATACATATGTAAAAATAGAAATACATCATCCTCCTCAGATCCATGATACAAGGTATAATAAAGATAAATGAAACCATCCACCATACATGATACATCCATCCATCATAAAATACAACTATCCATCATAAAATACAACTAAGTACATAGTTCCTCCCAACCATCAATAGCATCATAAGACAATCATGGGCCCTAGCCATCCCCCATGCATAACATCCCAAGCCACCGATCATATCGTCGGTACTATTGTAATAGGGACGTCACTACTAAAACATGCTACAATGTATGCATAAGGAAATCTAACATACTAGAATAAAGCATATGATGATCCTACAAAATAGATAACATCACCTATCACATGCTACATCAATATAAGGAAATGTATCAATATATAAAATCATCTAAATATGATAAACAAGGATCCCAAGAAGCTTCAGCCATAGTGACTACGGATGGATCTCAATGGTAAGAGTGAAAAAGCACTACCACCTGACCGCATGGAATATAAATCGCCCACTCCCACCACACTGAGGAGATAGTCACAAGTCCCAAATAGGACATCAAATCACATAACGAAAATACTCTCTAGGTCCAAAAAATCCTACAAGTAATCTAACTCAAAAGTTCTAAAATAGATTGACATCTAATTTCTAGAGGCAAACAAAGACACATTGGAAACCTACTATGTAAGCAGGCAAGTGTCATCGCACGAATCATGTTGGAGTTACACTGGCAGTCCCTTAGGATCCTAGGGTCCCTAGTGATCCCTATGCAACCACTAGTCTCCTCTTGTACTAACAAGGCATACTACGAAATGCAAGGTCACAACCAAGCATTCTCTCTACTCCCATCCTAGTCTGTACTAGCACTCAAGGCATGGGCAAGAACATACAAGACTCTTATTAAGTTCATTTTAATCCTCATTTAGTGTAATGTTTTCAATTATTAAACAACTTACAATGAGTTACCTTGGCAGCCACTTTAGGGCCCTGACCCCCATTGCAAGCCACTTCTCGACACTACATATAGATTCCCTACCCTAGGCTTATGAAATCACAAATCTATAATCAAATAAAAATCACTTCAGTCCTATACAAGCAACTGGAAAGAATCATAAAGATAATCATAATAATCACATCAGTTCTCCACGAGCAACTGGAAAGCATCAAATATAAATCACAATATCCATTGGTTCTCAAAAAGCAACCAAAATTTATCCCAAAATAATAATACTAATCACAACTCAAAACGGTCAAGTCAAACATATCACAACATGACATCACCAAGATCAAAGCAAACATTTCAGCCCCATCAAGGTGACTGGAAAGTAACCCAAGTGAAACTGATCGAGGACTAAAAAATGGTTAAGTCAAAATATCTCATAGCATAAGTCTCGCTATCTGAAAAAGACACTGAAACACAATAACCAAAATATAAACACACTCAACATAGAGCATATCATCACATACCATGGTTGAGTAAAAGTAATCAAGATCGAGATCAACATCAGCATGACATCACAAACATATAACCCCCAAGCCTCTGGTAAACATCCTAGGACTAGTCAAAGCTAGGTCAACCCCAAAACATAAACAATACATAGAAAACATCATAGTCTCACGGTTGGGTTTGTTTTGAAATCACATGACTGAGTTAAATATAAGGTATCAATTTTCTATTTCAAAGTATGTTTTCAAATACATAGGATTCTCAATTTACCCTACCAAGTAATTCCTTCATTTATTTAATTAAGATATAAGATTATCCCCATTGATATATTAAGTCATGTCTCTTAAAATGCTCTAAAGATTTTATATATATATATATATATATATATATATATATATATATAATCTTAATTATTAAAAAGATCCTCATTGCATTTTCAAATAAAATAATTACAAATTAATTAGGATAAATATTAAAATCTCCACTTTATTATCTAACCCTCATTATTAAATAAATTATGTTTAATTTAATTATATATAATTATAATTATAATTATATTATATTAAACTAATTAATAATTAAATACTTAAATAACTATATTTTTAATTACTTATAAATAAATTAAACCATTTAATAAAATTTCATTTAATAATAATATTTCCTTTTTTTAAAACATATTAATATAACATTTAACACACTTTTTTTTTAAAATAATTATTAAAAAAAAAACAAATTTCAAAACATACCCATGTGATTATAAATCGCAGGCTGTCGTAAGCCTATGGTTGCTGTCACAGTTGTACTGCGACCACAGTCACAGGCATGGCCGTGTCAGCCCCCATCAACTTTATGGCCGCTGATTCTAATGTAAGGGGTGGGCGGGTAAAACCCCCTCCCCGTATAATTTTTTTATATTTTTATTTTTAAAAAGATTCATTTGTGAATAAAATTAAAAATTTTGTTTAATAATTTTTTTTTAAATTTATAATAATTATTTTTATAGAGATTTAAAATAAACAATTCCCCTCCAATGAAATGACTATAACTATATGTTTATATATATATATATATATATATATATATATATATATAGTTTTTAAATTATAACATTTGCTAAACTACTCTGATAGAAGAATCACTATCAACTATTTAAATTTTCAATCTAGGATTTTCATTTTCAAAATCAAACCCTTCCCAAATTCATTTTTCACCCAAATTCTGATTTAATTTCCAAATTTTGATCCTACTAAAGGAGGATTGTAATGATATTTAAATCTCCCATAACTAGATGAAAACAACATGCATATTAGAATTCCAAATTACAAGATTGAAAGATTCATCACAAAGAATTATTTAGAGAAACATTAATAGAAACAATGAAGACAGGGAAGAGAAAGAGAGTATTAAAATATGCAAAAATCACAAGTGTTTACCTAGACACTAATGATAATCGCTACGCCTCAAAAAACTATAGAGAAAATTCCTCCTCTCAGAACCTCCTCCTTTTCAAAAATTTCTTCCCTTTCCAAAATTTGTGGTCCAAATTTGTGTCCTTCGAGAATGAACCCTCCAATTGTGATAAAGAGTTCTCTCCTTAGATCAGGGCACTAATTGTGTGTTCACCCAGGAGAACTCCATGTTCACCAAACTTGAACTCTATATTAACTTTTATTTATCTTTTCTTAATCTTTTCCATGCACATTTATAAATTATTAAAGTACTTTATTTAATTTCCACTTAACTTCATTTTCAATTAATTAATTAAGTTTTAAACTCATGCACACATCATGTAATTAAAATATCTTTATTAACTTCACTTGTTTTATCTTTTCAAATTAATTTCTTATATTTCATCTCGTGCATACTTCATGCAATCTAACAACTTTTAATAAATTAATATCTTTTCACTTTTTAATTTATTTTGGAAACTTAATTGATAAAATATTTATTAACTTAAATAATAATAATATTTAGCATTTATTTAAAAATAAACTCTAAATATATTATTACTAAATTAAATAAATATTATCACGTTTTAAATTTATTCTTATAATTTTTATCTTCAAATTTATTTATTTTTATTTAATTAATTTCCAAATTAATTAAATATTAAAATTTCATAATAATTTTTCATTAAGTTAAATCATTAATTTAATCTTTTAATTAGACTTAATAGAAAATTCACCAAAGACTCATAAAACAACATACGAAACCCATCAAGGAAGAAAAAATACAAAATCAAACTAAAGGGTTATAATCATGAATTAACATCATTCAACACATTCGGAGGGTACTCAACTCAAATACTTGTCCTAATTATCTAGGACAAATGGCTTAAAGGTTTAGGATTTGGACTCAAGAATTGATCTCCCCTCTCTTACCATTGAGATAATGCAATAGGGTATGCTCTTCCTGAAAATTCAGGGAAGTCAGTACGTAGTACCTACAACCTACATAAAATCCATGCATGTACATACATCATATTCTAAGCTAAACAGGCAATGGCAGGAAGTGGTGCATCATGTAGATCCTAACTAACAGGTGACTACAACTCCCTTCTTTAACCACATCAAAAATGCCATACATAAAGAAAATAAACACCCACATCATACACATGTAGTATGAGGTAAGTATCCATAAGAAAACACATATAATGATCCATCTAACTAAACATCATCAATAACTAGAAAACACTATAATAATTATCATGCATACATGAAGTAAGGAGTATCAAGTAATCTCATCATAAATCAATTACATGTAAAGCAATATCTAATAATCTCAAAGCAATATCTAATAATCTCAAAACAATACTACTAACCATCAAACATAAAATTGGCCTAAAAGAGTTCGACAATGATAATAGAAATGCGAACTAGGGATAGGCACTACATGACACAAGGAAATCTCCCTCCTGCACCTCATGATAATTAACAAACTCTTGTCAGCCCTACCAAAACTCTAGTTTACTTATGGAACACCATAATTGTACATCACATTTCTACCCATCTGGGCTTTGCAAGACCATATGTTCCTCTGGCTCTTTTATGCAAAACTGTGAAATAAAAGCGTGAGGAATGTGCTGCAACAAACACAACACACATCAATATACTTCAAATAAAAGAATGAAATATAATATGATGTATAGAGTGACCAGTTCCTCTTGGAAGCCTTCAAGAATATAATTGTGTACAACAAAACATCATAAAAATATAAAGTTATGAAGACATTTAAACAAAACTTGGAACATATCTTGTAACATAAAAGTATCTAAGTACACAAGTTTGTAATGAGGAACTACATAAAGGATATAAGAAGGTATCTATAGATATAAATCAATATCACATGACATGGGGGAATAAATATGTTAGTGAAATGAACTTTACAAAAACTTCAAATAAAATTTTCATCTCTATTATCGTTGCTTTTGCTGAACTAGGGTAAGATAACAAAAAATATACTATGTTTTCTAAACACAAACCAAAATAACAAATAAGTAATCCTACTAGGATAAATGATAGGATATGACAAAAGCCTAACAAAATATCAATACTAACATGGGTTATTTATGAACTAAAAAACAAAATGGTGGAGACATGAATTGCAGTAAACAACAACAATGAACAACTGGGTTATACATATTCATAATACATCAAAATGAAATAATGAAATGGGTTGTAAAGAGTTACCAGTTTTTGGGCACAGTCTCCCTCCATAAGTTTGAGAAATGAGACAGACATATCTAAGCTCTCTTTTTCAATGTATTTGTGTTTGTTGTGACACTTTTTAGTACATTCTTTGCATGGTATAAACAAATTCTCAGTTTGTTCATCCTGCATGGCCAACTAATATCAAATGCGAGTAGAGAACAAAAGAAAGAGACCATAGCACTCTAACTTCTCTAGTATGAGCACTTGTGGACAATTTCTATTTCCAATAGGAGTAACGAGGAGGGACTTTATTAATAACAATGTTGATCATAGTTGTGTCATAAATGATACCATAATGTGTAATATTAAGGTACACAAGAAATATACATTAATAATATTTTGAGTTCCATAGAATGGAAAGCATCGCTTGCCTTGGTTAAACCTCTTGGTACCTCTCATCATTGTTGGAGATTGTAATCCCAACCACCGAATTACTACAGTCATTAGCATTGAAGAAAGTCATATTTTTTGGAGGAATTCATGAGAGGTAAAGTGACAAACACCAATTTGTTTTGATCTCCACTAGCCTAGCCACCATAGCATCTGAAGTTTTCACACAGATTATGAATAAAATGAAATTTAATTTTATGTTGCTACTCTAGATGTTTGTTTCTTACATTGTGCCCATTTATACATTGTGAGCTGAATGTTGAGCAGATAATGAGGTTTTAATTTTTTATCAACATATTTAAATATATAAATCTTGTGTTTGTCTTTAATTATTGCTCCCCCTAGTTCAATGCTATAACATCTCTAGTGAAGGTTCTACATTTTACAATAGTTTTAACGTCAAAATTTAAAATGCAAGCGTATGTAGCGAAAAATGTCCCACTTTCTAGAGCCAATAATAGTGGGAAATTATTAATCGCTACCAGTAATTTATTAGTTTGAACTAATGTTCTCTAATTCTCACTTCTATTAATTTTGGGCATCAAACTAATTGAGAAATGCTAAACTTTTGGTTGCAATTATTTAATACTTAATTTTCTTGCTAATTTTCTTTTTTCTTGATTGGTTGATGGGAATTTCTTGGGGGTTGTGACATTTATTAATTTTAAATAATAAAAATGTCATCAAAGGCAGCTACAGCTATGTTTGGTAGGTGGACTATTACAAAATAGGAAAGAGTTAAATGCACATAGCAAGATAACAGTAGGTTCCAAAGACCTGATCAAAGGCTACCTCACATGCACGGTGGGATTCTTTATTGTTCTTAGTCGGAGACTTGGCAATCAAGCCAATTATAGAGATGTCATGAATAAGCACAATGATCTACACATGGATATCAATCCAAAGTTCATCAAAAATGAAGGAATGTAGTTTGTCCACTGATGGTCAAACCTAAGAATTAGTGTGATTGCATTCAAGCATGAAACCAGTCATGGTAAGTGAAGGCATTCCAATCAACTATAAAACCCAACGCCGAACACAGTGCCAACACCAATTACAAAGAAATCTAATAGAAAAAATGTTCTCAACAGTGATGCTGAAAGGGATTTTGCAACAACACAAACACCTCTAAATGAATTTCCTTTAATTTCTGTTACTAGGTGATGATCCAATCCTCCAGATTCAAGGATATAACCAAAACAGAGAATAAGCTAATTGTTTGATAAAATACTAAGGTGGTGACAATGGTCAAAAACTGATATTGGGAAAGCATGAATCATTTGGGTTTTATGCAGAATCTTCCTCACTCATATATATGAGGTATTATGAAGAATATAACACACCCCAAATATGCCTTGGGTTGTTTTAGTGCAGAGATTGAGAGAGACTCCCTCTCAATCCTAATACTTTGTAGTTTCTTTCTCCTTAAGCTTGTTTCTTCAAAAGGATTATCTCAATCAAGCTTTCTCATTGATCATTGACTTGAGGTTGGAGATGAGTTTAGTGGTCAGTTGGGTGTGGTTTTACTAGCATGGTGATGGAGGGACATGGTATCATTGGACACATGTTACCATCTTATGAGTTGGTATGTAGATATTACATGATTGTGTCCATTAATGAAAGCTTTTGCAACCTTGTGGAAAGGTGATATCGTGTTTGGTTGGCTTGTGTGACCCTAGTTCCCAGAGGTAGTTGAACTTTTTTACCTTAGAGCAGCATTGTGCTCCTATGCTTGTTGGTGAGTAGTCTTTTGGAGTGTATAATTTTGTTAGTAAACCATCATCCTCTTTGTTCAAAGGATGAGCTTACATGGATTCAAGGATGTTCATGTGTGACATGATAGTATTCTTGGGAATTTGGGATGGTTATTCCCCACGATTCCAACTCTTTTGGGAGTGCGTAGTGTGTTGACCTAGTTTTATGGTCATGTGGTAGGTGCATGTTTAGTTTGGGCACCTGTTGACGAGGTAGACTAGGTTTTTCCTTACCTTGTATTGTTGACTTTTTGGCTAGATGGGTTTTCCTAGCACCTAGAAGGTTCCTTGTTGGACCTTGTGTAAGTGTGACACCTATTCTCTGGTTGTTGACCTATTTGGGGGTTGACATAATGGTTTGAGAATGTTGGAGTGATTTGGGTTTGACTTGTAGAGAGTTGTTGAGTCATTCCTATTGCTCACTTTTGATTATGTTCTTCGTGTGTTTCATTTCTATTCTTGGATTATAGGCTTCTAGGAGTAAGCCTAGTCTTTGGGGAGGATGATGTAGTGCCTCTCCCATTTGACTTTTGTAAGTAATCCTAATGGATGCAACCTTGTTGATCTTTTGTTGTGATGGATCGTGATTGTGACCATGAGTGGTCTACACCATTGAGGTGATTTGATGTATGCTTCCTTATCAGTTGCTTTGATTATGCTTTGATTATTTTATGAGATTATGATGTAACTTATGGTTCACTAAGGTTTGTTCCAGTCGTTACTAGGATCAATGGGGTATCATGAGGTTGTTCTGTGATTACCTTGAGATGTGTGCAGAGATTGCATTGTGTACTATTACCATGCTACACTGGAATAGGCTCCTATAGCAGTGGTTAGTCATGTTTATGACTGAGTTCACTTATGTGTTTTAAGTGCCCTTTTTTTGTTCTTTTATCAACCTTTATTAAATTCTTAAATTCTTATAAATGGATTGTCCATGTTGGATTGTATTAGTTATGTGATGTGGATATTTACCTTGTTATATTTTGATCTGAGAGATATTTGTTACTTATCTTATGTTTTACATTTGAGAGGACTTGAGGGTCGAATGTTATACCTTGATTTCAATATCATAGATGTTAGACTACTATGTTGTTCAGTTAATCATTTTGCATAATGATGCCATTTTGAGATGACAATGTGTTTTATGATGATATATGGTTATCCAATATTTGGACATATCACTAATTATGTTATGTGATAGATTTAATGCTATGGTTATTTACTTCATTCCTACATTGTTGTGCTTTATGCAAATGTGAGGGATGTAAATAGATTATTTTAATATAATTAAATAAATGGTTAAATTAGGTGATTTAATGCATTTATTTCTTTGGCTATGTTACTTTATGCAATTGCATTTGATCATGTTGTTTAGTGTGTAGAATTTATATCCCTGGCAGTGGCACATGGAGTTAATGATTCAACTATTCATATTTTTCCAATGTCATTCATGCTTAGTCGATGTATCCTTATTTTATTTGTTTAATTAAACCTTCCAGTGATTATTAAATCTAAACTCATTTGCATTATTTGATTAGACCAGTGAGTGTGTCTGTGCATTTAGAGTTTCGCATTGTCGTGAAAGCTGTTTAGGAGATTTCTATGTTTTTGGCTTTTCGGGCCTTTTAATTGATTTATTTAATTTCTAGAATCTTTTCCATTAATGAATTCTTATTTCCAGGAATAGCCTATTTTCATTTGGGTCGATTCAGGGTTTAACTAGGTTGGCTATTTATTTTCCCTAATCAATTATTCACTTGAAAAGTGAATAAATATTCAAAAAGGAATTTAATTCGTGACTTCTCACTTTTGAATTAGAATTGGAGAGTAAAACCAAAAAATCCTCTTCATGAGGAAATATTGTTTTGTTCATTCTGGTAGCTATGGTTGTGGGATCATCGCAAGGGTGAGCTCGTTGGATCTAGCTCAGAGAAACCTTGGATTGTTGTGATTTTTAGCTACTTCTGCAAGCTATTTATTTTATGGTTCAGATTCTCATTTTTCCCTTTTGGCTGTGAGGTAGGGCTTTCTTGTTTTATTGTTTCTACTCTATTTCATCTTCTATTTTTGGTAGCCATTTTTTTGGAGGATGAGAACTAGTGTTCCCCTCTGTTTTTGTATGCTAGTTCTACCTGGTTGGGCAGGTATGAATATTTCCCTATTTTTTGAGATGAGGGTTTGGGGTTTTGCCTTGTTATGTTGGCTATTTTTGCATACGGTATCTAAACTTGTTTATTTTTGGATTTTTTGGGTTTTTGTACCCAAAGGCCAAATGGGTTTTAATTTCAAAGTTTTTCAAATTTTGGGGTTTTTATCTCATTTTGTGTGTCATCCTATTTTCTCAAGTTTTCTTGGCATGAGTTGGGTTGTGGACCTGGATTATCCATTTGGATATTATTCAGACCTTTATCATACTTTTATGTTTCCATTAGGATGCATGTCACATCTGTACTCCTGACATTGTGTTCGCTTGAGTGATTTTATACCTTGTTTTATTATTTCTTTTAGACCTTTGTTGTTGTTTCATGGACACTAGGATTCATGTAGAATCTATAGAAGTTGAGAAATCCAACTTCACAGACCCTCAAGAACACTTGCATGCAAATATCCTGCAATGAAGAGAAGCCAGAAAACAAAAAAAGTAGAGCTTAGAAGTTCTCAAAAATGTGAGAACAAAATGTATTCTAAGTTATGAAAACAAAATACAAGAGTTCAACCTTTTAAGGTGAACGAAGCCCTAAAGGAAAGAAAGTTAGGTTTGCACATTATAATTAATATAAAATATTAATTATATGCACCTAAGAGAGCTAAAGCACCTAGAGTAATAAATGACTTACTCTAACACCCCCCCTTAAGTGAAGCTTAGGAGGAAGCTAACCTAGAAAAGCTATGAAAGAAAGAAAATGGGTCCCGACAACAAGGCTTGATCAGGTACCCAATACAAGGAAATCTCTATAAATTGGAGATAAAGGAGAAAACCCAGTGGGAAAAACCCCTCTCCAAAAAGAGATAGAACAAACATGCTAAAAAAAAATAGAAATTTTATGGCTCAAGAGACTCTCAAAACCATAAACAACCCCTCTTGAGAGAGAGATGAGACAGCAAAGCCCCCCACAAAATGATGAAGTCCCTATAGAAATAAATGAACCAATGGAACTCCAATGTGGAAGAAACAAGGGCACAGAACAAGGAAACCACTGAATGACAGGAAGGCCTAACTGATGCTCAAAGGAGTAGACATAAGGATCACGAAAAGGAATCCCCAATGCAGGTGTGCTGAGACTATCATGCAAGAGGAGATGACTGTCCCCTATAGAATCCACAACATGTGCTCTTGAAGGCTCAATGAGTGGAGCTAGAGGATTTGGCAGAGTTGAAGAAGAAAAGATGTCAACAGAATGAGGTGTGGTGAACTCAGGAATAATACAAAGGTTCACATGTCCTAACTGCACCACATGATGCTCTCGTGAAAGAGAAGTATGCTCCGATAATGGAGATGGTGGACCAAAGTGTGAGAAGGTCTAGAGACGAGTGGTATGATCAACTATCCTTGTAGCAATAAGGCCTCTTGTTGTAGTATCCTAAATTTAGACTGAATCTACAGTGAACTCAACTGTCTTCCCTGATCCACTATGTGTAATCTAATACATTGCGAGAAGGTTTGCAGAGAGAGATGGAAGATACAATACATCATGGAATGTGCCATCTTGAATGCGAACTGAAACTTTCCTGTAGACACTTAGGGCAATGTTATTCCCCATGAGAATATGAGGAATCGGAGAAGCCTCAATAGAGGAGAAGACCCCTTGAGAAGATGCCATATGGTGAGACGCACCTAAATCTAGTATCCAAGGGACCTGGGAAGGGGAGGCAATGGAAGCCCATAATGCATGACCTTGTCCAAAATCTAGTGAAGATGTCAAAGAGGTGGAAGAAGACTGGAATGCAGACCCCTGTGAGGTAGAAGAGGATGGGGATGAAATAGAGCTCTTTTGAAGAAGGGCTTGCAAATCTGCAATAAGTTTCTCATAGCCATCAAATCTCTTCTGAAAACAATGTGCCTCGTCATGAGCTCCTTTCTAACAATAGGAACAAGAAGGACTCTCAGTCTTCTTTTTCTCCTTCTTCTTAGAAGAAGAGGATGCCTCAGATATCCACTTCAGCTTCTGCTCCTGTGTATCCTTGGTAAGTAATGCCTATGATGGTAAACCTGTAAGTGAATCCATCTGAGTGAGCTTGGATTGCTCATGAGTTAATGTTAGAAAGGTTAATCTTTCCTTGGATGTATTAATTGGGATATTCCAAGGATCCCTAAATGTAGTTTGTCCTCCATTGTTTCTAACATTTTTTCGTTGCATGTTAGAAAGGTTAATCTTTCCTTGGATGTATTAATTGGGATATTCCAAGGATCCCTAAATTTAGTTTGTCCTATTGTACACATGTGGAGGACATTTAATTGTTTGTCCTTTATTCCACATGTAAGGACAACTCCTTTTTATTCCTTTATTTAGTTTATCCTCCTTAGGACGATTGTGACACTTTGCACACACCTATTATGAATTTGGCATTCATAGAAATAGGAGTTACAAATGCAACTCCTTTCTCATCTCTATATAAGAGATGCTCCTCCTTCTTTCTTCTTCACTCTTAGCACTTGATGTTATTGTATTGAGCTATTTTGCTCCAACACTCTCTCTCTCTCTTCTCTAGGCATTTTCCTTCATTCATAATACTCACAAGGGGTTTTCTTTGCTTTCCCCTTATAAATCCTTGTCTCCATTGTTGAACCATCTTGGTGTATGCTCTTGGATTTTGCTTATCTTATGGTAACATTGTTTCACACTTAACTTACTTGGATTGTTTTTCGTTCCTTGCTCAATCTTATCATTTCTTACATGGTATCAAAGCCATTTAATCTTTTTTTTGAGTGTTTGCATGAAGGTATGATTCGAAGGAGACTCTTGAGAGAGATTTCACTAATTTCTTCTTTAATCTTCTTAAGTTGGAAGAAATTAAATTTTTTTTGGATTTGGCTGGTTTACCACCAAACCTGATTAACTTCTATTTGCTCTAATTTGTGCATGTTAATTCTTATTTTCTATTAGTTTTCATCTAACCCCCTTTGGAAGCCTTGCCGCCAAAGGATTTTCCTTATTAGAAACTCTGTGCTCTTTTGATATCTGTCTTGCCTATCCTCCCTTCTTTTTTTGTATGAGGATGGCATTTGTCATTGCAGAATTTTTTTAAAAAAATTCTCATGGCTTCTTAGATTTCCATGTTCTCCAACCGAAGCTTTGGAATCTGAATTGTTTGTTGGTACACTACTTTTTTTAGGGGTAACAAGTACCCAATAGTCCCCATTAGTGGCTACATTTGAAGGTTTTGAATGAGATGGTTACTTCCCCATCCGACGTCGTGCAACAGCTTCACTCAGCTCTTGGCTAATGTGTATTCTTTGGTACTTACTTGGACCACTGAAATTGTTACACTTTTTTGAATCAATAGGAACTGAGAACTATTGCCTCTGTTCCCAGTTTAGGGGAACAATGGCCCCCTTTGATGCCCGCTGATGGTTGGTATATTCGCTGCCTTGTTCTCCAACAAAGTGGTGCCACCACCATCCTGCATTAGTCCTTTTCTGCTCTGCTACTGCCATCCTTGACTCCCTTTGTGCAGCGAATTCCTGGAATTTGGAAACTCTCGCCTTCTTTCTAAGTTTCTTCAAAAACCTTTCAGCTTCCGCAAACACATTAGTGACTCTTGCCCTGACACTGTTTTTGGCATTCATTCTGACTGCAACGCGAGGATGCTTGGACATGAGGAATTCAATCAACGGGGCATGCTTGTATGGCATCCCTGACGGTGTCCTTTGAATCAGCCCACTATCCAATGACCTGAGCCCGGCCATAGAAAGTCTCGATTGCAAAAGTCTTGGGTGCAACCAGAGCACATTTCAGACAACTCACACTTTACCTCGTCCACAAATATTGTTCGATCCTCCTCCGTCGGGCCCATCCACTTTGAATACAGAGGATGCCCTATATAACCTTCCACCTCCATCCTCTATGCCTGAACCTGGTCGTATGCATAGCGAGCGTTGGGATCGAAAAGCACAGAGTAAGCCTGATTGAGCAGAATGGCCATATGGTGACCATCATCACCAAATACATCCGAGTGAGATTTCTTCTGTAACCACTGATAAGCATTTCGAATCTGCTGATACCCAGCCGTGCTTTCGATTCCCAACAATTCATACATATCATAACCTAATTCCTCCACCCCCACAGAGCTTGCTCTACAACATCTAAAGTTTCTCTTCCTTTTGCTCTTTAACTGCACTGTTTTCACTGGAAATTTTTCAGTAGGAGCATGGGGAAGAAAATTCGACGGTTTTTTTAGTGGCAAACCACTCAAACCGTATGAGATGATCACCATGGTAGCCAAATTTTCCTCTTTTGTTGGGGGGGGAGGGGGGTGGGAGTGGGTTTCCAAACCCTTGTATGCCCAAAATCCCAGGTGGAGTTTACTTTTTTAGCCTGTTAGTTTTTATGTAATGTTAAGTTTATCTACCACTTTGTTGTATTTATCTGTGAGAAATGATAGAGATTTTGAATATCTCTGGGCATCATTATGAAGTTTCAATATTCCCACTCTGTAGTTTATAACAGCTGTTCTGACAGTAACTATTTTTGAAAATTTTGTTTGATTCTTTATTTTAAATTTCGGAGCCCTATTTCAAGCATACCCTCAACAGAAGCCTCGTTGTTAGAGTAGATAATCCAAGAAAATTTTGCTTATATTAATATTTCCTTTAAGTAACATATTTTTTTAATTCTTTTTTTATTATCAAAATTTTGGTGCAAAAATGATATGACTGAATTACTATTTAAGACACTTTGTCTTTATTCATCATATTCATTCTTCTTGATATATTTTTTTATAGAAGTATCTTCTCAATGTTTTTTGTTAAAGGTAAATATTATGACTTATTGTATATTTATTTAAGTATATATGGGTGCACACATATATATCCAAATAAATATGTAATTTCATTTATGACTATTATGATTGAGAACTTGTTATATACGTTCACAAAATGAATTGAGTACCCATGTTTACCCTTAATGGAGTTTTATACCTGATATCTATATTTAGTTGATCTTCCTTAAATCATTTTACTTAATTGGATTATGAGTAATCTTACACATTTTCCTTCATTGTGATATTTTGATGTGCCCATAGTTGCACTTTTATGCTTTTATAGCATTGTTCTATGCCCATGTTGGCACTTTCTGGTTTTATACCAATGATCTACATGATTTATATGATATTTTTTTTGAGTTGCATAGGGAGCCAATTTTTTCAAGGATAACTATGTAGGTCCCCTCAGTATAACTGATACATACTTTCCTTATCTGGCCCATGGAGTATCCCTCCATCCTATATTGGTGTGCACTCATTTTATATGGAGTTTCCCTCCATTTGATCCTATCTGTTCCATTTTCATAGGATAATATTTTTATGGAGTTTCCCTCCATGTTGTTCCATTTTTGTTCCTCAATGAAGAGGATGTTATTATTGGAGTTTTCCCCTCCAAATTCAGATAATTTGATCCAATTTTAAGGCAATATGTTGTTCTATCCTCATAATCCATTCTTTTGATTATCCTAACACAAATCATGATAATTCTACTTTGATCAGCATGTCTCTCCTTTATGTTATTTTCATATATTAATGTCATAATGATCTGCATACATTATTGCTTAGATCATGAGTCATGCATGTTATGGAGGGATGCCCCCATTAGCTTGCAATGGGATGATTCATTAAGTGGATTTTCTATATCCATGTGATTGATGCAATATTGATGCAAGTATCATGTTGGCCTTGTCTATGGTCATTTGTGCATTAGTATAATATATTTTTCATGAGAACACTGATTAAAATTTTTTCATACTGATTATATTTTGATCATATACTTTAACTTGATATTAGGTTATCTCCATTTTTTTGTGGTAACATGTTTTACTCATTGTTTCTCTATGAGAGTTTTATTATCCTTATTCAAAAGGATTTCTAATTTTAATATAAGATGAAATCCACTTGTGGCTATTGTTTTTTTGTTGGTTCAGGTGCAATTTCTTGGAAAAGTAAAAAAGAACACTCTATTTCCCTTTGCTCAACTAAAGCTAAATACAAAGGTTGTACCAATGTAGCTAAAGAAGCCTTATGGCTTAGAAGACTTCTTTAAGATTTGGGTTTACACCAACAAGCACCTACCCCTCTATATTTTGACAATCAAAGTGCTATTGCCTTGGCAAAGAATCCAGTTTTTCATGCAAGGACCAAACATATTTCACTTCAACATCACTTCATTCGAGAACAAGTTGAACACAAGAAATTTACTCTCCTTTATTGTAAGGGTGAAAATCAAGTGGCTGATATTTTGACAAAACCACTTTCAAAAGAGAGATTTCAGTT
The DNA here is from genome assembly GCA_028749045.1 of Cupressus sempervirens. NCBI lineage: Eukaryota > Viridiplantae > Streptophyta > Pinopsida > Cupressales > Cupressaceae > Cupressus > Cupressus sempervirens. The sequence goes on along the minus strand of CM053784.1, from coordinate 572,224,023 downwards.
CCATTGTAAAAATTTGGGTTTACAACCCGTTGATGTAAACTCCCCAAGAAAAGATTAAGGGGGGGTGTTAGAAAGGTTAATCTTTCCTTGGATGTATTAATTGGGATATTCCAAGGATCCCTAAATGTAGTTTGTCCTATTGTACACATGTGGAGGACATGTCATTGTTTGTCCTTTATTCCACATGTAAGGACAACTCCTTTTTATTCCTTTATTTAGTTTATCCTCCTTAAGAGGATTGTGACACTTTGCACACACCTATTATGAATGTGTCATTCATAGAAATAGGAGTTAAAAATGCAAATCCTTTCTCATCTCTATATAAGAGATGCTCCTCCTTCTTTCTTCTTCACTCTTAGCACTTGATGTTATTGTATTGAGCTATTTTGCTCCAACACTCTCTCTCTCTCTCTTCTCTAGGCATTTTCCGTCATTCATAATACTCACAAGGGGTTTTCTTTGCTTTCCCCTTATAAATCCTTGTCTCCATTGTTGAACCATCTTGGTGTATGCTCTTGGATTTTTCTTATCTTATGGTAACATTGTTTCACACTTAACTTACTTGGATTTTTTTTCGTTCCTTGCTCAATCTTATCATTTCTTACAGTTAACCTATCATAGAAAATCTCAAACAAGGGCATCTGATGTCTGTTACCCAAGGCATCCATAGTGGAGTAGAAAGTAGAAGAAAAGATCTAATACTATCCTCGCAACTTTGAGAGTATCAAAAAAATACACTCATCATCTGTTTTGTTTTTACCACATCCCTGCAAAACTATGCGTAGAGATTTGAACTTCACCAAGAAGTCCTCCATGGTGGGAAAGCTGTCAGGTGTCAAAGAAGTCAACTCTGCATCAAGTTGAATTGCTCGAAACTCATTCACTTGGCCAAACAAAGTCTAAAATTTGAGCCAATAAGCCCATGGAGTAGTCAAACCATCCAAGTGAAATAACAAACTGTCTAAAATGTTGAGTGCAATCAGTCCCATGGCTTCATCCATTTTGTTCTTGTGTTGTAGAAACTCATGAGGTCATGTAAGAGCAAGCTGATTCGCATCTAGACAAGACCATAGACCTCTTGACATGAGAAGCCTGGTCATCAGTGTCTTCCAGGTGTGATAGTTGTGTGGCGTGAGCTGGATCATAGAAGGATTCAACATTGAGAGAAAGAAAAGGCAGAAGTAGAAGGGTTTGATTCTGAAGAAAATTATAGAATAGAAAATTCTCACCCCACAATGAATAAAAAATATCCCCCAAAGCCAAAGCAACAACTATGGAAAAGCACAAAAATTGAGAAAAGAACCTGGAATTTGGATGCAAAGAAGAGGAAAACAAAAGTCTCCACTTCAACACCAAATTTTGAAGCTCAAACAAAATCAAAATCACACAAAACTAGCACCAATGTCTCCGTCTTTGAGTTAGCTTTTTTGCACTTCTTTCGAATTGCAAAAATACGTCTGTATGCTCAAGTTATGAGCAAAAAACCAACTGCTACTCAAAAAATGCACCTTGCTGGAAAATTATAGAAAGTCGCCTAAATTTGATGGTCGTACAGCCATCACGGGATAGTTGCCGAAAAAATTTTGTCACCGAGAAGATGATGTCATCAACCAATAAATGACATCAGCAAGCCAAAAATTGAAGTTAGCAAAATCCCCAAAAACTGACATCACCTCGCCTGAAAATGATGTTAGTTATCAATTTGATGACATCAGCACCAGATTTGTGCAAGGCGACTGAGGAGTGGTAACCACCGATAGTGGTGGCGCCTAGGAGGAAAACTTGACAGTGCTACTATGTCGGTGGCACTATACTCTGATGTGGTGGTGGTGGGGCTAATGGTGACGTTGGTTGCGGGCTCTACTACGGTGGGGGCGGCTTGTCAGTGACGGGGCCGGGAGCTCTGCTGCGGCCGATCGGAAGACTGAGGTGGGGAGTTGACGAATGGTGGCAGCAGGGTGGCCACTAGGTGGCACTTTGACGTTGTTATGGTGGCCCTCTTTTTTAAATTTTTTTTGAAAAACGTGTCCGTAAGGCCTCCATAGGGGCTAAAAAAATTTCCCAGACACCTTGAGGCCAAAAACAACAAGTTTTTTTATGTATTTTGACTGCAAATGGCCTTCTAGATCCAATGGTGATGTTTGTTTGAGTCCAAAGTGCCCCAAAAATTCACCCTTCACCCTTTTGAAGAATAAAACTTCGAAAAGGCTGGGGTTTCTGATTGTGAATTGTGGCTTCAAGAATCTTCAGACGAGGAAGCAGCAGGGAGGCTCTGATACCATGTATAAGTTGAGAAATCCAACTTCACAGAGCCTCAAGAACACCTGCATGCAAATATCCTACAATGAAGAGAAGCTAGAAAACAGAAAAACCAGAGCTTAGAAGTTCTCAAAAATGTGAGAGAAAAATGTATTCTAAGTTATGAAAATAAAATATAAGAGTTCAACCTTTTAAGGTGAATGAAACCCTAAAGGAAAGAAACTAGGTTTGCACATTATAATTAATATAAAATATTAATTATATGCTCCTAAGAGAGCTAAAGCACCTAGAGTAATAAATGACTTACTCTAACAGAATCCATACTCTTGGATTGAGGCCAGTTGAGTGAGTTCATGATGTTTGTACTCATTGCATCATTGGGACTCTTGTAGAGTCCATACTCTTAGATTGAGACCGGTTGAGTGATTCATGATGTATGGTTTTATTGGTTCTTGGGATTAGTGTAGAATCCATCCTCCCAAGTTGTTTTTGGTTGAGTGTCGTTTTACATTTTGTTCTCATCCAGTCCTTATGTTATGATCTTCATGATGGTGGTGCACCACACATGAGTATGTGTGTGTACATTTGTTGGAGGACTTGCGAGTCCCAATCTTTCGTGGTACTTCTAGAAGTTATGATCATTGGGGTTGGGATGGGAGTATGCATGCCCATAGGCACTTGTCATAGGATGAGCATGGGTAAGGTAGGGTAGCATATGGAGGGGGTTTCTATCCCATAGCCTGGTAATCATTGTGCCTAGAGGGTTGGCAAAGGAAGTTTTAACTAAGTGATAACTAAATAAAATGTGTGATTGGTAATAAAAACTTAAGATAATAAAAATGTGGGGTGCTAGAGCCTTTCCATTGAGGGATGTTGAATTTTCACAAGTCTAAGCTTGGGCTATTTGATGCCAATTAACTCTCCATGATGTCAGCCCCTACTTAGTAGCCTATTGAGTGTATGACCAAGACTTGTACTCCTTGCATTGTCTTAGGTTCTTGGTTTCAGCCATCATACTATTTGGTGTTAGTGTTAACCATGGATGTTGTTTTAGTGTTTTTTTGGTTGGATCATTATCTCCATCAGCATGGTGGGTGGGGACCTATGGGTGCCATGTGGTTGGGAGGTGTAGCTACCTACACTACTGCTAGGGAATGGTGTACAGAGATAGTCTTTTATCCTACTACGACTATTGCTGGATGTTTTCACTTGATGCTTCAGGTTCTAAAGTATGCTTTCTTATGATTTATGCTTTCATTGGAATGCTTGGATATCATGTTTAGATTATATTATTTTATTTGATGCATTCCCATGTTATGATGTTTAGCATATGACTAGATGATGTGAATTTATGTATTGGATAATCTATTGCTTATTGGGTTAGCATGTTAGATTTCCTTATACTTATATTGTTGCATGTGTTTAGTAGTGATGTCCCTACAATGATAGTACCAATGATCTATTCGATGGCTTGGGATGTTATGCATAGGGGATGGCTAGGGCCCACAATGGCCTTATGATGCTATTGACAGTTGGGAGGAATCGCATACTTAGTTTGGTTGTTCAGTTATTGTGATGTTATTTCTATACATTACGATGTTGCTTATGTTCACTATGATGTTACTTTTAGTACAATCTATATTGCTTTGGTTTAGATGGATAGATGTTCCTCTTCCCCGTTTCATGGCATCTTGTTGTTTACACACTCAAGTGTTTGCTCCTCAATCTATGTGGATCTAGTACTCCCTAGTGTGGAGGTTCATTTTCCCATTTCATTCCTTGTTTTGACCCTTAAAGTAGTTTTCTTGCTTTCTTGGGGACCATGTGTCAGCATGGTCTGATACAATAAAGTGTTGCATGCCCATTGGAGATATGTTGTACAAACCCTATTTGTATCACATGCCTCTTGGAGTTTTGTTGTGCGATACTTTCTAGTATCGCACCCCTTTTGAAAAAGTATCGTACGATACTTGTAAAGTATCATACATCCTTAAGAGTGAAATTTCCCTTTACTAATTTTATATCATATTTCAAGCCTCTAATCAGATCTTTAAAATCAAAGAACCAATATTTCAAAGATCCACCAATTTCTCAATAAACCCCAAATCAGGTATGCCCGAAATAGTGCCAAAAACTTCACAGCTTCACATATTATTAATAAATCTGAAAGTGGACATTTTTATAGAAATTTCAGAAGAATAATAGCCTAAAAAATGAAATTTCCAAATTTTTATAATATTTACACAATAGCTTCCAAATGGAGGATAAAAACAATGCTCATCGGGCTCCTGAAAATAACACAGAATAGCCCGAAAACACCACAAAAATACTAATAATCTATCACAGAAGTATAATCATGACCAAATAAATATATTCAGCTCTATTTTAACATCTAAAAGTCTAAAATACAGCAGCAACCCAAACTGATATGAAATACTCAACCAGAAACACCAAACTCTTACAAAAAACACACCTGAAAACCCACAAATCTGCATTATTCAGCACAAAGGCAAACTCTGCATGAGCATGCACATGGAATGGCTTCAACCTCCCATCCTTATCCTTCCTAAAAACTTGCAAACTCCCATTCTTGGGTCTCCTTCTCCACAAGTTTGGCAGCCTCTGAAGAACAACAAAGAAATGAGCAAAAATCAAGTTCTGGAATGAGCCCAAAATGCCTCCAAACCCCTTAAAAGAGGGCATAACCCTAACTCACATCCAAGAGGGGTTAATGAAACATATTTTAATAATAATTTTCATTTATTAGTCCATTAGCTTCCAAATATTATCCCCTTTTTCCAAAACTTCACCATTTTTGGGCCTGCCTACCTTAGAAAAGATTATTATTTTTAATTATTTGAAAAGGGGACATGACAAGTCCTCCCCTTCCAAATATTGCTTGTCCTCAAGCAATGGCTGAACAATAAACCAATCAATCCACCTGAATCCCAAATGTAGTCATGAACTATGCTATTTTCAATTAACAAAGGCTCCTACAATATCCTCTGCAATATAACCAAGAGGAATCCATAATCAAGCTAACAATTACTGCTCAACCAAACTCCAAAGTCAAAACTTCCACAGTCAGAAACCCACAAAACACAAACTCTTAGAACATCAAAACCCAAGTAAAGTGGACAAATCAAGCTACCAACACAGTAATTACCATCAACGCATTCCACTGGCCTATATGGAATGTACAATCCAACTCTGCAACAATAGTGAACGCTCCCAAATGAAACTATACCAAGTATGGAGAGTCCACACACAGTACGACTCCCACAGTCAACACAACTTTGCAGATCACCAACCACTATCTCATAACCATAACTCCCATGCACCCTTGATGGTGAAAAGCCATCACAAGATAAACAACAAGAAATGGAACCCAAACCAAATTTGCCTGCCATCAACTCCTCAACACAAGGATCAAATGCTAACTGATGTACATACCTTGCAATATAATGTTGATAAAAAAAACCAACCTCAGTCAACAACTCACCATGAACAAGTGATACAACCCACTGTGACTGATCACCAGCTAAGTCAGGAGATGTCATAGCCAAAGGAGTAGAATCAATAACAACACCCGTTGAAGCATCACTCCAAAACTCCTGCTCCAAGTCATGTATTATCAAGCTGTCAACTACAGAACCTATCCCCATGTCGTGCCCATCACAACTCTTATCCCGAGGTGTCAAACTATCCCATAACTGATGATAAGCACTAGGAACCAAATTACATCTATGTATCATCATCTCATCAACATGGTCATCAAAGGTGAATTGATGAGCATACCTCACAATGTAATGTTGATAGAATGCGCCAATCTCAGTCAGTGGCTCAAACTGCAATCTAGATGTAACTAATAGCAATCGATCACTAACCAAGTTGGTACTGACTACTACCTCTAAAGACATCACCAAGGGAGTAGTATTACTAGCAAGAACCATGCCAACTTTCAGCTCACCAACATCACACATAGTCTTTGATACAACATCTCTAATTTTCGTGCCATTAGTGCTAGAGGTCACCACCATGTCAGACATACCACAACAATCTATTGCAGCACCCAACTCTATTGAACCTGACTTTAGTGTGGATGAACCCGATATGCCAATGTTAGTATCAAGGATGGATGCATCCCCATCTCCACTGTCTTTGACAATCTCGACCATGGTCATCTTCAGATCACCAAACACCACAACTTGAAACTATATAGAATCTAGTAAACAATGTAGTTGCTCTAACTCCATGGTCACCTTAGCCAAATGAAACTGTGACTCCTTGAAATCCAATTGTGTCCTCTCAAGAATCTCAGAAGTCACCTCAAGCTTCTGAGTAAGCTCACTCACCTCATCTTCCTTGGCCAACAATGCATCATATGCTGTACTACCCCACTCCATAAGATAATCTCTATCAACTACCAACTGCATATAATCCTGTCTCAGAATCTGAAAAGCCTCCCATAAAGAGTGGAACTCTGTCAAGGAAAGATAATTGCCTCCCTGCTCATCACTAGTAGGAGAACCCCATCCATAAACTACTAACAATTGATGAACAACATCAAAATGTTGGCAAGCAATACCAATATCTCACTCACTACCTCTCAACTGACTAGACACATGATGGCACTGGCTAGACTATATCCTACAAACCTCCTTTGATTCATTATCTAAAGGAGTATCCTCAAGGTTACTGGTCTCTAAATTATTACCATCCATATCATGCAAATCAACTCCAAAGCTCATATCAACATACAGAGTATCAAAAACTGTAGCACTGCTATCCAACTCCTCTGTACCAAAAGAAACTGCCAAGGAAACTAAGTCTTCAAAACTACCCACTGCATCCTCTTGGATGTCATCAATGCCAATATGATCCTAAGACTCATCTATACACACTGCCAAATATGAAAGATCATCAACACATTCCAGCAAAAGTGGTCGGCTGGATATATGAACAAAGCCCAACACCAGTCTATAAAAACTAATACCAACATCGAATAAGCTATTGGTACAAGAAAAGACAACACCATGCAATCTTCTAATCAAATCCATGATAGCACCCAAAAAATCACTGCTACCAAAAAGTGTTAAAGATTTCCAATCAACTGAATCCCAAATGCCAATATAACAATCTTGAGTCCATATCCGTAAACTATAATCAGCTGGTAACTCAAGCAAACTCCTCACCTGAGTAATATGACCAATACCAACTAATTCCACATACCTGTCTGACATTGTCCCTATATCTTGGATGTGAATGCAAGATGAACTTGCAACATTATCAATGACCACATATGATCTACCATTCACAGAAAGCTGAGTATCAGGAGTGCAAGATGAAACTAAACTCAATTCTATGCCATGCTTATCCCCATGTCTCTCCTAGTCTTGTAATGCCAATGGAGTATTCACCAAAGAAGCTTGAGTGTCCTCAAGCTCGTGAGAAAGCCTATCAACTTCCTCCTCCTTCCTCCTCAAGGCATCTGAATAGTCTCCAAAAAGGCTAAGAAGATGGTCATGATCTGATAGAAGATGTAAATAACTCAACTTCATCATTCCCATTCATTCCCTAATCGCTTGTAAGTCAACACAAGAAGACTTTTCCTGAACTCCCTTATGTCTACCCTGTAACTGAATCATTTGAATGTGATCCTCTATCATATCCCGCATCCTGTCATGATGAGATAATGAAGTCACAATAATATCTTTGTTTACCTTCAGCTGGCTGGACAAATCATGTGAAGTACTACCTGCCTCAACCTCATGTGATGAAGCATCTAACTGTGCCTGGTACTCTTTCTCAGCAAAGTCATGAATGCTTAATGTTTGCTCATCTCTACCAGGTATCTCACCATTACACACAACAACATCCTCATAATCATCATCTAAACCCACTACCTCTTGTGGCAGAGTAGAATCTAAGACCTCTACCTAGCTATAAGCTAGTTTCTCAAACTCCTCATGCAAGTTCTTGGTAATTGTGTCATCTGCCCTGTGAGAAAATCTACCAAATAGAAATCCAGTCAACTTATCCACCTTAGCTGGGTCAGACAACATGTCATTCATCATACGATGGTGCTCAACCAACTGTTCATACATGTCATGGCTTATTTTCCTAAGTTTATCTCAAATGTCTAAATAACCATCCTTTCTACTATTCTGACTCTAGATATCAATTGTCCAAGATCGTGTCCTCTGAGACTTTGTACTATACCTGTCCATTCTGGATAAAGTAGAGTGTAACCCCAATAGGTTATAACTTCTTCAAACACCAAGAACTAACATGAAAATGATTAGAAGTAGCATGCAACCATAGATTTTGACCAGCAACATGCAACCACCAAATTCACCAAGAACTAACATGCAAATGATTAGAAGTAGCATGCAACCATAGATTTTGACATGCAGCTGATTAGAAGCAACATGAAACCACCAAATTCACCAAGAACTAACATGCAAATGATTAGAAGTAGCATGCAACCATAACTTTTGACATGCAAGATTTGGGTAGTTGTCAAAACTGACATGCAAACTTCTACAAACCCTCAGGCTAGAAAGATCATAGCTCTAATACCACTATAATTTCCCTTTACTAATTTTATATGATATTTCAAGCCTCTAATAAGATCTTTAAAATCAAATAACCAATATTTGAAAGATCCACCAATTTCTCAATAAACCCCAAATCGGGTATGCCCGAAATAGTGCCAAAAACTTCACAGCTTCACATATTATTAATAAATCTGAAAGTGGAAATTTTTATAGAAATTTCAGCAGCATAAAAGCCTAAAAAATGACATTTCCAGATCTGTATAAAATTTACATAATAGCTTCCAAACGGAGGATAAAAATAATGCTCATCGGGCTCCCGAAAACAACACAAAATAGCCTGGAAACACCACAAAAACACTAATAATCTATCACAAAAGTATAATCATGACCAAATACATATATTCAACTCTATTTTAACATCTAAAAGTCTAAAATATAGCAGCAACCCAAACTGATATGAAATACTCAACCAGAAACACCAAACTCTTACAAAAAACACACCCGAAAACCCACAAATCTGCACTGTTCAGCAAAAAGGAAAACTCTGCATGAGCATGCACATGGAATGGCTTCAAACTCCCATTCTTATCCTTCCTTGAAACTTGAAAACTCCCATTCTTGGGTCTCCTTCTCCACAGGTTTGGTAGCCTCTGAGGAACAACAAAGAAATGAGCAAAAATCAAGTTCTGGAATGAGCCCAAAATACCTCCAAACCCCTTAAAAGAGGGCATAACCCTAACTCACGTCCAAGAGGGGTTAATGAAACATATTTTAATAATAATTTTCATTTATTATTCCATTAGCTTCCAAAGATTATCCCCTTTTTTTGAAACTTCACCTTTTTTGGGCCTGCCTACCTTAGAAAAGATTATTATTTTTAATTATTTGAAAAGGGGACATGAAAAAGAGAAGTGTCATCCAATCCTTGAAAGTTTCACCCTCCTTCTTGAGAAATGTTACATGATACTTTCCAGTGTTGTATTAAAGTATCACCTAAATTTTTGCAAAAACTTGTGTGGGTAGGCAGCGGGCAATTTTTGGTTTGATCCAAACTTTTTGGGAGTTGTTTGAGGTACCCTCTTAGGCATTATTCAATCCTTTGGTGTCACATTTTGAATTTAGAATGTGTTTGATTCGAATTTAGTTATGCATTCTTTGTCATCGGTCATTTTGGCAGTAGTGGCATTTGGAGGTTCATTGGTTGCTTGGATTGTTGGTAAAGTCTTCCATTGTGATCTATGTGATCCCTATATGATGTTGTCATGTGCATTCATACTTGTAAAAATATATATATATGGCTTGTATTTCATCCTTATTCCAAGGATCTCTGGGCAAGGCATTACATCTAGTATTAGAGCCATGTTCAAATGTTGGGATGTCTTCTTATATGTTGCCCATATGGTTGTTGTTGCGTTGGTTGAGTTTGAGTGTCTTAGTGAAGAGCTCGTGATCTTTTGTTGCTTCAGGGTCTATGTGGGATGGACTTGCTTGTCCAGTAGATGCAACTAGATCTATGTGAGGAGAAGGAAGTGAGTCTTCCCTTGTTTTGTAGATAGAATCGATGTGCCTTTGTTTGGTTGGTTGTGTGTGTGACCTTTTTGGATGGAACCACAGATTGATTTCCATGTGTTGGCTTTGATTGCCTCTTTTGTTTCTCCTTGTGGAGAAAGGTTCATTGTTTCCATGTCTTCTCCTTATTGTAAGTAATTGAATGAATCTTATTTTTGATTCCATGTTATATCATTATAGTAATGAAATGATTCCTTTCATTGAGAAATGAGTGTTTATTGTGAATCATTGCAAAGAAGTAGGTTTTTCATTATATCCTTGGGTTAATGACTTAAGTCCCCAATCTAATTTCTTTTTAAGTTTATGGAAAATTGTAGTAAATTGATGAATATTTAAATATTGCATTGCATAAAAAGATAATTAAGGAAATTATTGTTGTTTTCATATGCATGAGATTACTGATGGTATACTACTTGATGTGTGTGAGTGTGTTCTCTAACATTGGTAGGATGATGTATCCCTTAGCATTGTGTAATGATTTATCCCTTTTGTGTGACTGATCTCAGTCATTGCATGTAATTTGGCTGAAGGTACTTTCCTCATGTTGTTGGGCTGGCATTGGTTTTTAGTATTTTCCTCTCTTGGAGTAGTCATCAAATTTTCTCTATTTCTCTCCTTGTGGCTATTGTCACACTTGGATTATTGTTGAAATGAGATCTTTTTGAGATTTACTATTGGAATTCACAATTCCCCCATTTGGGCTTTTTTATTATGTTTCATGATGACTATTCTGGATGTGTTTTATTACTGCCTAGTTGTGTGTTGTGAATCTATCATGTTCATCTTGAACCTCTAGTAGTACGTTCAAACATGCTAGTGTGTCTTTGATAGATCTAAAGTTGTTAATGTAATTGGATGGTTTAAAAGATGAGTAAATGTAATGTTATTCTTGAAAGAAATTGAAAGATGTGTACTTGTTTTATGGTGACTCTTGAAACCTTGCTTTGAAAACCTTTCAGTTTCATTATGCATTAGTACTTATTTTATGTTTAATTAATGAAATTATGAAAGAGAAGTAATGATGGTTTTATGTTTGAATTACCTTTCATTCCATGTGTTATGTTGCTTTGGGCATGTGTACTCTTGTATGGTTTTGGACATTTTGTCTATCACTTGTCTTGGTAATAGAGATTATTGTTTTGCCTTTGTGGTTTTGTTTTGAGTGGTAACTCAACTCTTAGATCTTAGGACTCTCTAAGATACTTCTTTTTGTTGACCTCATCGATATCTTTTTGATGCTTTTTGAATGAAGTCAATCGGAGTCCATACGTGAAGGTTATGGCCTCCAAAGTGAAGGCAATTTTTATGCAGATTTGAATTTTCATGTGAGAAACTAGTGGTCATGCACATTCTCACCTGGTTCATTGCACTTGCTTGCCTAGTTTTCTGAGAAACTTTGCGTGAGACTATGCTAATGCAAGATTTCACCTAGGGAACAACAAGCATCTCTTCACACTTTTGGAGTCGATGTTCCAAGTACTCTTTATTGAGTAGAGGCCACTTCAAACATGACATATCATATTTATGGCCATTGGAGAAGTTTAACTTTTCATGTTATTCTTAATGGAAGAGTTATATTGTCTTCATAATCTAGTAGGTACTTTTGGGGTTTGTGCTTGGGTTTTTGTATTTCTCATTGCACAAATCCCCCCTTGTGAGGTGAAGTGAGGTTTGTGAGTGTACCTTGCTCAAGGTTGATGTTGCCTTGTCATTTTTGAGTGACTCAATCTATTCATGAGTCTAGATCTGCCTTTTGGATGTTGACTTTGGTGCATCTTTGTATTCCTTTCTCTCTTGAGAGAGTAGGCTAGCATGGTTATGCCACTAGCTTAGTTAGTTTTGAATTAGTATTTTGATGGTTGGTGGAATTGTGAGATTCCCTAATACATCTTGGGCTATTTTAGTGCAAAGGTTGAGAGAGACTCCCTCTCAGTCCTAATACTCTATAGTTTCTTTCTCCTTAAGCTTGTTTCTTCAAAAGGATTATCGCAATCAAGCTTTCTCATTGATCATTGACTTGAGGTTGGAGATTGAGTTTAGTGGTTGGTTGGGTGTGGTTTTCCTAGCATGGTTCTAGAGGGACATGGTATCGTTGGACACATGTTACCATCTTACGAGTTGGTATGTAGATATTACATGATTGTGTTCGCTAACGAAAGTCTTTGCAACCTTGTGGAAAGGTGATATCTTGTCTAGTTGGGTTGTGTGACGCTAGTTCCCAAAGGTAGTTGAGCTTTTGTACCTTGGAGAGGCATTATGCTCCTACACTTATTGGTGAGTAGTCTTTTGGAGTGTGTAATTTTGTTACTAAACCATCATCCTCTTTGTTCAAAGGATGAGCTTACATGCATTCAAGGATGTTCATGTGTGACATGATAGTATTCTTGGGAATCTAGGATCATGATTCCCTATGATTTGAACTCTTTTGGGAGTGCATGGTGTGTTGACCTGGTTTTTTCGTCATGTGGTAGGTGCATGTTTAGTTTGGGCACCTGTTGACGAGGTAGAGTGGGTTTTTCCTCACCTTGTATTGTTGACTTTTTGGCTAGATGGGTTTGCCTAGAACATAGAAGGTTCCTTGTTGGACCTTGTGTCAATGTGACACCTATTCTCTAGTTGTTGACCTATTTGGGGGTTGACATAATGGTTTGAGAATTTTGGAGTGATTTGGGTTTGACTTGTAGAGATTTTATGAGTCATTCCTATTGCTCACTTTTGATTTTGTTCTTGGTGTGTTTGGTTTCTATTCTTGGATTGCAGGCTTCCAGGAGTAAGCCTAGTCTTTGGGGAGGATGATGTAGTGCCTCTCCCATTTGACTTTTTTAAGTCATCCTAATGGATTCAACCTTGCTAATCTTTTTTTGTGATGGATCATGATTGTGACCATGAGTGGTCTAAACTGTTGAGGTGATTTGATGTATGCTTCCTTATCAGTTGCTTTGATTATGCTTTGACTATTTTATGAGATTATGATGTGATTTATGGTTCACTAAGGTTTTTTCCAGTCATTACTAGGATCAATGTGGTATCATGAGATTTTTCTGTGATTACCTTGAGATGTGTGCAGAGATTGCACTGTGTACTATTACCATGCTACACTGGACTAGGCTCCTATAGCAGTGGTTAGTCATGTTTATGACTAAGTTCACTTATGTGTTTTAAGTGACCTTTTGTTGTTCTTTTTTCAACCTTTATTAAATTCTTAAATTCTTATAAATGGATTGTCCATGTTGGATTGTATTGGATATGTGATGTGGATATTTACCTTGTTATATTTTGATCTGAGAGATATTTGTTACTTATCTTATGTTCTACATTTGAGAGGACCTGAGGGTTGGATGTTATACCTTGATTTCAATATCATAGATGTTAGACTACTATGTTGTTCAGTTAATCATTTTGCATGATGATGTCATTTTGAGATGATAGTGTATTTTATGATGATATATGGTTATCTGGTATTTGGACATATCATTGATTATGTTATGTGATGGATTTAATGCTATGGTTATTTACTTCGTTCCTGCATTGTTGTGCTTTATGCAAAGGTGAGTGATGTAAATAGATTATTTTAATATAATTAAATAAATGGTTAAATTAGTTGATTTAATCCATTTATTGCTTCAGCTTTGTTATTATATGCAATTGCACTTGATCGTGTTGTTTAGTGTGCAAGATTTATATCCCTGGCAGTGGCACATGGAGTTAATGATTCAGCTATTCATATTTTACCAATGTCATCCCTATTTGGTCGATGTATCCTTATTTTAATTATTTAATTAAACCTTTTGGTGATTATTAAATCTGAACTCATTTGCATTATGTGATTAGAATAGTAAGCGTGTCTATGCATTTAGAGTTTCACGTTGTCGTGAAAGTTGTTTAGGAGATTTCTGTGTTTTTGTGTTTTTGGGAGTTTTAATTGATTTATTTTAATTTTTGGTATCTTTTCCATTAATGAATTCCTATTTCTACAAATAGCCTATTTTTGTTTGGGTCGATTCAGAGTTTAACTAGGTTGGCTAGTTACTTGCCCTAATAGATTATTCACTTGAAAAGTGAATAAATATCCAAAAAGGAATTTAATTCATGACTTCTCACTTTTGAATTAGAAATTTGGAGAGTAAAACCAAAAAATCCTCTTCATGAGGAAATATTGTTTTGTTCGTTCTGGGAGGTACAGGCGTGGGATCGTCGTGAGGGTGAGCTCGTTGGATCTAGCTCAAGGAAACCTTGGATTCCCATGATTTTCATCTACTTTTGTAGGCTTTTTATTTTACAGTTCAAATTCTCATTTTTCCCTTTTGGCTATGAGGTATGGCTTTCCCGTTTTATTATTTTTGCTTATTTTCAGCTTCTATTTTTGGTAGCTATTTGTTTGGAGGATGAGAACTAGTGTTACCCTCTGTTTCTATATGCTAGTTCTACCTGGTTGGGCAGGTACAAATATTTACCTATTTTTAAGATGAGGGTTTGGGGTTTTGTACCATTATGCTAGCCATTTTTGTATATGGTGTCCGAACTTGTTTATTTTTGAATTTTTGAGATTTTTATACCCAAAGGCCAAATGGGTTTTAATTTCAAAGTTTTCCAAATTTTGGAGTTTTTACCTCATTTTGTGTGCCACCTTGTTTTCTCAAGTTTTCTTCACACGAGTTGGGTCGTATACCTAGATTATCCATTTGGATATCAATCAGACCTTTGTTGCACTTTTATGTTTCTATTGGGATGTGTGTTGCATCCATACTCCTGACATTGTGTTTGGTTGAGTGATTTTATAGCTAGTTTTATTGTTTCTTTTAGACCTTTGTTGTTTTTTCGTGGACTCTAGGATTTGTGTAGAATCCATACTCCCAAATTGAGGCTGGTTGAGTGAGTTCATGATGTTTGGACTTGTTACATCATTGGAATTTGTGTAGAGTCCATACTCTTGGATTGAGGCCGATTGAGTGATTTCATGATGTATGGTTTTATTGGTTCTTGGGATTCATGTAGAATCCATCCTCCCAAGTTGTTTTTGATTGAGTGTTATTTTGCATTGTGTTCTCATCTAATCCTTGTGTTATGATCTTCACAATGGAAGTGCACCACACATGAGTACGTGTGCGTACATTTGTTGGAGGACTTGTGAGTCTCAATCTTTCATCGTACTTTTGAAAGTTATGATCATTGGGGTTGGGATGGGAGTATGCATGCCCACAGGAACTTGTCATAGGATGAGCATGGGTAGGGTAGAGTATCATATGGAGGGGGCTTCTATCCTATAGCTTTGTGATCATTGTGCCCAGAGGGTTGGCAGAGGAAGTTTTAACTAAGTGATAACTAAATAAAATGTGTGATTGGTAATAAAAACTTAAGATAATAAAAATGTGAGGTACTAGAGCCTTTCCATTAAGGAATCTTGAATCTACAAATCTGAGCTTGGGCTTTTTGATGCCAAGAAAATCTCCATGATGTCAGCCCCTACTTAGTAGCCTATTGAGTGTCTGACCAGGACTTGTACTCCTTGCATTGTCTTAGGTTCTTGATTTCAAGCCATCATACTATTTGGGGTGAGTGTTAGCCATGGATGTTGTTTTTGTGTGTTTTTGGTTGGATCATTATCTCCATCAGCATGGTGGGTGTGGACCTACGGGTGCCATGTGGTTGGGAGGTGTAGCTACCTACACCACTACTAGGGACCGGTGTATAGAGATTGTCTTTTATCCTAGTGTGACCATTGCTAGATGTTTTCACTTCATGCTTTGGGTTTCAGAGTATGCTTTCTTGTGATTTATGCTTTCATTGTAATGCTTGGATATCATGTTTAGATGATGTTATTTTATTTGATGCATTCCCATGTTATGATGTTTAGCATATGACTGGATGATATGAATTTATGTATTGGATTATCTATTGCTTATTGGGTTAGCATGTTAGATTTTCTTATGCTTATATTGTAGAATGTGTTTAGTCATGACGTCCCTATTATGATAGTACCGATGATCTATTTAGTAGCTTGGGATGTTATGCATAAGGGATGGCTAGGGTCCACGATGGTCTTATGATGCTATCGATGATTGGGAGGAATTGCGTACTTAGTTTGGTTGTTTAGTTATTGTGATGTTATTTCTATATATTGTGATGTTGCTTATGTTCACTACAATGTTTCTTTTAGTATGATATTTATTGCTTTGGTTTAGATGGATTAATGTTCCTCTTTCTTGTTTGATGGCATCTTTTTGTTTATGCACTCGAGTGTTCGCTCCTCAATCTATGTGGATCTAGTACTCCCTAGTGTGGAGGTTCATTTTCCCATTTCATTCCTTGTTTTGACCCTTAAAGTAGTTTTCTTTCTTTCCTGGGTGACCATGTGTTAGCATGGTGTGATACAATAAAGTGTCACACGCCCATTGGAGATATGTTGTACAAACCCTATTTGTATCACATGCCTCTTGGAGTTTTGTCGTTTGATACTTTCCAGTATCGCACCCCCTTTGAAGAAGTACTATACAATACTTGTAAATTATCATACATCCTTAAGAGAAGTGTTGTCCAATCCCTGAAAGTGTCACCCTCCTTCTTGAGAAATGTCGCACGATACTTTCTAGTGTTATATTAAAGTATCGCCTAGATTTTTGCAAAAACCTATGCGGGCAGGCAATGGGCACTTTTTGGTTTGATTTGAACTTTTTGGGAGTTGTTTAGGGTACCCTCTTAGGCACTATTTAGTTATTTGGTGTCATATTTTGAATTAAGAATGTGTTCGATTCAAATTCAGTTATGCATTCTTCGTCATTGGTTGTTTTGGTTAGTAGTGGTGTTTGGAGGTTCATTGGTTGCTCGGATTGTTGGTAAAGTCTTCCATTATGATCTATTTGATCCCTATATGATGTTGTCATGTGGATTCATACTTGTAAAATAAAAAATATTTTGGCTTGTATTTCATGCTTGTTCCAAGGATCTCCAGGCAGGGCATTACACTAATTATATACAAACATTAATGATTGATTATATATATTATTTTATTAAATTTATAAGTCTTTAATTTTAACAATATTTTAATATATACATATAACAACATAACATTAAGCTACAATAAAAATATACCATGTCTGATATTTTACTATGTTCCTCAAATAATGTAGCACAAGGTATGAACTCCTCATTGAACTATACAGACATCAACAACACGAACTATAGAGACATCAACCACACCTTGTAGAGGAGGACATTTTGGTATTCTTCATGAATCCTCTAGCCCCCCTTTCCATTTGACCAAGTATTCTTCATAAGTTTTGTTTCTTATGCTTTTTCCAACACGGCTATCAAATATCTCCTCAATCTTCTTTGTAGACAAATTAGATACTAGAATAATCCATTGTTCTTCTGCAACACCATCTCTATCACCTCTTTAATATTACTCTATCAAATCTAAAATATTAAATATTGGTGAAATATTCAATTCAATGGGCAACTCCATTTCATAGGCATTTCCAAAATCATGCCTTTTCACTATCTTGTAAGGTCCAAACTTCTTCATCTTCAACTTATTATATGTACCCATTGGAAAAACACTCTCTTCTCAAATGAACCATGACTTCATCTCTAATCTAAAATTTCTTATACCTCCTTTTCACATCTACCCCAGACTTTTATTGTGTATTCATCTCTATAATGTGCTTCCTCACATGGATTTTTTTCAAATATTCATCAAAATCTTCTACTATAACACTACTTATCTCTCCTTTATCCAACTACCTCATTTTAGAAGCATTTCTAGGACTACTCCCATATACAATTTGGAATGGTGATTTAGCAGTACTCTTGTTGATAGAATTATTATATGTAAATTCTTTCTATGGTAATATTGAATCCCATCCTTTTGGTTTATCTCCAACTAAGCATCTCAACAAGTTTTCCAAACTCCAATTCACAACTTCCATCTATCCATCGATCTATGGATACTGTGATGAATTGAACTTCAAATTTGTCTTTAATTTCTTCCACAATGTACTCCAGAAATACCCAAAAAACTTGGTATCTTGATCTGAAACTATACTCTTTGGCAAACCATGTAGTCTCACCAATTCTCTGAAAAACAACTCTACCACATGAACAACATCACTAGTCTTCTTACAAGGAATGAAATGTGTCATCTTTGAAAACCTATCAACCACCACACAAATAGAATTATGCCCTCATTGAGTTCTCCATAATCCAAGAAAAAACTCCATGACATCCTCCCATGACTTCTCTGGTACATGGTACAGGTAATGGTTGATACAACATTGTATTCTACTTCACTCCTTTTTTCATCTGACATACTCTACAACTCTATACAAACTTCTTCTCATCTTGCTACAACTGTGGCCAATAATAGTTCTTAGCAACCAAAGCAATGGTTTTATCTCTACCAAAATTATTAGAAATATACGAGGAGTAACTGAGAGGGGAGAGGTGAATCAGTTACCACTAAAATAAATCCCACATCCCTTAGATGTCAGTACATAATATAAACTTCACTAAAATTAATGATGCTTGGTAAACACATAGGCACTTGATTTATACTAGTATATGTTGTAACTCAGTAAACATTGAAATAGCGATTGTAACTCAACAAATGCTCAACATGAAAATCTTAAGATATTATCTATGATTCACCTTACTTAACTTAGTTGCATACACATAAAATAAATAACATGAACATAAGTGACACCAAGATTTAATGTAGAAACCCAATTTGGGAAAAATCACCAATTGCAACTACCTAATGATTTTCACTCTTCTAAAGTGAGCCCTATAAGGAGCCAACGCTATTAAAGGTTAGAAATTACACTGTTAGATGTGACCCTATTAGAGGATTTAATCACCCTATTAGGAGTGGCCTTGTTAGAAGTATTTAGACACTTCAGTTTAGAAATGCCACCTTGTTAGAGGATTTACAAATAGTTGTTAAGACAACTCTGTTAAGAGATTTAGATCACTGCTACAATGGTTAGAGAGTAACAATGAGATGACTTGATTTCTGATGCAGTTGAATTGTTGATGATATATCTCAATTCTATCTTGTATACTTGACCATTTTTGATCAAATGTATCTTTGTAGCTCTACAAGGATATATTGCTTATCCTTCTAATTTGCTTCCTCTAAGCATCTTCAAATCTTCTATTTTCTTGCACACATTCAATCCTCAACTCAACCTTATATTTATATCATACACATTGTCAAGTTGGCTTGAATACAACTTAGGATAATTAATATTCATCTTCTTATTCGGCTAGAACCAACAAACAAAACTATTGACTCAATATGTCAAAACAAGAAAATCCTTCATTAGCCAACCTTGCCTAGTAGACACTAACTCAAAAATGATTGTCCTGTGTTAACAAAGTGAACTTGTTTAACACTACATTTTTACAAAGTTCCTTTGGTAACTGAGTGAGCTTGGTTAATACTAGTTTGATTCAAAATTTTCTTTATTAACCTAGTGAGTTCGGTTAACTCTCAATTTCTGTGAACTTCCATTTGTCACCCAAGTGAACTCGGTAGACACTGTCTTCTGAACTTGGAAAACTCTAGAATACTCGGTAGACACAAGAAACTATCTTCAATGCTTGAGTGAGCTTGACACACACTAACTAGTATAGATGTGACATTTTATGTAACATCAAAGACAATACACAATTAACTAATTATTTTCAACAATTTCCCTCTTTGGCATTGATGACAACACATGTCATAATACAATAAAATTTTAGAGCAAGAATAAAGTAGGGAACATATCCTTAGTTTCATTCAAATTCTCATCCATGAGAGCTCCTTGTATTAGTGTGAACTCCCTCTTCCTTCAATTTCTCCCTCTATCAGCAAACTTTATCTTTAACATCTTCTTTTGATAGCAAATTCTCCTTATTTGATATTAGACCAAGCTTATCTTCTTCTCTAACATTTTCTTAAAAAAATTCTATGAAATGTATACTCTTCCTCTTTAGAAAATTTATGTGATATGACAAAAACCTCTCCCTCTTTGACATCTCATGCTAAAGACAATATTCAAAGAATATTAGTGTACCTCATGTACTGATTCATATGTAATGTGCCCTTTTCAATGCTACATCAACTTGACTAATCTTCAACATGCTCTGGTTGATGCATCACTAAACTTCATTTAGTGAGCTTTAGATAGGGGAATGACCCCTAATTTACCTCTTAGATACAAAACTCATCCTTAGGTAATTTCTTAGTGAATATGTTTCTAATTTGTTCTTTAGTATTCACATATTCCAACCTTACCTCTTTATCTTGCACCAATTCTCTTAGAAAATAATATTTTATAGCAACGTGCTTGGTTTTGGTAAGAATCACAAGATTTTTTGATATATTAATGGCACTAGAAGAAAAAGACAAGAAGAGGCAACGGTTTGATTTGAAAAACATGCAAATTGTATATTCAGATGAAGAAGATATACATATTTACAAAGAGATCAATCCTTATAAAAGGAGATTGAAACCCGAAAAGGGTAACCTAATAAGTTAGAAAGGGTAACCTAAAGGTGAAAGCTATTTAATAATCATTAAATAGATAAAACTAAAAAATGCATTAAAAAATTTTAAGAAGGGAGAAAAGGTAATGTAATAAATGAAATTAAATTAACCTTTTTCTCTAACACCCCCCTTAAGATGAACAACAATGCAGATAAAAACAATGTAGAAAGAGAAAGGAAACTACAATGGAATGCTAAAAGAAAACTTGGGTCCCAAAAACAAGGCCTGATGAGGTACCCAATCACAACAAAATCTCTGTGAAATAGAGAAATAGAGAAAACCCAGTGGGAAAAACTCTACTCCAAAAAGAGATAGCTAAAAAATCTAGTGAAGGACTATAGAAGCCTCCAACTAGAGGAATGTTCTAGAAAAAAGGAGCAAAGAGTGATCATGAAGAAAACCATTGAAGCATGAAGAAGCCACAAACTTTTTCAAAGAGAAACTGCTGATTTGTACAACCTCCTCTAAAATAGAACCTAACTAGGTAGAGAAGACTATAATCTGCATCAAATTAGGAGGCAAACAACTAAACTTAGAAATATAGATGGCATAAAATACTAAAGCCTGAAGAGTTGATCAATTGAACCAAGGAAGGTTGCAACCAAAGTAGGAACAAAAAGAATAGTGTTTATATGGTAGATGATCCATCTCACCAAAATGCATAGGTATCTAGCCACTGCAATCACCTAGTACATAGGATCAAATACTAAATACATATCTCACTCCAGCAAACCAAGGAAGCATTAGAAACAACAAAAGAACCTCCCTAATACAAACAAGGGTGACGTGATAGGCAGCTGAGAAAGTGGGCCAAAAATCTCCTACAAAACAAAAAGAACCAAGAACATCAAGAGTGAGGAAGAGGTACAAACATCTATAAAGGCACACATCATTGACACATCATGGGGCTAATGTTGTGGAAGGGGCACTCACTTGACAAAGGAAGAGGGCACTAAAAGGAAAAAAACTATCCCCCCATGGCACTTTATAATGTAGTGCAAGTACAATTAATCACAATGATGAAAAAGATCCTGAAAAGCAAGGAGTGACACTTTATCTTAGTGTGTTTACTTACAAATGATATCAACAATTATCAGAATAGGAAAGGAGCTGATACAATAGATAGTACAACCCAAAAGAAGAGATCCCATGCCATGAAAATGATCCTCGAACCTAAAACATCCAAGATATCCACCGTAGTGCAAAAAAACAAAAAACATGATAGAAAGAGCATGGATTAGAATCTGGAAGAAATTAAAACATTTCTAAAATATAGACCGAACTAGCTTTCCAAAAATATAATGTTTTTGAAAAATAGAGATGGTGTAGAAGTTATGAAAGCCAAATTCATAGCTCGCCAAGATCACTTGTATGCAAATAACCTACTGAAGAGAAATTGAAGAAGGAAAGGAAGGGCTTGAAGAAACTCAAAAAAGTGAGAGAAATTATATTGCAACAATGAAAAATGAAATTCTTATACAATATGATATGCAATATTATATTACATTAGGAGAGCCTGTTTATAAATGCCTCTAGGAAGCTTCTAGAAAAAACTATAAAGCACTAGAAGATAAAGTTGGCAACTAAGCATACATCAGCAAAAGGTGGATTACCCTCCAAGTAGGTGAAAAGATAAGTATGACAAGGTGTTGACAACACATACAAAAACTTCTGTGTTGTCAACAAGTCAACACGTAAAGGTATGTAAACTCCTAGGTGACAACTAATAAATAATGCATTTAACCTAAGTAAACATAAGTAAAGCGTAAATAGTTATTATTTACTCTAATACCCCCCTTAAGTGAAACTTAGGGGAATGCACTTAAGCTCACAACAACTAAGATGAAATGCATAATGGGTCCTGGCAACAAGGCCATGTTAGGTACCCATGTACAAATGCAAATAAATGCAATGCAATCTATGTAAACTAGAGACAAAGGAGAAAACCCAGTGGGGAAAACCCCTTTTAAAAAAGAGATGGTTGAAAACCTAGTGAAGGACTAAAGAAGCCTCCAACTAGAGGAATGTCCTAGAAAATAGGAATAAAGAGAAGATCATGAAGAACATCATTGAAGCATGAAGAAGCCGCAAACTCTATCAGAAAGAAACTGCTAATCTAAAGAACCTCCACAGAAATAGAAGGTTGTGAACAAAGAGAGTCTATATGGTAGATGATCCATCTCACCAAAATGCATAGGTAGCTAGCCACTACAATCACATAGTATATAGGATCAAATACTAAATACATAGCTCACTTCATCAAACCATCAAACCAAGGAAGCATTAGAAACAACAGAATAACACAACAATCTATGAGGTAGCACAAGGAGAAAGTGAAATGAGCAACTATGGAGTGTTTGTCATATGGTGAGAGGCACTGGAATCAAGAATCCAGGTAGGCCCTAAAGTCATATCTCGAGTGAAAAGAGCATGACCTTTCCCTATAGGGGGGATGAAGACTTAGGAGCAAAAATATGATGCTCCTTAATGGCTTCCTCTAAAGCCTCCAAACGCTTCCAACACCTAGAAATGAGATGTTCATCCTTGCCACAAAAATTGCAAGTCTCACTTGATTTCTTCTTGACCTTGGAGGTAGACTTAACAAACTTTAAAGAATCTTTACCCTTTGGAGGGTTAGTTGGAGGTGTAAGATTAGTTTTTGGTGTATATTTCTTTGATTTGGCTTTCTTCTTTGATTTCCCTTTAGAAGATTGAGCAACCAATGCTTGGCTAGAAGAGCTAGAGGCATCTACCTGTTGGATCTTTTCCTATTCCCATGTCAATCGGTCACAAAATGTCTCAAATGAAGGCATCTAGTGTCTATCACCCAAGGCATCCATAGTGAAGTAGAAAGTGAAAGAGAAGATCTGATACTGTCCTCGTAACTTTGAAAGTATCAAAAAGATACACTCATCATCTTTTTTGGTTTTCCCACATCCCTCCAAAATTGTACACAGAGATTTGAACTTTATCAAGAAATCTTCAATAGTGGGGAAGTTGGTTGGTGTCAAAGAAGCCAACTCTGCATCAAGTTGAAGTGCCTAGAACTCATTCACTGTGCCAAATAAAGTTTGAAATTTGGTCCAAATAGCCAATGGAGTGGTCAAAACATCCAAGTGAAATAGTAGACTACCTGAGATGTTTAGTGAAATCAATCTCATGGCTTCATCCATTTTGTTCTTATGCTAAAGAACTTCAAAAGGGCACTACAGATATGCCCTTCAGAGTGAAAAATTGAATATCTAGTTTTGACTACCAAAACATGAAATTAAACTACATCAAAACCAAAAAACACCTACACCAAGTCTTTGTCTCGAAACTAGCTTTCTGGTGCTTCTTTCAAATCGAAAAAAGACCTTTGTATGCTCAAGTTACAGCCAAAAAACAAATAGTAGGTCAAAAAAGGACCTAAAGGGCTTGTAGGAGGTGTTGATGTGAGCATTTTACTACAAAAAAATTGACAGCCTACCAACTGTCATAGAAAAAAAGACTGCCACGTGGTAGTGGGCCCCAAAAATAGGTTGATGTGGCACTGCCACATGGTAGGTATAGATGTGGCACCAATGCCACGTGGAAAATTCTAGAAGTGCCACATGGGTGTAATGTGTAGATAGCCATAGGGGTAGCTCGAAGGTGGTGGTAGCGGTGGACATCAATGAAGGTAGTGTGCTTGGGTGGTGTTGCTAGCTAAGTTGCATCCATAGTGGAGAAAAGGTGGGCTGCTGGTGGAAGAAGGGTGCTTGCGGAAATAATATGCCTCAAATCTTCATCAAGTAAGATTTGTTCAATGATAAGTCTTCTCTGCTCCAATAAGCCTTTTATGTTTACCTATACACCTTTCCATCCTTTGTTTTGATAAGAACTTTTTCTTTTTAATGATATATCCAATCTTTCCATTCACTCTTTAGTTTACCAATAAGACTAAGGTTTTCTATAAAGATTCTTAGTTCACCAATAAGATACTTACTTTACCTATATATACATCTAGTTTATCTATTAGACTTTTCTTGTATACATCACTTATAACTTATCAATTCACTTTGACATGTACTCATTATAGAGTGCTATCAATACCATATCATCTGAACATATTCATGAATCAGATATAATAATCAAATCAACTAATTCTTTTACATTTATTCAATCAAATCACTCAATTATCCATCATTGTTACCCGATTAAACATGCCAAGTAGCTAGACATCAATGAAAAAAGTATAACTAATTATCCTATTCTAATCACATTTTCATCTATTTCAGTCGTGATTGTCAACATTATCATCATCTTTACCTTATTAATCAAGATCATAATCAAACAACTAATTAGTTATGCCAACAATTGCATCTTGGAAGACCCAACACAAAGACTCAATACTGACTCATGGAGTTGAATTATACTCCACTCTGCGACCATGGAAATGAATCCTAGTATCCTATATATGTTCTTAAGAGTAATAGTCATCTCCCTATTCATAAAATGAAATGTTTCATCCTCTATGAAATTTCTCTAGAAGCATAGTTATAAGTTAATGGTTTTCCCTCGTGTCAGACATTTGTGATAAATGAGATAATTTGAGAGTATCAATTTGTGCCACATCTACATCTAAAAAGTCTCAGATCTAGACCTGACTGGCTGGGTATGTGGATCTAAACTAGACATCAGGCATCACAATGTGCAAGAAAGAAACAAAGAAACTATCATAATCTAATTAATATGACTAATCAAAACAAGGAAAATAAGTACCAAAAACATGTAAAATATGCTAAAAATGTCTAAGAAGGCATTTGAAAAATCAAAATGGTAAAAAATTAAGTAAAAGAGGTCTAAAAATGCTTGTTATCTGTTGGTTTAAAGAATAATTTTGACAGCTCAGTGTCAATACACTTAACCATTTTTCACTATACATGCTGAGCAAAGAGTAGGAGCCGAGTAATATCAAGTGTCGAGTGATATCAAGTGACGAGTAATATCAAGTGTTGAGTAATATCAAGTGCCGAGTAATATAAAATACAGAGTAATATCAAGTGCCGAGTGATACAGTTTTGTTTAGGTGCCGAGCTATCCAAGAAACAGCATGTGCCGAGCATCAGTAATGCTTCATGAGCCGAGTAACTCAGAATATCAGCATAAGAGTTTTTAATTGCACAAACTATGATGTAAACTATTTTTGTAGCCGACATAAGGTAAATCTCAAAAGATCTAGACATAAAAATGAATCTTTTACATTTCTTATGCAATCTGCATGCAGCCAATTGGAAAATTGGAAAGGCATGCAACCAATCAGCAAAAGGCAAGTATTGAGCGAGAAATTGAGATTCAATGTGGATTGTAGATCCATATCTAACCCTAAGTCTTTGAAGTCTTTTTAAGGAAGATGAAAAGTTTCATTGAATCAAGGAATGAGAGAAGGATAATAGTGTTAAGGGAAAAATATAATGGAATTCAGTGAAAGGAGACATAGAGAGTAAGAGTAGCAATTCAATATTCAGTTGATCAAAACAAAGCAAAGTAGATGAATAGTAATCAGATCTTAGAGGATTGAAATCAGAGAAAGAGCTAGAACAAGTGCCTGCATTCAGCAATCAAGGATTGCAAACCATCAAGTTTATAGTACCTAATACTCTCTTACCATTGTATTAGAAAGGAAATCCTATGTAGATGGGTTGGCTTAACAGTTATTTGTAGATCCTTATCAAAAGGTGATTAAATCCTTTAACAGGGTGACACTTCATGTTAAGTGTTTGTAAATCCTTTAACCAGGTCACTATTGACACAGTGTAAAGCCTTTAACAGGGCAGGCCATTAACAGGGCAGACCATCAGAAGTGGTTGAACAATATTACTGCAATGATTTTTATGGGTATCATCCCCACCCCAGTTTTACCTTCTTATTTCTAAAGGGTTTCTGGGTCACCAAATTCCAGTGTTATGTGTTGTTGATGCATGTCTTAGTTTCATGTTTACTTGATGTATTTAAATGCATGCAATTTACTTTTAGTTAAAAGTTTTATTGATACTTTTGATTCACTCCCCCCCCCCCCTAAGTATTCTTTCCATATTTGAATATTCCAACAATTGGTATTAGAGAAGATTAGGTTCTCACAAGAAAAAGCCTAATAGCTTGGAGGAAAAGATCTAAAGATGGAAGTTTTCAAACTCGAAAAGATCATTGAAAACCAGGTGATATATGTGGAACTTGCTCTGCATAGCTTGGAGGAAACTAGAGATAAGTTGAGAAATTCCTTGAAAAGAAGGAAGGATTTAGCCATAGCCAAAAATGAGATAAACTACAAGGATATTGATACCAAAAATATATTTTCCAATGGAGATACTAAAGAGTTTGATGCAGCAATTGCAAAACTAATGGAGAAAAACAAAGTTCAAGCAGATGAGATAAGATCTCTCAAGATGGAACATGAATCATAGGCCATAATGTTATGTGAAATCACTGAACAAAAGAAAAGAGCAATTGAAGATAAATTCATGATGGAAAATGACAAAAGAAATCTTGCAAACAAACTTGAAGAAAAATGTATTGAATTGACAAGGATCTCAAACATGCAGATGGATACACCTGCCCAAATGATGAACCTTCATCATGAACTCAATGTGAAAGACATTGAGATCTCTACACTGAAGATGCAGAATGAACAATTGTAGAATGACTTAAGAAGAGAAAAGGAAATTTCAGAAAGCTTCAACAAACCCAATGAAGCCATCAAGTATTTTGAGCAATTACTGAAATCCCCAAGGTCCAGCAATGACACTTCAGGACTAGGATATTCTAGCACTGAAGAAGGAGAGACGTCCAAGACATTAGAAGAGAGGAACATCAAAGGTAAAAATGTCAAACCTATATGTAATTTTTGTGGAAAGAAAGGACATACATCTAATGTATGTAGAAGCAAGAATGCCCATCAAGATGATAAGCCTAAGAGTGTAAACTATTGTCATAAGTGCAAAAAGAAAGGTCATCAAGCATATGAATGTAGAACCAAGACTATTAAGACATCAAGATTTGATGTTCACTGTCATAATTGCAAGAAATATGGGCATATAGCTTTTGAATGCAGATCAAAGCCTATGTGGACATCAAATCAGCCAGCAAAACCAAAAGGGAATGAAAGTCATTGGGATTACAACAACAGGTATAGTTGTCACTATTGTCAAGAATATGGACATATACCCCAGAATTGCATAAGAACACATTTCAGGGGGAACTATAAAAGATGGTTGAGTCAAACCACATGTTTCAGTTGCTTAAAAATTGGTCATGTCAGCAAGAATTGCCCAACAAGGTCAAAGGCACCAAGTTTTGAGTTCAACAATGGAAAGGCAAAGATAAATGTTGAACACATTAGAAGTGAGATGAATAAGACATGGAAGAAGAAAGATGAGTGCAACACATCAAGTCCTGAGATCACTTCACCTAATGGGTCAAGTGATCACACTTCATCAAATTAAGCAAGAATGGGTGTGTGGGATTGATAAACTAAGTTACATCATATATCAGTCCCAAGACATAGAAGAACTTCAAAGAAGAAATCAACGTAAGCAAAGATGCTAAGTCAAAATTGAGAGTCTTGCAAAATCTGCCAAAGTTCTCTTCAGGTGCCGAGTTGCTAACAACGATCGAGTTGATAGATGATGTCGAGCTATGAAATATCAATGGGAGCTAAGAAAAGTGAAACACAATGGGTGTCGAGTCATGTTGAAATCCTTCAGGTGTCGAGTAGACAGTTTTTAGTGCACTAAGCATTAATTGCTCTATTTTGAAGGGTACATAGTTCAATTCTTGATCACTTCTCACCATTCAAATGTGAAGCAAAGATGAGAAAATCGCAGAAGATCAAGGTCAGCTCAAAAGCCATTTGCAAAAGATTTCCACAGAAATTCAGCATGAGTTTCATCGATTTAAGGTATTTTACTTGTGTGCCGAGCTATGTAGTGTTTATAATCTTGTTTAAACTGTAAACCCTAGTTTGGCAAACAATGGCATCTGGGTTTGGAACCACTAAGGGTAAGGAGAGTCATGAAATACAGTTGGTTAGTAATGAAGTTAAGCAACTAGAATTCAAGCCCATTCCAGAAGTTGCATACAAGAATGATCCCATAGGTGCATTATCAGTTATTCTTGATAAAGTTGTTATGGTCCAAGATGTTTGTAGATGCTATAACTACAAAATTGGAGCTATAGGAGATTTAGAAATTTACAATGCATATGACAAGCTATGTGAGAACAAAATACTGAAAGATGAGTTCTCAATAGTTGAGAGAAAAGGATTGACCAAAACCCTAGAATTTTTTATTGTTTTCAAAGTTGAATGGGTACGCATAGTTTTGAGCAGAATACATGATGGAGCCTTTTGGTTAGAATCAGGGCCAATGAAATTTACCAAGAGAACTGTTCATAGGGTTACTGGTATTCCAACCCTAGATCGGCTAAAGACCCTGCGTAGTGACAAAAAGGAAGTAATAGAGAAAAACACGGGTGCTAAATGAAATAATAGGGGAATGACTATTGATACAATCACAGAACCCCTACTAGATTTTGCTATGAGAATCATTTCACACAAATTCTATCAATCAAGTAGGTTAAACAGTGTGCCTTGTATAGCAGTTGATGTTGCATACAAATTGATTAAAAAGGATCATACCTATGATCTAGTAGAGCTCATGTTTCAACAGATCAATGAGAATCTGGGAGCTATAAGGAAGAGCAAGGGAGCTTAGTGCAAATTTGGATCGGTTTTGGTGTGCATGTTTTTCTATCTGATGAAAGAATTCCCTTCTGTGGGTAAGGTGAGATGGAATCTAGACAAAACAATTATTGAAAAAATCAATGGATATATTGAACAGATGGGTGATAATTTTGATGCCCAAATGACTAGCTACTTTGAGGACTTCAAACAGTCCATGAAACAAAGAATGAGGATTCCAGTCTCATTGACTGAGAAATATGAAAAAGATATTTTTTTTCTTGTAGATATTGATTATACCTATATACAAGCAGTCATACCTAGAGTCAGATGGCTTAGGCCACTAGGTTATGAACTTGATATTGATCAAGCCTCTGCAACAATAATAGCCCTCCTTGCAGAAGAAGTTGATAAGAACGCAAAAGCCTTTGGAACCTATGATGTAAAAGCAAGGGTGATAATAGATTTGAAGACTACCTCAGCAGTAAAGAAGAAAGAAAAATTGGTAAGTCAAATCAAACGAAAATTTGGTGTTGAAGGAGAAGGAATAGCAGAAGAGGAAGAAGAAGACATTGAAGATAAGGGAGATGAACCTCAAGGTCTGACTCAAGGATTAGGAGAAGATAAAGAAGAAAGTATTGAGGAAGAAGAAGTCAAGGAAGCACAAGTTAAAACCAAGGTCACAAAAAGAAAGGCCACAACTCCTCCTACTCCTCAACCCAAGGGAAATAAAGTAGTTGCTCCTGCACCAAAGAGACCTACTACAAGGGCTGCAGCACAAAAATCCCAAGAGGAGGCAAAAGAGAAGAAGAAAACTTCAAAGAAGATTGCTACTGAGCCAAAGAAGAAAAGAAAATTTGTTGCCCAGCCTCAAACAGATGAAGAGAAGACTGAGTCAGAGGACAACAACCAATTTCAAGTGGTAAGGCACAAACCTCAAACTACTATTGATAAATTATGCACAAAGATTAAGAATGATGATTTGAAAGGTTTAAAGAACCTAAATTTTTCTAAGCTCACCAAGGAGGAACAAAATAAATTAGAGGAATTAGTGTATGCTAGGATGGCTAAGTATAAGCACACACCTTTAGAGTTAGATGAATCAATACCTAAAGAATTGTACAAAATTGTAGAGAATAAATGGCATTTTTGTTTGCAAATGGAAAGGGAGATAAGGGAATTAACATTAGCCAGATTGTTGCCTGATTTGACTAAGGATCAAATAACAAATGCAGTCAAGAGGCATAATAATAGATTCACTCCCAAACATAGAGCTTTCAACATTTTGCAAAACAAAATTAAGGATGTAGTTACAAAATCCATAAGATTGTGGAAGATAGTTTACAAGAAAATAGAAGATGTATACAATGAAGAATATAAGGCAGAGGCAAGTGCCAAGATAAAGGAGATGAAGGTATCAGGAATCAAGGAAAAAGAAAAGGAACAAGTGGAGAAGAAGGTTGAAGAAGAAAAGGAAGATGAAAAGGCACATACAGAGGAGAAAGAGGAAGAGAAAGATATAGTTGAACAATAAGATCAAAGTGTGCAAGACACACAGGTATCCCCTCCTAGTCCTCCTCATGCCATCATCACACCTGCAGAGATTATCAAAATCAAGGATGTTATAGACACTTCTAGTCTAGACATCAATCCATTAAGTGCAGAGGATTTAGAAATCCTTGACCAATCAACACTAGTAGCAAAATTATGTTCAAATCCTGTATTGGTCAGTGTTGATGAATTGCAGAATCCAGTAGTCAAAACAAAGGTAGTCAAGGTGAAAACATAAGAACCACCTTAGACCATACAACCTACTGGTATTGTATTCCTTCCTCCACCACCTCCACCAAGTGTAGTCACTGATACACTTTAGATGCTAAGTGCAGTAGTAGGGGAAGTAAACAAAACATCTAAACAAGTAGCAAGTTCAACCCCACCTAGTGATCACCAAAAGGATAAACAAGCTGAAGAAAAAGATGAGACAAGTAAGAAGGAGGAGTTTGCAATACAAAAATTGGTTGCATTACCCAAATCTGGTACTCCAACATAGACTCTTCAGCAGCCGAGCACTAATAGGTTACCATTACAAATCAGGACACCAGGCTTGAGCTCATCAAAGGCAGTCAGGAAACTTCACTATGGAATTCCTAAGCTTGATGAAGAAATAAAGATTCCATACTATGAATCCAACACTCTCACTGAAGAGAAGATCAATGAAATTTAGAGTGCATTGGATAGAAGAAGGAGACAAGAAGCATTAAGAAGAGAACACAAGCACAAGCATACCTTGAATGAAATCAAAGACATATTCATAGAAGCTTTCTGCTTATAGTCTCTAGATGAGTCAAGGCCAATTATAGAGCAACTATCTGATATAGTTGACTAGGTGACTAGTGAAGACCAGGAAACAAATGCCAAATTACTAGAATGGTCAGAAAGAAAATTCCAAGGCAAGGTAAACAAGAAAATATCCGATGATATAGCACTATCACAAGTGAAGCTGGCTAAGAAACTTGAAATAGTCAAAACTGTACTTGGAAACATATTTTCCCTATACAACAAGTTGTGTGATTTTTCCAAATTCACATAGGACACTAGCCAGAAAATACTAAGCTTGGAGAGAAATCTAAATATTTCTAGCATGCAACTCCCTAAAAATCCAACTCAGAGTGAGAAGCATTTTGCCCAATCACTTCACACACAAAGAGAGTTAGCTGTCTTAGCAGCAGAGGAGGCAACCACCAAAGCCAAATTGATGCAAATTCAATCCTCTATTCCTCCTCATTTAGAAATACTTCACAAGGAGCAAATGAATGTAGAGACAGTCCTCAAGAAAGACCCCAATCTTTCTACATTTGATGGACTTTTACACCTAGTAGCAGAGATTGCCATCCAGTATAAGTCATTGGATGTTGCACTAGCAAATTGGGATGCAGCTCTGAAGGTACTCCTTGAAGTAAACAGTACATTTTTGGCCAAGTATGGCATTTCCCTATAGAACCCTTGACATAAGTGTCAAAAAGGGGGAGAATAAGTATGGGGGAGTTAAGTAGAGAATAAGTATGGGGGAGTTAAGTAGAAAATGAAATGGTA
The DNA here is from genome assembly GCA_028749045.1 of Cupressus sempervirens. Lineage (NCBI taxonomy): Eukaryota > Viridiplantae > Streptophyta > Pinopsida > Cupressales > Cupressaceae > Cupressus > Cupressus sempervirens. Next base: position 572,191,316 of record CM053784.1, on the reverse strand, counting down.
AGTATGATGAAAGGGGGAGATAGAGAATTTTGGGAAAATTTTGATATAACATATTGGTCAGAATGTAGAAACAGGACAGAAGTCACTGAGTGTACAAGGCATAATCAACTCACAGGGAGTCATAAGGTATATTGTTATTTGTTCCTAAAATTTTTGAAGCAAACAAGAAGATGCATGAAATAATGTCAAATATCATAGGATCTTAGTTAAGTGTTTTTTTTTTTTGTCACTCATGTCAAAGGGGGAGATTGTTGGTTTAAAGAATAATTTTTATAGCTGAGTGTCAATACACTTAACAATTTTTCACTATACATCCAAGCAAAGAGTAGGAGCTGAGTAATATCAAGTGCTGAGTGATACAGTTTTGTTTAGGTGTCAAGTTATCCAAGAAACAGCCTGTGTCGAGCATCAGTAATGCTTCATGAGTTGAGTAACTCATAATATTAGCATAAGAGTTTGTAATTGCACAAACTATGATGTAAACCATTTTTGTAGTCGACATAAGGTAAATCTCGAAAGATCTAGAGATAAAATGAATCTTTTACATTTCCTATGCAATCTGCATGCAACTAATTGGAAAATTGGAAAGGCATGCAACCAATCAGCAAAAGGCAAGTATTGAGCGAGAAATTGAGATTCAATGTGAATCGTAGATCCATATCTAACCCTAAGTCTTCGAAGTCTTTTTAAGGAAGATGAAAAGTTTCATTGAATCAAGGAATGAGAGAAGGAGAACAGTGTTAAGGGAAAAACATAATGGAATTCAGTGAAAGGAGACATAGAGAGTAAGAGCAACAATTCAATATTCAATTGATCAGAACAAAGCAAAGTAGACAAATAGTAATCAAATCTTAGAGGATCGAAATCAGAGAAAGAGCCAGAAAAAGTGCCTGCATTCAGCAATCAAGGATTGCAAACCATTAGGTTTATAATACCTAATACTCTCTTACCATTGTATTAGAAAGGAAATCCTATGTAGATAGGTTGGCTTAACAGCTATTTGTAGATCCTTATCAAAAGGTGATTAAATCCTTTAATAGGGTGACACTTCATGTTAAGTGTTTGTAAATCCTTTAACCAGGTCACTATTGACACAGTGTAAAGCCTTTAACAGGGCAGACCATTAGAAGTGGTTGAACAATATTACTGCAGTGATTTTTGTGGGTATCATCCCCACCTCAATTTTACCTTCTTATTTCTGAAGGATTTCTGGGTCACCAAATTCCAGTGTTATGTGTTGTTGATGCATATCTTAGTTTCACGTTTACTTGATGTATTTACATGCATGCAATTTACTTTCAGTTAAAAGTTTTATTGATACTTTTGATTCACCCCCCCCCACTCTCATAAGTATTCTTTTCATATTTGAATATTCCAACATTATCTTCTTAAAAAAAATAGATTTTAAAAGTATTTTTCGAAACTCATACAACTAAACTTAGAATACCATATGATGATTTTCTTTCGTATGAGGATTTTCAAAAAATTTGAAGACAAAATATTGAACTATTCTAGGGCATGCAAAATGACATATGGGTTCTTCTGGTGACAAAACATCAATTCTATTCAGACGCAAAATTCAAAAGAGTTTTGAAAGTGCCTAATTGAAAACTTTGCAAAAGTAGCCCCATATTTGAGCTTTTAGTGCCCATCTTCCCATATGATGTTTTAAGTTCTATGATGTCTTTCAAGTATTCCACACCTTTAATTCAATATATTCAAGCTTATGAGATCATTATTTTTGAGTTTTAAGACATTCAGTGAAATGTGGCTTTGAGAACTTGAGAAACATGTATTTTTTGGTGTTGAACAATGTGTGAAGGTCTAGTTTGCATTTGAAAATCTTGTACCCTATTAAGTTTCATGACTTGCCACTTTAGGGATTTTTAGTATGAATATTAGATTAAAAAAAAAATCATATTTCAATTCATTTTTATGGGTTTTGATAGGTTTTTGGATGTCTCAAAGTTAGGTGTTTATCTTTGTCATTATGTTCCCACTTTGTGCGCCTTTCCAATAGCCCTATTTGACTGGGAATAACTTTTTCCCAGTTGGTTGAAACCAAAAAATTCACCACTAAATTCTAAGGGTCACAAAAATTCTATGTTCCAAGTTCTAGATTATAATGAATCCATTTGATTAGTTTCCAAATACAATTTCTAGCTTTTTGATGTAGATCAGTTTCAAAGAATTATCAAGAGGCCTATTCATGATGCTATAAATTGGAACTTGTAATGGATAAGGCCAAATTAATGAAACTCCTATATTATACACTAGAAATAATAGCCCTATGCCAATTTTCAAGTTTTGCCAATTCACTTGCCTACTTTTTCAAGCCAGTCAATATGTAAAAATAATTGTTTCACAGGGTTGTCGAGTTCTGTATTTTCCAGCAACCAACTTAGCTAGCTCATCGAATTTGACCAATTTTATTTCAAGATCTCAGATCTTGTCCACATACTCTCCAAATAAAATAAAACTAATGACCAAAATTGCAAGTCCCCAAATGGTCATTTGACCAATTTTTGAAGCTAAATCCAAATGCAATTTATTTCTTTTTTACATGATCACTTGTAGGATAGAATGCAAGGAGAAACTTTAACAACTAATAACTGTTGATTCTAATGCTTTCATGAGATAAAATTATTAGCATGAATTTTGATGGTATTCCTATGGGGTAGTATAACATAATTCAAAGCTTATGGGTTTCATTATTGATAGAGTTTATCATTGATGTCAACATACTTGTTATATTGTGAAGACAAATAGAGTTATATAGGAAGAAGTTTTTGGCATGGTTCAAGGATTGCAGATTGAATTATGGAAACTTGAGGATATTTTCATTAATATGTCTAGTTTCTATAGTGAAGGGAACATATGGAAATGTGAAGACTAGTTCGAGTTATGAGGATTTTAGTGAATACATCTTTCAAACAATATTTTTGGAAAGTGAGTGTTGGTGTTTTGATTCTATCTCCTCACAAGGATGGAATTTTTTTAAGTGAACTGAGACAAAGGTTGTAGACATGTCAAAATTCCTTGGTTAAGAAGGCATAATCAAATGGTCATCGTATGCAAAGTTATGAAGACTATGAGCTGATAGTTTGTTGGAAATATTGAAAAAGTGTAATATTGTAATGTAACATGTATTGTTACATCTTAAGGATGTCTTATATTATTATTATAAATTTGGAAAGCCTCAAGGCAATCTCAATAACATTTTTTAGGACTTGGTATAAAGAAAATGGAATTTCCTTGTGGTAGTGTAGTGAAGTGTTTGGTTTTGATCAGTAAGATCACTATGTGAACTTGAATGTGAATATCTTTTGAGAAGAGTAGTGATTGAGAACAATTAATTTATAGTGAGATTCAAAGGAACTATATTTCCAAAGGATTTTTTGTTTAGTTAGTTCAAAAATATTGGATATGCTTATTTGGAAGATTATCTAGTGAAGACCGTTTTTGAGGCTATTTTGATAGTGGATCTTTAATTATCCTCCTTTCAAATCCTATCAAAGTTGGCTCATCTCCTAATAGGGTTAGAATATCCTAATAAGATTTAAAGTCTCCTAATAGGGACTCATATGTACTAATTTTTTTATTAACTCCGAAAAAGGTCTCTCCTTTTATGGTGAACTTTTATATTAGTACACCATCTTGTGGGCATCATTCTCACTAGGGTTTTCCCTTTGACCAATGGTTTCCTTAGTTAACATATCTTGTATTATTTTGCATGGATACATTTATATGGTTGTTGCAATGATTGTTGAAAATAAGATTTTTTGTATAGAATTTGGAACAATCATTATATTGTCAATGATGTCAAACCTTCTACTTGCTGGTGACACAATTTCATGTTTGGTCTAAATGCTATCATTTGTTTGACTAATGAAGAGAATTCAATCAAATGTGATAAAATAAAGCACCTAGAAGAAAGGTTGAGTTATTTGGTATAGAAAAGAAGTACTAAGACCAAGTAAGACATGGATGATATGTTGTATTGTTTATCTGCTTAAAGATGAAGTTGATGGATACACTAGCTAAGTCTGAAAAAATATAGAAAGAAAATTTTATCTAGTAATCTTGACCGAGTGATTAGTTGGTTCTAAGAAAAGTTAGTTGAAGCCAAGTAGAAATTCAATTAGTGTCAAGCAATATGAAGATCTAGTGCATGCCGAGTGAATTTAGTATGTGTTGAGTAAATTCAAGTGTGTGTCAAGTGACAATAAAAGACAATATGTGTTGAGTGAACTGTTAGTGGATGCCAAGCAACGCAGTGTGTACTGAGCATTAGAAGTTAGTTATTGCTGATAGACAACATTATGAGTTAGATCAAAGATTCAATGAATCTAAGCCAAAAAAGTTGATTTCTTGGATTGTGTGAACCATGTGGAAAATAAGCTTGATGAGTTGGTGGCGCAAAATTAAAGATAAACCATTTTGAGATGAATTCAAGGAGGATTGTATGATATGTGCAGGATCATGGTGTACCAAGCTATGGCCATAAGTGGCAGTGAAAAACCAGTAAATCAGGGTTATGTCAACTTGACACATAATTTAAAAGTGGTTATAGACTTTATATCAAAAAGTTGTAATAAAATAATTTGTAGGAAATTGAATCTAGTTTCTAAACTACAAGGCCTTATGTAGAGAAAAAATTATTTGATTGGTCAAAAGTTTGAATTTTAATGCAGTACTACAAAAATTTTAGGGCAAAAATAAAAAGTAGGTGTATGTCTGACCACCTTAATCAAAATCAAATGATAATATTTTAAAATATAATTATAGGTATAAAAAGTAGACTCATGCCTGGATGTGAGGCATATTTTTGGGAATTTTTATGCCAAATAAATAATTAATTATGAATTTCGTACTATACTATTTTCAGAATTAAAGAACTCCCGTGTCTGACCACCTTAACTAGTTCAAAAAGTATCAAAATTAAGTTTTTTTTTTTTTCTCTTATACTAGTCGAACTATAGAATGTGACGCATCTTTTGGATTTCACAAATCTTATACGGTTTTAAAGTTATAGCTATTTTTCAACTAGTATGTCAATCAACACTTTGTAGCTAACTCCATTAGAAAATAAATAATAATTACTTAATGAACTCATAATTTGACAAACCTTACATTTATGAAAAGCTAAGAACATTCTTAAGAAACCCTTTTCATTACATCAAATTTTGGTGAAAAAAAAGGTCATTAGCAACATGCTTGAAGTAAAAAACACATAAGAACATGCCAAAAACACATTTTCAAGATGTTTTAAAGATGACCATATAAGGTTAGTATCAAAAGATATAGTAGGACTTATAAAGGTATTAATTATTTTCATTTAGTATCAAGATGGGTGGGAAAAAGTTGGAATAGATTTTAAAATTCTTTGAGGCATTTCAGAACTACATATTTTTCAGATCGCCACTTTTTGGCACACCATGATCCTGCACATACCATGTAGAAGAAGTTTCTAAAGGGAGTAAAATGGAAAAGATGGGAGATTCAATGAATCTGACCTAATCGTAAAATGAATGATTTTTATTGAGTGGAAAAAAACCTAAATTCTCTTTATAAGGGATTACAAGGCTTGAAGCAATAGTTGGCATGTGCGAGAAACCAAGGAAGACAAGGAATCTGAGGTGTTGCTTCATATGGTGGCCAAATAAGAGGGTCTACAATTGGCATGAAAAGCAAGAAGGCTTAAGAGGATGAATGCTTGAAGGGTGAACAAGTTACAAAGGTGAAGTATGAAATCTAAGAAAAATGGAGGACTGAAATAGAGATCTGTAATCTACAAGTGAGTTATGATTTATTATCAAATCAAAGCCTTGCTATTACTTTCTAATCATTGTATCAGTTTAGAGTAAATCCTTTGGGTTAAGGTTGACCTAATAGTCATTTGTAAATCATTTAACCAAGTGATGTTCTAATGGAATGTTCTAAAGTCCTCTAACAAGGCTCACTCCTAACAAGGTGATTGAAATCATTTAACCAGGTCACATTTAATAGTGTATATTGTAAGCTTTAACTGGGTTGGCCTTTCACAAAGCATCACTTTAGAAGAGTGAGAATTAGTAGCATGTTATTGGTGGTTTTTCACAAATTGGGTTTCCTCATAAAATCCTTCTGTCAAATGTGTGAATGATTCTTTTATGTTTCATGTTTACATTTTTGCAAAATAATTTTGACCTAAGACAATAACTTGCAAGTTTAAGTTTTGAATGATCTAATGGATGCATGCAACATACATGATAAGGAGATATACGTATGAGTTTTGTCAAGTGCTAAAAAGTTTTATTGGGATATTTGGAACTTGGATAAATGATTCACTGCCCCCCCCCTCCCCCCTTCTCAGTTATTTTAAAGTATTCCAACATTGATTGTTTACATGTTTTCAAGCCTGATGTTATATTTTCAAGCAAGAGAGCTATCAAATCATAATTATATTTTATTCTATCAAGATATATGTTATGAGTTTGCTAACTATTATGCCAGCCCACATTATTTTCGAGAAGAAGATATTAAGAAATATACAACATGGGTCTATAAAACTTAAATGTGAAGATCATCAGATGTGTATCTTTTTAAGTCATGAACTTGAATACACTAAGTGAGTACCAAATGAGGTCATGTTGGATACTCTAAATTGAGGCCATGTACCTAAAGAGAGGGGCTATCTAAAATTTAATTCAAGTATGTGAGGGGCTACTTAATAATTTTAGACATTATTTTGTGGTTGGATCTATTAAGGAGCATGAAAAGTCTATGTTTCTTCTACAAGAGTCCCATTACTGATAATGCTATATGTTTTTAACTCGAAGAGCCATTTTGGCCTTTTTGGGGCACTATGTTCAATTGTGTTATTTCAAACAAAATTTTTAGGGAGTTCCCTGATGTATATGATGTAATGTAATGGAGTCATGGAAGGTTAGATGTTATTTCCATGTTGTCACTACATTGCAAGTGTGATATCATGGGAGATAGTTGCATATGTCTCACACAAAACACCTATTTTCAAAGCATTTGAATAGATGAAAATATGATGAGTGTAAAATATGTGAATATGAGGGGGAATATAGGACATATCCTTAACCCAATTTCCCAAAAGGAAAGATCCAAATTGATCAATCACAAAGAAGTGATTAATACACAAATGAATCAAACAATGGAGAATATAAAGAAAGGAGGAAATCTTATAATCTACTATAGAAATTATGTGCTTGAAATATTGATTAAATAGAAGAAAAATACTAACCTCAACGTAGGGAAAATCTAGAAAATGTTGATTTCTAATGTCTGTACACAGTTTTCAAAAATTCTACAACCTTCTCTAGACAAGAAATATCAAGACAAAGAAAACCTAGAAAAAAATTGTCCTTCTAAGGATGGGTCAACCTTGACCTAGGTAGTGGGCCCACACAATCTTACTGCAGGGCACAATCTTACCCCAAAAATTTGACCTTAACCTGTACTGCTCTGACAAAAAATTTGTTTGCAGATCCTACAAGTTTGGTGAGAAGGGCATCCAAATATGCACTTCAATTTGCTATCTTGTAGCTATACCTACAAGAAAAATAGTTTTTTTTGTTCTAATTAGGGGCTTTCCTTGGTCAAACCCTAGTTTGGAATCAAACTTAATAATGGAATTGAAATAAAGAATGTTAGAAAGTAGTAGAAATAGATCTAACAGTGAAGCTATGATATTCAATAGATATGCAATTTTATTTGAAATTTAATCAAGTATGTTGATATGAAATCTTGAACATAATATTAGAAAATGTAAATAAAAACCTCCATAATTGTATGCTTAAAATCCACCTTGAGAGAAGAATGAATATATCTAGAAGATGAACAAAGGATCTTGAAGGAAGATCACACCGCCATGATGGTTATATCTAGGGCTTGAATGATGAATCTTAAATACTTGAACCAAATCCCTTCAAAGGCTTGAATGCTTGAATCCTTGATCTTCAATAGAGAACTTGAATGCTTGAATGGTTGAATGTGGATGCTTAATCATAGAAAGTTATCTCTAGATTGTCTCCTACTGAAAAGTAGATAGTAGTTCATATAAAGTGGATGTCAAAATGAGAGAAGAAGGATTCCTTATATAGTGATCTCAAGCAAAAACTTATAGAGAGCTAGAAATGGACCTAGATTAAATGCAATTTAAGGGCTTACCATTCTAAAATCCAAAATAGCCAACCAGGAAGAGGGAAAATGAAACTTTCTAAAGCCTGATATTTTGAAACCTCTGGAACATGAAATTTGGACTTGGGGTCAGGGTCAAGGTCGACTCTTCCTTGGATTAGGGTCAAGGTTATCCTTGACCTATCAGGTCGTCATTGACCCAAAAAGTAAAAGTCTTCAATTCTTCACAAAAGGTTGTTAGAAAGAAGCTAGAAATAGGGGGAGAGAAGCAGAATAGGGGGAAAAAACCATATCCATGCAAAGACCTAAGCAAGGCACTTGACATGATCCCAAACCACTTACTTAGAGGGCTAAACTCTCTTAACATGGATGGTCTTCCATTTTAAGATGATACATTAAGCCCCCACTTTAGCAAGAGTATGGATTCAATGCAAACTCTTGGTAAAGTAGAAAAAGAAGAGGTGTAAGTGGATTCACAATGAGATAAAATAACACTTAGTGAAGGGCACAAGCCCCAAAGCTAAGGATTCTAACTCAAAATACATGCACAAGGGTGTGAAAGCTAAAAAAAAAACAAAACAACAGAAAAGAAGGGTTAGTACTAAAAAAACCCAAATCAACTATCACAAGAAACATTGCTAAGAAATATTTTTCATACTAATATCATATTTGGAAAGCTATCATAAAATCATAAATGATTACATAAGAAAAACAAGAGCAACACTATAAATAACATAGCTTTATGATCCAATCCTACTAGCATGAAAGAAAAAATAAAGAAAAGATGAAATGAATGAGCTCACCCAATAAGATGCCCACCTTACTATGATTCACCAAGGAAGGGAGAGAGCCAAATAGGTGAACAAACCTAATAGTTTACCCATTAACCATGCTTGCAATTGTAATGTATCTTTTGATGGCTTCTAGAATACCCATAGATCCACCTTCTTGTATCACTATCAATATGAAATGCATCTCTCCTTAGGCTTTAGCAACTTATGTGCATTACCTACGAAAGATTTAGCATATTGAAAATTGATGAATGTGTGTCTCTTGAGGATTTAGAAACTTATGTGCATTACCTTCAGAGGATTTAGCATATTGAAAATTGAAAAATGTCTACCTCTTAAGGATTTAGCAACCTATGTGTACCTTCCAATATTTAGCATATTGAAAATTGAAAAATGTGTGTCTCTTTAGGATTTAGCAACTTGTGTGTTTTACCTTCCAAGCTTTAGCATGTAATTTGAAAAACTATAGTATAAAGGAGACCCTATATATGCCCCCCTCCTTATCATAGTTGTCTACTAGACATGATAAGGAAGAGGAAGAGGATACCTACTTCTCAATGCAAGGAGATATCTTGTTTAACAAAAATATATACCATATTCTAAGCGAGGGATATTGACCCCTACATTCATGGAAAAAGGATCTTCAAAGGAAGAGGTCTTATCAACAAGACCCCCACTATAATGGAGCGCTTTGAGATGAAATTTCATCTATCAAAAATAAACCAAGTGGGAACAGAGATTCAATCATCAAGCCCCCCTATAAAGAAGAGGGAGAGGAATATTTGGAATGAGGAAACCAAATCTAACACCAAAGCAAGGGTAATATTTTAAAAAGAACATAATTTTCAACATGGAGAAGAGGTGATGAACTAGGACAACAACCTCTCATATAAAAAGTTTATCCATAGTTCTAACATCTGTCAACATGATGCAATAATATCGCAATATAAATAAGTACCACTAAGCTAAGGAAAGTAGTTCCCTAGACAAAGAGGAAGAAGGAAGAACCTTTCCCCTTAGGGATGAAGACAAGGGATACCTTTGCAAAAATAATGTTGTATAAAAGATATCTTGAATAGAGTTTATGAATGAGTATAAACATAATACAAAATAATAGAATAATAGAAATAATACTAATGAAGCCGAATAAAAGACCTAATGGATCCTAGGAGATTGGATGGAAATACACCTCTTTCCCCCTAGTCCAAAGACAAGAGGAGAAGAGATCTAGATTATATCATAATGAAGGGAATCCCTTATATCAAAATTATGAAGGAATTGTAAAATTGCATGAGAGTGCTCAGATATAATTCCTAAAGCAACTCTTTCTTGAACATATAATCTAAATTGTTTACAATCAACAAGTAAGTGTGTATTACTATAATGAAAAGGATATTTGTATTTGGATAAGGCATTTTTAGTATATATTTAAATATTTCTTATTTGGAATTCATTAATTGAACATACATTTTCTTAGCTTTATCTTGAAGAGAAGCAGAAATCTATTTTAGGTGTAGGGAGAAGAATATGAAGAGGAGGATGATGATCAAAATCACCTACCTTGACTTGAGAGTGTGAGCAACCAACACTATACAGACCTTGTTTAGGGGTATATGAACTGGATACTTGATACCATGCTCATTAACTCCAATCCCTAAACTTCTATAGCCTTGTTTAGTTATCATATTTTATCCTATAGTGTACATATCATGTAAAGCTTCTATAGGAGGTGATTTTTTATCATGTTCATGAGTAAAGGTTGTATAAGGTGGAATAATAGGTTTTGAAGAAATTTATTTACCCTTTCCTTTAATATCATCATGAACCAAAGGAGAAGATAAATCAAAGAAATCTTGCACATCTGCATCTTGAACTATAGCTTGAATTCCATCATAAGTATGAGAAGAACTAGGATTAATAGATGGAGAATTAGGCATCAGATTAGGAATAATAGAATTAGGATTAGGAAGATTAGGAGATGGTGTATCATCTACCAAATTTTTCACATAATCCAAGAGAATAATAAGTCTACCACATGAATCTTTAATGAAATTTTTTAATGTAAGAAGACTAGTATCAATCAAATTCATAAAAGCATAAGCGAGGAGAAGATGAAGGATCATCAACACAATAAAGTGAATGATACCCACATAAACATCATAATTATGGTAAAGAGATGCTAAAACAAGGGTAATAAGGAACATGACTACACACCAAAGAATCTTAATAATCTTCATAGTAAATGAAATCCAAGAAATATTTTTGTATTTTATTGAATATATAGATTTTTTTATATTTTTGAATTTAAAAAGCAAGAGCATAAACCAAATCTAATCTTAATGAAAGAAAAGATCTAATGCACAAGATAATATGAAGGGAAATCTAAAACCACAAATCACAATAGGGCATCTAATTCCACAAAAGATAGGGGGTAAGTGTGTCGGGTTCACCAAAATGAATAGATGAAAATATGATGAGTGCAAAATATGTGAGTATGAGGGGGAATATATGACTTGTCCTTAACCCAATTTCCCAAAAGGAAATATCCAAATTGATGAATCATAAAGAAGTGATCAATAGACAAATAAATCAAACAATGGAGAATATGAAGAAAGGAGGAAATCCTATAATATACTATAGAAAGTATGAGCTTGAAATCTTGAATAAATAGAAGACAAATACTAACCTCAAAGTAGGGAAAATTTGGAAAATGTTGGATTCTGATGCCTTTGCACAGTTTTGGGAAATTCTATAAGATGCTCCGGACTGGAAATAGCGAGATAGAGAAAAACCAAAAAAAAATTGTCCTTCTAAGGATAGTTTGACCTTGACCCAGATAGTGGGGCACAATCTTACCCCAAAAACTCGACCTTAACTTGCACTGCTCGGATAAAAATTTTGTTCGTGGATTCGACAAGTTCAAAAAAAAGGGCATCCAAATCTTCCTTGTCAAACCCTAGTTTGGAATCAAACTTAATAATGGAATTGTTCAATAAAGAATTCTAGCAAGTAGTAGAAAGATCTAACAATGAAGCTATTATATCTAATAGATATGCAATTGTATTTGAAATGTAATCAAGTATGTTGGTATGAAATCTTGAACATAGCATTAGCAAATGTAAATCAAAACCTCTATGATTGTATGCTTAGAATCCACCTTGAGAGAAGAATTAATAGATCTAGAAGATGAACAAAGGACCTTGAAGGAAGATCTCACCACCATGATGGTTAGTTCTAGGGTTTGAATGATGAATCTTGAATATTGAACCAGATCCCTTCAAATGCTTAAATGCTTGAATCCTTAATCTTTAATAGAGAACTTGAATGCTTGAATGGTCAAATGTGGATGCTTTATCATAAAAATTTATCTCTAGATTGTCTCCTCATGAAAAGTAGATAGTAGTTCATAGAAAGTGGATGCCAAAGTGAGAGAAGAAGGCTTCCTTATATAGTGATCTTGGGCACAAACTTCTAGAGAGGCTGACATTGGAGAATTAAATCCCAATTAACCTTAACCCATAGAAATAGACCTAGATTAATGCAATTTGAGGGTTTACCATTCTAAAATCTAAAATAGTAGACCCGAAAGTAGGAAAATGAAACTTTTTGAAGCCTAATATCCCAAAACCTCTGGAACTTGAAATTTAGACCTAGGTTCAGGGCCAAGGTCAACTCTGACTTTGATCTAGGTCAAGGTCATCCTTGACCTAGGTCAGGGTTAAGATTGTACTTGACCAATTAGGTCATCATTGACCCAAAAAGTCAAAGTCTTTAGTTCTTCAAAGAAAGTTGTCAAAAAGAAGCTAGAAACAGGGGGAGAGAAGCAAAATAGGGGGAAACAACTAGATCCATGCAAAAACATAATCAAGGAACTTGACATGAACCCAAACCACTTAGTCAAATGGCTAAATCCTCTTAACATGGAAGTGCTTCCATTTTAAGATGATACAATATTGAACATACCCAAGAAATTCCATTTTAAGATGATACAATATTGAACATACCCAGGAAATCCCAAGGCTCAAACTTGTTGGAGTCCACTTCATCAATGACTCGTCTCCTATAAAAATGTTATTTAAAAAATTCATCATGAGATAATGTGTAACAACACATTTTTAGAAAATTGAAAAGTCAGTTTCCTTGTTGCCATTTGGAATTATTTTTAATGAAATTAATAAGTATATATTATTCTTTGAATGTAACCATTTGTAGTGGAAGAATTAATTTAAAAAAATAAATTGATAATCTATTTAAATAATCTAACAGTTAGTTTTAGTCCCTTCTTTATGGAATATTGGGGGGGGGAGAGGGAGACCTCTATCAAAAACCTGACAAAATATAATGATAATGTCCACTTTTGGAGGAGGGAAAGAAAAGGGATATGGAGAGCTAGAATTGAGACATCGGACTTAGAATACAATCTATTACTACATGTTCCATTCTTTTTGTGTCCTTTATTAATTTCATTATTATGTGAAGAAATGTACTACGGGCTATTAGATTATTACTGCTATTCACATATTTTACCATTTTGTGCAATATATTGAGGTTGGAAGGCATTATATTTAATTTAACACTATATGCACTCTAATTTTTTCCCCAAATCCTTCGTATTAAAAAATTGAAATTGGTAGTTTGATACCTCATAAATTGTAAACCTTATTTGATAACAATCAAATGTTAAGTCAAATTCATATGTTTGAATATTACTAGGGAATAAAACTATACAAAATCAAGGCAAAATAATAAATTCAGTAGTGTCCTCAAGAATGAAATTTTAGTACTTCACCCATCTGATGCTCTAATTAGAAGTTTAAATTAAGTGTTTTTCATTAGCTTATCCACTAATATAACTTGGAAATTTAGACTTTTGAAACTCGTTACTTTCTTTTAGAGTTTTATCCTTATGGATGAGAGGGTAGGGTGACAATCTAGTCTTGGTAAACCACCTCACTCCCGCAGAAGTAGGTATGGATGTGAATGTTAGCAAATGGAAATTGTAATGTAATCATGTCTGTGTGGTACAAAAATGTGATATTTTTGTCTTATCTAATGTGTATGTAAAACATGATTTTATTACTATTCTTTAGTTTCAAAGAGGGTTCCACCTAAGTGTCATCATATAATCTCTAACCAAGATAATGGAACTAACATCAAATACTCTCATTTAGCTATAACATAATGCATATACTTTAATGTGCAAACCTAGAGTTATTTAACTCACTTGGCAAGACCATTCCTTACAATAGTGGTTATATTCCTATAGGAAAACTTATGTATTTTTATTAGCATTCACCTTTGGGATAGTTAGAGATAAACTACCTTATCGATGTGTGTGGTGAATAATGAAAACATCTAAACATATGGGTTCCTAGTACACCTTCTAACAAATCTTCCTTTGATGCTTCTCTCGATTCCTAAGAATCATCCCTATTAGGTATTCCTTTGAAAATGATCAAAGCACTGAAGGAGTGTGCATAGTAATCTATAGAATAATATATTCTTGGGTACTCTAAAACCATAGCTATGTGAAATATTTTTGGAATAATCGAAACCACCTAAATCTAGACTTAATGTAAAATCATATGTACTTTGACCTCATCATATATGACAACTCCCACATGGTCGTGTATTTGAGAGTATTTGAGAGTATTTGAGATTGGTTGTAACTAGAACCTATCATACTTAATCACAATAACTCACTACTTCCTTCAACGTACACCCACCTCATAATTGTTGATGTAGAAACCCATGTGCACCAGGCTTGAGGAGAAATAGATAACTTGTTATAGTTAACTTAGTCTCCAAACTAGGTTCAAGCTCTTGAATATCATTGATAGAGGTATTGGTAGGTGTATACAAAATGAATGATTTTGCATTAATGTATGAAACACTTAACTCCATTGGGATACTGGGTTGTGCATTTTCTAAGTTCATTAAATATTTTGTAAATCATTAATGTCACAAGAACTATACAATGCTATATATCTATATTCATGTCTTTTAACTCTAGACTGATCATAGTAGTTGTAGCACTAATTGTGCACTATATTTTTCCTTAAAAAGGGTTGCACAAGGTGTACAGTTATAACTATTTCATTGCAACATTTAAGAGTTCACCAATATCACCGATGAAGCAAAGTTAATAGAGAGACAATTTATTTTTAAGGGTATTAAACAATAAGAACCATAGACAAAAAGAAATAATATTTTTTTTATGAGCTCAAAGGCTTCCATTAAAATGATGATTTTATTAGAACTTTTATAATGTTCATGTTGTTATTAGATCACATGGGGACAAAGTTATCCTTTCAACATTCAGTTATAAACTATAACTTGATGCCATAATAAGAATTGGTGTCTTGTGGAAGTAATAAAATATTCTTATAGATTGGGAATACCTCAATATCCAAGTTTATTGTGTAATACACTACTAGTGGCACATCACAATTACTTTCTTAAAATTGTTATTGAATTCTTGTGTATGAGATGGCTTCTAGACTATACATGCTTAGTGAAGAGATGTTCTTTATGTGTGGTAAATTTCTTATCTGATTAAGAAAAGTAAATGAGATTACTTTCTGGTTATTTTGAAATGCAAATCTGGTAGATGCAATTACTTCCTCAAACCTTCTTGTGGCCTCAATGGTGTTAGAAGTAACCAGATGTGAACTTTTAATCAATATTGTTTTCATACACTTGATTATGTGACCATTTAAATCCCCCATCCTACTTATCAAATGGGTTGGATACATGATTTGATGATGGTATGTTTTAATGTGTAAATGATAATATATTATGTTGATTAAGTGATGGTGCTACATGACATGTTTTGACAATGTCACATTATGAATTGCTTATGGTGTTTATCTCATATGTTTCACACACATATATGATGGGTATGATGTGAATTTGGAAATAAGGGTGATAAACTTATTTCAAATATAATAAGTTAGATACTGACCTAATTATGTGGTTTTGAGGGTGACTAAGTGGTTGTGAATGATTTTAGAAATGAATTCTTTTCGTATAGCTTAATAGCTTTGTGGTAGGTTGGTAAAGCACTCTTACAATATTCTCGCCCTTGTGTTCTTCGACAAGTTTTGGAGCTTTTGTTAGCAAGGTCGACATAATTGGTACATTTTGGTATTTTGATAACTAAAATATGGTTTCTTTTAGACTTGAGCATATATGTATATGTATCATTTTTGTTAAATTTAATGATAAGAAATCAACTAATGTTGATTAGTCAATATTCAAATGACTTTGACTCTCTTTGAATTCTGCATGTTATGGAGAATGCTTATATGGCATTGGTTTTGTAGGGACAGTCTTTACATAATATGTTATGAGCTTTTCAAAAGTGGGATAGAACCTGAATCCAAGGGGCAATTGTGTGTCACCCGTATTTTGACTGTAACCAAACTTAAGAGCCTCTGATCTAGAATTCTTTTTCCAATTTGTACACAAAAATGCAAAAAGAAAAATGGATTGTTCTGGCTAAGGAAACCCAACACAATTTGCATGATGCCCACTTAGTTTTTTTGTAAAATCTAATGTTGCAGGAAGATGTTGTGTTGACTTCTTATATGGGTAATAGGAGACGCTCTAATAGACAAACTTGATAGTCAGGCTCAACAAGTTTGAGGAATGTTGCATTCACTAAGAATCCCAAAATAATGTACATGCACCTAGATCTTACACACTTTCTACAAGGAGCTTGATGTAGTATAACCTCAGTTCACATGAAGTTGGGGCCCTGATGAAGCTTGGGCCAAGCAAATCAATTTTGAAATATGGAAGCCCGTTCATCTGCAAGGCTCCATCTAAGTTGAAAAAATTATGATGAGATAAAAGCACATGTAAGGAGCTATTTTTATTCATTGGATATCTTCTTATTAGTACTTGCCAGTAGGTTAAGTACTATTGTGATACATTTTGGATTTTATACTTTAGTTAGTGAATAAAATTATTAGTTTCTCTGAATTAATCATTCTTTAAATTTCTTTATCAAACTATTATATTGCATATTATAGATGCAAGATTTTTAACTTTATAGTTTTTTGAAAATATTTTTCTACAATTTGATTGCGTGAACTCATTTACCTCTTATATTGGCCCGATGAATTTTAAAACTAATATTTTTTTAAGAATAAGCTAATGTGATTCATATTTGTTTAATATTTTTTTCAATGTAAGTACGTTGATTTAGATTTTTATATTTTTATATTGTATTTTCTTATAATATAATTTTTGTTGCTCAAAAATAATAATAAAATATTTTTTTAATATTATATAATTGTTTAAGAAATATTATTTTATATTATTATTATGAAAATATTACTATTTTCATATTATAATTTATTTATAATATATCATTAAATATATTTATTAATGTTTTTTTAACATACTATAATGAATTTATTAAATTAATATTAGATTTATGTAAAAAATAAAGGCAAGAACTAAGCCACTATGTGACACTTGTTTCATTAATCCTATTTCATATTCTTATATATAGGTATCAAATAGTGCTCCTTGATATAATAGTATTAACATATGGCAAACTTTAAAAAAAGTTAGTGTTGTATAATATAAGAATTATATTAGACATTGTTATAAAGACAATAGTAAAGGAATGAACTTGTGTAGTTTATGATATTCAATTTAGTAGATTGCATGTTCAATAATTTTCAATTTTTAGTTTGATTTTAGGCTTATTTTATTAATATTTTTATGTTAATGCTATGTCATTTCATTGTACTTGTTTAAGGAATAATAATAACAAAATAGGAATCAATAGAATTGCAATATATATTTATATTGTTTATTAATTCTTAAGATTTGGTTTGAATATATTTATAAAGAGTTTTCATACATACATCATATTAGGTTTTATTATTATTTTAATAAAATTTAATTTATAAATTTAATTCTTTAATTTACTATAAAGTTTAAACATCTTATCTTATGTGTGATTATTTTTGGTATAAAGTTAAGAATTGTACCTATACAATTATGATTTCAAATGAAATTAGAGTTTCAATTAAAAGGATAATTTTGGTCAATATTAGAATTCCCTTGGTATTAAAATTAAGATTTCTTTCTAGAATTACTTTGAATTAAAATTAACCACTATAATTAGTGTTTCAATTCATTTTAATAATATGATTAATAATAATATTACCATTTAGATCAACAATCTAAACTAGTTAGGCAAGAGCCTACAACATAATGGTAAAATGTGAGCCTCTTATCAAAGAGGTCTTGGGTTCGAATCTACTCACACTTAACAACTAATAATTAACATAATAATTAATCTTGGCTTTGGCCTCTTACCAATAAAAATAAATAAAAACAATCTAAACTAATTAAATTAGGGAATATCTAGGACACACATACACACATCCGAATGTATGTACGTATATAATTATCTTTGCATGTATAAATATGCACATATAAAATTTCAAAATAATATTTAAGATATGTTTATTAATTTGAACTTCATTGCAATCCATGATATTAAAATTTTAAAAAAAAAAAACTCTAACTCTAAATTCAAATGAATCCAAATTATGGCGGCAGCAAAGAGTTCCAACCAAAGCAATAGAGAAAAGCTGAAATGGAAGCATCGTCATTCAATCCAATAAGCCCATAATAGTATTAATCTTTCTAAACATGACAATAAATCAAAAACTAGTATGTATTTTATTTATAGTCCAAGGTTGAATAATTTCATAATGTCCATATTTATTGGATGAATGGTCTAAAAAAAATCAGCTTCGTTGTTGTTAGAGTTCTCTTAGTAAGAATAGGATCCAAATACCCTCGGTTCAAATTATGAAGCATACTTCTTTTGCGTAAAAGGAAAAGAGGGTTTCCTTTTCCTTGTACAAAACCAAATCAATAAACACCTTTGACTGATTAATGCATCTCTCATTAAACCAAATCAATCATTTAATGCATGGAAGGTAGGTAGAAAATATATAAAGTTCTCAAACAAGAAACATGATGTGTATACAAATGTAAATTTCCATGTCAAGGAATTAAAGTTTACCACATAAATTTTCCATAAAATAATCTTGAAATTAGTTCAAACAGACACTACAAGGCTATAATTATCTGCCCTTCTATGAGCCCTTTTATCTCCTACACTTACTATTTTTTGCTAGTGAAGAAAGGCCCTGATAAAAATTGGGGCCCATATGAACTAATTTTTTTAATCACAATATCATATAAATGTGCTTTTTGTTCACACCTCTTAGTTTTAAAACTAATTTTTCAAGGAGGATTATCTTCATTCTATAAGAGAAATTTCAAAATTGTAAGGGCAAAATGCATAGTGTTCAAAAAAAATCTGAAGAAAAATATAATCCTTCTTGTCTAACATCTTTGTTGCCCTGCAAAGTCACACAATTTTCTTCTTCAATGTATTCTTGTGAAGGAAAAAAATTTTAAAATGTTAACATTACATTAAAACATCAAAGGGAGAAATTTGAAATAAAAATATACTCCAATAAAATAGATTGCCTTTCCTCCTTAATCTAAGGTGGCTTTTGTGCCCATCACTTCCTTCTAGACCATTTACCTATGATTCCATGATGTTATCAAATTCATTTCCATCCAACAACTTAGATGAAGTGATCAATATAAAAAAATTCATTCCTATACTTATTTAGAGCTATCAAAAGATCATGTACACTTTTGCTTACCATGGAAAGGGGACTTGCTATTTGTTCTTTGTTTTTTCTGACACCCTGTTCTATCAAATATCTTCACCATAAAACATAACTCTAAAATGTACTTGAACACAAGGAAATTTCCCTCCTACACCTCATGATAATTAACAAACTCTTGCCAGCCCTGTTGAAACTCTAGTTTATTTATGGAACAACATAATTGTACATCACATTTCTACCCATCTGGCCTTACAAGACCATATGATCCTCTAGGTCATTTATGCAGAACTGTGCAATATAAGCATGAGGAATGTGCTGCAACAAACACAACACACAACAATATACTTCAAATAAAAGAATGAAATATGTTGTATAGAGTTACTAGTTTCTCTTGGAAACCTTCAAGAATATAATTGTATACAACAAAAAATCAAAAAAATATAAAGTTATGAAGACATTTAAACAAAACTTGGAACATATCTTGTAACATAAAAGCATCTAAGTACATAGGTTCACAATGAGGAACTACAAAAAGGAGAAAAGAAGGTATCTCTAGATATAAATCAATATCATATGACATGGAGGAATAAATATGTCAATGAAATGTACTTTACAAAAACTTTAAGTAAAATGTTCATCTCTATTATTGTTGTTGATTTCAATTTGAAAGAGCTTTTGCTGAACTGGGGTAAGATAACAAAAAATATATTGTGTTTTTTTAATCACAAAAAAAAATAACTAAGAAGCAATCCTACTAGGATAAATGATAAAATATGAAACAAGCCTAACAAAATATCAGTGCTAACATGGGTTATTTATGAACTAAAAGACAAAATGGTGGAGGCGTGAATTATGGCAAACAACAACAATGAACAACTAGGTTATATAGGCTCATAATACATCAAAATGAAACAATGAAATGTGTGGTAAAGAGTTGCTAGTTTCTGGGCAAAGTCTCCCTCCATAAGTTTGACAAATGAGGTAGGCATATCAAATCTCTCTTTCTCATTGTGTTTGTGTTTGTTGTAACACTTTTTAGTACATTTTGTTACAATATTGGATTGTTTCTAATATTGAACTTATTCTTTCCTAAATTGATTCTTTCCTTTCCTGTAACTATCATGTCATCCACATACACAATAAGTGCAGTGATCTTACTCTACTGATTCTTTATGAATAAAGTATGGTCTAAATTGCTCTAATGGTAACCAAAGGCTTTCATTGACTTTGTGAGTCTTCTGAACCATGCCCTTGGAGATTGTTTCAACCCATATAGTGACTTCTTTAATCTACACACCTTTAGACTATGTATTTCTGGTATCATGTAGCTAGGTGGGTGTTTCATGTAGACTTCTTTGGACAATTCTCCATGTAGAAATGCATTCTTCACATCAAATTGTTGTAATGGCCAACCCAAGTTCGTAGCTAGAGACAACAAGACTTCTACTATATTAATTTTATCTATGGGTGCAAATGTCTATGTATAATTGATCCCATAGGTTTGGGTGTACCCTTTTGCCACCAATCTCGCCTTAAAGCATTCAATTGTACCACTTGCTTTGTACTCAACAGTATAAACCCACCAAAATCCAACTTATTTCTTTCCTGGTGGAAAGTCAACAAGTTCCTAGGTATTATTTTCCTGTAATGATTTCATCTCCTCATTCATAGCAGCTTTCCACCTTGGATCAGCTAAGGCTTCCTACACATTGTTAGAAATAGATATAGTAGATAATTGATTTACAAATTACTAATTTGATTCTGACAAACAATGGTCAGACACATAATGACTTATAGGATATTTAACTTTACTAGAAAGTTTGGGTTCATATGTGGATTTAGGGATACCTCTGGTGAGACACTAAGGTAGTTGTTTTCTAGATTGTTCAGAAACATCCTTGGTAAGAAATTGGTGTGGTGTGAGGGACTCAGATGGAGGTGCACCCACAGCTTTAGTTTTTGGGTGTTCATCACTACTTTGATCCAAAGTTTTACCTACTTCTTGATTAATAGTTTCAGAGATGTCCAAGCTACCCACATCTTCAGGGATGTGAACTTCCACATCTTCAGAGGTGTTATCCACATCTTCAGAGATGTGATTATCATAGTCTAGAGTTTGAATTTCCTTCTAGTACTCCCCCTGAAGTTTAGGCTCAAGGGAAAAATATATCGAGTCTTCATGAAAAACTACATATAATTTAATAAACATTCATTGGGTTGGAGGATGATACCATCGGTACCCCTTTTGATAAGCAGTATATCCTAGAAAGACCCATCACAACACTTGAGGAGATAACTTGTTGTGCTGATGCTTATTGAGGTGTGCAAAAACTACATAATCAAAGATGTGATAAGGTAAATTTGGGACAACTAAAGCAAAAAATGCCTCAACAAGAGCCTGGGATGGTGATTGGAAATCAATAGTGTTGGAGGGTACTTGGTTGATCAAATATATTACAGAGGTAAGTGCTTCGCCCCAATAGGATAATGGCACATGGGCTTCTATCAGAGAAGCATAGAAAACCTCCAACAAGTGATGATCTTTTCACTCAGCTACCCCATTCTATTAAGGTGTATTAGAACAAGTAGTTTGATGAATAGTTATGTGTGCTTCCAGATACTGCTAAAGTTTAGAACTCAAATATTCGCCTCCATTGTCACTATGAAGAACTTGAACTTGTGAATTGTACTGAGTATGAATCATGTTACAAAATTTTTGAAATAACAATTTTACATCACTTTTAGACTTCATTAAGCATACACAAGTCATCCTAGTATAATCATCAATAAAAGTAACAAACCAATGTGATCCACCTTAAGTAGTGACTTTGGACAGACCCTAAACATTAGAATGTACGATCATAAATGGAACTAGACTTTTATTCAAAGTTAATGGAAAAGAAGCACTATGGCTTTTTGCAAGTTCACAAACTTCACATTGAAAACTAGAAACATCAAATTTTGTAAATAAACTAGGAAATAATTTCTTCAAGTAACCAAAGGAAGCATGTCTCATACGTCGATGCCATAACTAGATTTCAGATTTTTGCTTGTTCCCCTCAAAACCATCCATCACTAGAGGTTGATGTAGCTTGTCCACACTCTTTGAAACCAAGTCCAAGTAATATAGCTTCCCTCGCCTAACACCACAACCAATTGTTTGCCTCATTTTGATGTCCTTAAACACACAGAAATCAGGCCAAAAAATTACAACACAAAGTAAAGTAGTGGTGTTTTGGGAAACTGACAACAAATTGTAATCCAAAGACGAAACCACTAAAATAGAATCTAAATTCAAAGTATTAACGAGAGGTAAGGACCTTTCTCCAATAATTGGGGCCAGAGAGCCATTGGCAGTGGAAACACATTTTTGTGGGGATGGTTTAAGGGATGAGACCTGTCTAGAACCAAACGTCATATGATCCATAGCACTGGAATCAATTATCCATGCACTATTAGAAACAAGTGTAGGCATATTTAAAGACTTACCTCCATCACCTATCACTACTATTAATGTCAAGATCTATCCAGCAACATTATCCTTTGTCTTTGTTTCAACAAATGTTGCACTAGAGGTCTTCTTGGAATTCTTCCATGAATCACAGCTATGATCCCACCATTTTGGATACTCAACAAGTTCAAAGCAGTGACTTTTGGTATGATTAATTTGATTGCAATGGGTGCATTTGTAGGTGGATTTATTAGCACCATTAGTGATCTTAGGAGGGTTTTGAGGAGGCCCATTCTGATTAGTTTGGTTTTGAGTCACCATGGCTGAAGCTTCAAGTCTTTTCTAGTTCTCCAATCATTGTTGTGCATCGAATAGATTCACGATGGACCAATGCATAACATCCTTCTAATTTGGGAATAGGACAGAATTTCACCACAAACTTGTTCAAAGTCACCATCTAATCTAGCAAGAAAAATATGCACCCTTTGTCATTGAACTGATTTTTGGTAAGATTCAACATCATTCTCACTTTCCATGATCACTTTATCACAATGATCCAACTCACCAAAAATATCGGTTAATTCTCCATAATACACAGAGAGTATTCTGCCATTCTATTTGGCATAGAAAGCCCTCTGATTCAATAGAAACACCTATAGTTCATCTGCTCCATCATGAAAAGCCTTAGAAAGAGCTTTCCAAATATCTCGAGCAGTGGGTAAGCAAAAGTATCGCTTCATAATTTCTGGGGACATAGATATCAACAACCATCTTTTGACCTTTTGATTGTATGCATGCCACTTCTCATATCCATCATCCTTCTTTGTAGGTGGCTATGAGTTACCATAAATGAAAGAGAGTTTCTCCTTCTCATCAATATGCATCTCCATGATTTGAGAACACAAATCATAGTTTGCTTCATCGAGTGTAATCCCTACCTTGAACGATGAATCTTCAGATTGAATAATAATGGGAGAAAATTTTCTCTCAAATGATTTGCTCTCAAATACTTTCGAATCTAAATCAGCCATGGTTCAATGAAGGGATACAAATGATTCAAGCTTCAAAGCTCTGATACCAACTTGAAAATTAGAAATCAAGAATAATATTTTCCATTCATTGTATATACATAAAACTATACAAGTACATATATAGTTGTGTGCCAAATGCATAAAGCTATAGGAAAGGAAACAACTACAGGAAATGAAAAAATCAATTTAGGAAAGAATAGTTTAGGAAAGAATCAGTTCAATCTTAGAAACACTCCAATATTACAACAAACTTTGCTTAATGCTAGTGTGCTCAGAATAGAAACAATTGTAGACATACTAGAACTAGCTGTGAAAATTGATACTATTCTTATTGAAAGAATCTTTTTAGAAATACCTGAAGAATTCAAAATTGATGTGCTCAAAACTGAAGTAGTCAAAACTAGAGTGCTCAAAATTGGTGTGGTCAAAACTAAAGTACTCAACTTGATTAATGAAGGAATATTTTGCAACTCGGTAGATGAAGTGGGGGTCACTTCAGTTAGTGATGTGTTGAGCTGGGTGGGAGAAAAGAGTGATTGGTCATTTGTATTCACACTGGTAGTCACAATCAAACTTGTTAGGGTTGTCTCCACACTTGATATTGTCACTGGTTTGCTTGGAGAGTGAGGAAGTGAGGCAATGAATGCCGCAACTATCTTAACTGGACTAGTCTCCTCATCATCTTGCTTTGCTACCTTAGTAGCCTCTTGTCCTTGATCCTCTTCATCTTCTTCATTGTCAAAATGAGTTACTTCTTCAATATTCTCTTCTTCATCTTTCTCCTTGTCCTCATCATCATCATCATCATCTTTAACATCAACTCGAAGATCACTTGGTTTATGCAAAAGATAGATATTTTTCCAAGTGTTTGTTATATTCTTTACAACATGTTCAATGTCTTTAATCAAAATTAAGCAACTATTAAAATTCAAAGTTAATTTTTCTTCATTTTTCTTCAATGACTCTTTTACCTCTGCATCTAATATGCTCTGTAATAGTTATCTCAAGGTTTTCCCATATATGTCTTTGATAGTTTGCATGGAAAAATCCCATCTTGGCTTTATTTTCTCCAACAAATCATTAGAAACTTGAGAAGTAGGATGGTCTGGTGAGTATTTCCACTCACCCATCTTATCCATCACTAGATCTTCAATCCACTTGTCCTGATTTCATACTTTAATGATTTGAAGTTTGTTATACCGACTCCTGCTTCAAGATCTTTCAATCTATCTTGGAAGGTGGGTGGAGGTTTTCTGTATATAATGTCTCCTCCTTCCTTGTCAAATTTCTTTCTGGAGGATCTTCTTGTGAAGACTACAGTGGATGGCTTTTGTGGCTTGGTGATAATCACCTTGCCCTTTTTCCTTAATGGATCTTCTTCCTCAGATTCTACCTCATCCTCTGCTTCCACATCCTCTACTTCTTCATCCTCACCTTTTCCCTCTATTTACAAAAGGGTTGAACTAGATTTTAGTTTTGCAATCCTTTTTTTTTCTTTTTTCACTTCCTGAGGGAGCTTTATTTCAAGTTCAATATTGGCTTTTGCTTCATCATATTTTCCAAAATATGTAGCCTTAGAATCAATTGGCTCATTAACAAGGGTTTCAATGATGTCTTTAGTTTCATCAATATTAACCTCATAACCAAGAGGTTTTACCCACACAATTCTAGGCTTAACTGCCTGATTGTACACTTTGTCACAATCCACCATGAAACATATATCATCCTTATAATCTTCAACTAGTTTCTTGGGGATTCAAAACCTATTATTCATTTTCTCTTTGAATGCATCAAAATAATTATCGATAATACTATCATAATTTTCACCCATTTTAGCAATAAACTCATTTATCTAATATAACACATGCACATCTTTTCTCCACACAACAGTGCCTTTTGAAGGGAAGAATTTTTGAACATAAAAGAATAGACAAGTTAACAAGGAACCAAACTTACACAAGTTATTCTTTGAATTCCTTATGCTTTCCATATTTTTGTTGAACTATTTCAACAATAGCTCTGCAAGGTCGAATGATAAGTTGTTCGTTACCACATTGTATGCCAAGTCCACAGCTTCACATGACACATTATTCAACCTACTAGAGTTGTATATCTTGTGTGCAACAATGTGAATACCAAAATTTAATTCCATATTTGAAACACTGCTAATTCTCATTCCTCTGTCGTCCCATTCACCTAGGGTTTTCTTTTCAAGTTCAGCCCAACCTAGGATTTTTTTGTCATTTTGGCTTTGGCTAACATTGGGAGGCCAATGATTCGATGAATCATCTTCTTTGTGATCAACATTGGTTGTTCCAACCACAATTGACCATTATGCACCCGACTAAGGATAAACCTAATCCATTTAACTTGAAATTCATGGGGCATGTGAGGGATGTGAGTTAACCCTTTGGTTTCTAGGTGTTGGTGCTCGGGTTTCAAAACTCCATTCACACAAAGTTGACCTAGGGCATCATCCATTTCCAATGTACCAATTTCTTGAATAACACATTTGAAATGAGTGCAAATATCATTGATCAAAAGTACCTTTGGAGGGATTTGAGATTGCACTCCACTCGGATCTAGGGTTTTAGTAATTGCAGGAGTGAGATTGAAATCTAGTGTTTTCCATTCCACTCCACGAACCAACATATCAGATCCTCACTTAACCTTGCTACTGTTGGATGCCATCTTCACTCAGTAGGGTTTGAGGGAATTGAAAAACTTTCACTAGAAATTTGCTCAAATTGCTTGGAAGCTTTGAAGATTGCACTTTCACAATAGCACTCAAAATTTCACGGTAAGAAATGACTTTTATTAATGCCTTTTGTTAATATTTTTCCATAAATACTCAGTACAAAAGGTAGATCAACTGACATCATGTTGACAAACTGTCATCCACTATGCTTGCATTGAACACTTGGTGAAGTCTTTGTGACTTGGTAACCATAAGCATCTTTATCACTCTCGACCTCGCTCGATAGATTCTTCTATCATTTGGTAAGCACATGGAATTTTAGTTACTCAAGAATTTGCTCAGTATGGTTTGTGACCTAACCTCACTCAATAGAGAAGGTAACTCGGTAGACACTAGTACTCTTTTAATCAGTGATCCCTTTGTATCTTGAATATAGATATGGATCATTCTGTTCTTTCTATCTGAAATTGTTTTTGGATGTCTTCTTTGCTAGCCTAGCTCCAGTTTCTCCTTTGAGAACTCAAGTACAAATGGTAGAGTCACCCAATTCTTGAGTGACTTGATCATCATTACTTGGACTTGTATCCTCGGTAGACTTAGGAACCCATTGCTGTCTCATTTGTTTTCAAATGTTATCAGCTTTTGCCTTTTTCTCATCTTCAATTCTGCCAATATTCATGCAGTTCTTATTTATTTACACAATTTATTCCAATGTGTCTGAATTCTCCACAATAATGACATATGCACCAGGTGTTGTAGTCCCAACCAAATATTGCTTTCACAATTTTCTCTATTGGATTCAATACCTTGGTTTTACATTTTGATGACTTGTGTCCATGTTTCTTACATTTGTAACATTTTCCTTCAAATCTTGGTTTCTCTTTGCATTCATTAGCCTTATGACCATGTTGATTGCAATTGTAGCACTTTCCATTGAATTCTGCTTTTCCATTGCTCCAACATTTGTTTGATGTATGACCTAACTTACCATAATGATTACAAGTAGGTTTTTAATTCTTTTGAGCTCCTTGCTTAGATGATTCTCCTTCTTTTGTATGTCCAATTCTTGGTTTTCCTTTTTGTCTATAAAGATTTTGCTCATTCAATTGATTCATGTCTTCTTGTGATTTCATCATTCTTTCATTGATTTTCCTTTTAGAGTTTAAATCATTCTGTATTCTTTCATTGATTTTCCTTTCAAAATTTAGATTATTTCTCATTCTTTCATTTTCAAATCTTAGGCTCATGATTTCCTCATTTGCATTGGAGAGTTGATCAATAAGGTCTGCTTATTGAAGGGATTGGTTCTGAATTTCATTGTTCTTTCCATCTATCTATTCTTTTATCTTGTTTTTCTATTCCATGACTTTACATAACCTTACTAACTAAATTTCTTGCTCTCTTTTAAGTTTTCTTACCTCTTCTTGCAGGGAACCATTCTTTTCTAGGAGTTCTTTGATTGCTTCATTGGCTTCATCTAGATTTCTTGAATGAAGGTCTTCAATTATTTCTTCAATATAGAGAAGATCATTCATTTGAATTGCAAGTTCTTTTCTTCTTTTCATGGATTGAGAGAGTTTCTCCTTTGCTTTCTTGAGTTGGCAAATGGCCATTTCTAAAATTGGCTTCTCATTGTTAATAGCTTTTTCAAGTCTGCATATCTCCATAGCCTTGATCTTTTCTCAATTTGTTAAGCTTTCTCCTAAGAACCACAATGCTCTGATACCAATTGTTGGAAATATTCAAGATTATTCTAAGTTAGTGAGAGGGGAGGGGTGAATCAGTAACTTCTAAAATTTTAACAATTTCAATTCTTAATCCAACAATCCAATTAGCATATAATCCATCACATATAATCTGATCTAGTTGCATGCATAAGAACCATGAAAGAATTCATAACACTGTGACACAAAGATTTGGTGACCCAGAAACCTTCCAAATAGAAAGTAAAACTAGGGTGGGGATGATACCCACAAACTTTAGTACTGCAATATAGAGTTAGCTTGTTAAAGCTTACATTGACCACTTCTAATGATCTGCCCTGTTAGGAGAATGAGGACTACTAGGTCCACCTTGTGAAAGGATTTACAAACATACAATTAAGTTTGCACTCAGTAAAGAGATTTACAAAAGACTATTAGGTCTACCTTGTGAAAGGATTTGACTGATCCACCTGTTAGGATGAAATAGTAGATGATCTCTTATCTATAACTTGGTTTGCTGAGTGAGATTCCTTTGAGTACTGATCACCTTGTTGTGATAGATATGACTTTGTTGCTCCTTATACTGTTGTAGCCTTTGCAATTTGCTCTTTCTTCTCTTTTCTGATTATATTTGCATTCACATTCCTTTCTTTTTCTTACACACTTGGATATGATACAATTCATTACATATATCAATTCCATTATACAAATTACAAAGTTGGCCACAATACAAGTTAACACAAATATTACAAACTCGGCTCACATGAAGACACTTAGGTTTTGAAGACTAACTCGGTGAAGTTTTGACACTTGGTATCCACTGTCAATTCTCGACATTGTCATGCACTCGATAGATGTAGAAGCTCAGTCCATACTGATCACTAAGTAGTCTTGAACTCAGTCTGCACTGGTGACTCAATAGATACTGTGAAACTCCCCATATAAACTAAATCACTTGTTTACCATGACATGACTTGGTAAAAATTCTCACCTCAAGCTCGGTATAAACTGATTCACTTGGTTAACATTGAATAGCTCATTTAACACTGGACTCGCATGACATACACTGTGAACTTGGTGAACACTGCACATCTCAGCTTGCACTGGTAAACTCGACATACACTAAGATGCACAGTTCACATTGTTGATCTTCATTGTAACTATGACTACTCGGTAACCATTGAGATTTGTCCAAAGGACTCGGTAGCAACTGTAAAACTCGGTGACAACTGAAACACTTGGCAAACACTGTGAACTATACAATAAGCTTGGTAGCTATACACAATTTGAATAAGTGTGTGTCACTAATAAGAAACATGACTAATATGTCAACAATGCTATTGAATTTATCTAGATAACATGTTATTGAATTTATCTTGGACATTGATGTTTGAATCATTTGACTTTTAAGTATAAGTATTCTTTTTCAATATGTTAATTTAAAAAAAAAAAAAATGAAAAATGCATTATTTGTAATAATGTAATGTATACATTAGTTCATGTTTAAGGCCATATGTGTGAAGGTTTATTAGTTGGTAACAAATGACTTAATGAATTAGACCAAAATTATATAATGTATTTCAAAACAAAAAAATTTACCATCATTTTTCCTAAACTTATTTGTTTAATGTCATTTTTATTTATTTTTAATATTACATAATAAATTGATTGAATACAAATATATCTATCAAATACAATACAACATATTTACATTGCACCTTATGTTAGAATTCTTTAGAATAACTGAGAGGGGGGGGGGGTGTGAATCAGTTATCCAAGGTCCAAATGCCCTATTAATACTTTTTCACTACTTTTAATGAATCCATACACTTTTCATCCATCCAAACTTAAATCAACCATATTAGCAAGTTACAGTAAATCAACATGCAAAGCTAAAACATGCAAGATCAACACATGACACAATGATTTACGTGGAAACCCAATTTGGAAAAAACCACCAGTAACATGCTACTTGATTCTCACTCTTCTAAAGTGATGCCCTATTAAAAGCCTGCCCTGTTAAAGGCTTACAACACACTGTTAAATGTGACCTTGTTAGAGGATTTCACCAAAATGTTAGGAATGGGCCTGGTCAAAGGACTTTAGAACATTCACTTGGAATGTCACCCTGTTAAAGGATTTATCTCATGGCTATCAAACCAACCTAAGTCCATAGGATTTAAACTAACTGTTACAATTGCTAGAAAGTAACAATAATGGCCTTTTGATCTGATATAACTTACAACATACTTTGCAGATTTTAGATCACACTTTTCAGTTCAATCCTAATGCTTGGCTTCAATCACTTCATCTCTGACTGCTTGACTTCTTCTCAAGCTTCGTCTCCTTGAGTCTTCTTACTCATTGTACCAATGCATCCATATCTGGGGTCTTCTTATTGAAACAGAGTAACTATGCTCTCTATCCTCCTTAGCACCTCCTTCAGCATTTTATGCTTTCATGCTTGACCGCCTCTCTCTCTCTCTTTCTTCATTAACTTATGACTCCTTAAATAGAAATCTGATTTCCCTTTGCCGCTCAATTCTCCCTCTCCAATTTTAGGGTTTCGAATGGATTAGGTAGGATACAATACGTCTACCTCATATCTTGTTCTTCATCTAGAAACTTCATCAGTTGTATCCTTAAAAATGTTCTACATGGTGTTTTGTGCCACCAGCTCATCATTCTTATCTTCCATTTAATTCAAAAACTTCTAAGTAACAACCTTGTCGATGTAGATCTAGTGAATCTTCGATTTTCAAAATAATGTAGCAACTCGGCATTATTGGTTTACTGACGCTCGGCACCTCTGTGTTACTCGGTACCTATATCTGCTCGACACTTGATATCACTCGGCATCTGAAGTTTACTCGGCACTTGAAGTTTACTCGCTCGGCTTCAACTAGGAATCTGTTCGACACTTACTAGCTCGCTCGGCTCCTTCTTTCTAATGATCTTTAGTTAGGCTTAACAGATGTCTTAGCTAAAACTTTGCATCTTTGATATGTTTCAGTGTGCCCATTCTTTGTGTCTTATAGTATGTCATCAAATACACTTTTCCATCAATGGCTTAGTTGATCCTTGTACTTCATTACAACATCATAACTTCAACCTTTCTCTAGGTGTTCTAGTTACATCTTATTGATTG
Organism: Cupressus sempervirens; assembly: GCA_028749045.1. NCBI lineage: Eukaryota > Viridiplantae > Streptophyta > Pinopsida > Cupressales > Cupressaceae > Cupressus > Cupressus sempervirens. Next base: position 572,159,664 of record CM053784.1, on the reverse strand, counting down.
CCTCCTCCTTGACAATCAACTAATTGATAGTATTTGGATCACTAAAACAATTGTCATTCCTGCGAGTAGCAAGTTTGACATCAATGACAAAACAATGATTGAGAACATTCTTTACCAGTTCCATATATCATTCCAACAACTTTCCTTATGATCTTTTCAATCATTTCCAACACCTTATTGGTGCAAATGCTAGTATTAAAAATTTAAATATCTTCTACAAGTGATATCTTTATTTTTCACTAATCAATTAAATGTGTCGTTATAAAATGTATTTTGTAAGTATTATTTTAATCTATTAATATTACTTTGGACTTATTGCATTTATATTATAATTATGTTAATAACATAAATATAACAAGTGCCACATAGTGGCTTAGTACTTACCTTTAGTTTTTATATAAATCTAATATTAATTTAATAAATTTATTTTAAAAATTAGTAAATATAATTATTTATTATTATAAATAAATTATAATATGAAAATAGTAATATCTTCATAATAATAATATAAAATAATATTTCTAAGGCAAAACCCTACAATGCAACAGTAACTTGCGAGCCTCTCATGTGGGAGGTCTTGGGTTCGAATCTACCTTCGCTTAACATATAATAATAATTGATTCTAACAAATAATAATAATTAATCTTGGCTTTGACCATTTACCAAAAAAATAAAAATAAAATAATAAAATAATATTTCTTAAACAATTATATAATATAAATAATATTATTTTTAAAACTATTTTGGAACAAAAAACTATATTATAACAAAATACAATAGTAAAATATAAATATCTAAATCAACAATACATTCAAAAAACTATTAAACAAATATGAATCACATTAGCTTAATAAAAAATCAGTCTTCAAAAGTATTAGCTTTAATATCCATCGGGCCCATATAAGAGGTAAATGAGTTCATACAATCAAATTGTAGAAAGTCTGAAAATTGTAAAGTTAAAAATCTTGTATCTATAATATGCAATGTAATAGTTTGATAATGAAATTTAAAGAATGATTAATTTGAACATGTAAAACCAAAAAAATTATCACTAGTTAAAGTATAAAATTCAAAAAGTACTTAATAATATTATATAAAATAAATGGTATTAATATGTAAACTAGATTTAATTTATAGAACCATCATATTGCACTCTCAATCTAGAATTAGAATTGGACTAATTAATCAAACAATGAAATTTAAAATCAACTAATTAACAAAACTATCAAACTTAAAATCAAATATTAAATCAACACAATCTTTAATTTGATAAAATCAAGTATAATTAGACTTCTAAAAATTGTATCCCAAAACTTAAAGCAATTAGTTAATCAATTATCTTTAGACCACTTAAATTTGAAAGATAACTAATAATTATATTGCTTTTAAGGAAAAACATACCTTAACAAAATAGTTCATATATATATATATATATATAACACTAAGAACTCAATTGAATTTCACAATCAAATAAAAAAGACAAATATGAAATTTTAAATCATGACAATATCAAACTCAAACTGTTATCATCGAACTTTATTGCACATGCAAAATGTTAAGATTATGAAATAAAATTCACTAGAGACACATATATATATATAATTAATTATGAAACTAAGAACTCTCAATTGAATTTCACAAATAACAGAGACAAATATGAAATTTTAAACCACGACAACATCAAACCCAAACTGTTATCATCGAACTTTTATGCACATGCACAATGTTATGACAAAAAATTCAATAGACATTGCGTGGCTCTAAACCTGGCATGCACCCTACATTGTAATGGCTATCGAAATGTATATTGTAAGCGAGGGGTGAGCTACTCATTAATAAATATTGTTAGTGAATTCAACAGGGGAAAATTGTTATTCTGCGCGTAAAGTTAAACGGAGTCGCTGGTCTGAATACCCATCATTATCAGACGAAGATAATCATTATTATTAGAGTTGAGTGATTTTCACGGTTAGCCCACACCAGGATGATGAATGTGAGTGATATTTTCGTACTTTCCCTCTTATTTCGGGCCAGAGATGAAAAACTTCTTTCTGACCTCCAATATCAATTTTGCGGGCAGCTCATGTATATAACATGATAACCAAATCCGCTGCAATGCAATCATCAGGTGTGCATGCAATCATTTGATGAAGTGCATCAGTTAGTTAAATGTTCAATGAATTTCCTCAGCTGGCTTGAATGTTGTTTTCCCCTTCAAGTATCACACTGTTTCGCTGTTTTTAGAAGAACGAGAAAGTTGCAATGGGAGTTCTGCTTCTGAGAGCGGGTGACGCAGTGGAAGTTTGCAGAGACGAGGAAGGTTTAAAGGGGGCCTGGTACCCTGCAACCCTAATTAGGAAGAGGAGTCCACAATACGAGGTTGAGTTGAAATCAAAAGCGAGGGAGAAATCAAAATGTAGGGTTGGGGCTGATGAGATAAGGCCTGCACCCCCTCTTTTGGTCAGGCAACATTTCGTAGCGGATGAGATAGTTGATGCGCATGATAAAGATGGGTGGTGGAAAGGAACCATAGAAAAGGCTCTGCCTGATAATAACTACCTTGTTCACTTCACTCATTCTCGGGAGAAAGTGGAGTGCCATGTATCTCAGCTGCGTCTTCATCTGGATTGGGGCGATGGTATTTGGCTTCAGCCCTCACAGCTGGTAAATCTACACCAACTCTTTCTTTTTCTTTTTATCGACTCTCAGCGTTAACGGAATTCAGATTTGGATTGGACGTTGATGGCTATATTTGACCATCTAATTATGTGTTTCATCCTAGCTAATACATTTTTATTGAAAAGAGTATTGGGACTTGTCATTGCCATGTTCAGGCGTGTATAGCTATTAGCGAGTAGGTTGTTGTTCCCCCTGGTTTGGTATGTTTTTTTAGCGCCTATTCAAAACTGTTGAACTATGCCTTTGATTTGTGGAATATTCAGGCCAGAATTCGGATTAGTCATTTATAGGTTAGCTTTTTCAAAATCAATTAATTTTTGCTCCGGTTTCTGGCAGAATCTGAGTGCATACAATATACTTGGTGAATTTAATAGTCGAATTCAAAGGATCTTGATGGCCTAGCAAAAAGATCTGTTTGGAACTCTGTTCCAGCTGGAAGAATTCTTTCCCATTAATCCTTCATACAGCTTAGCTTGTCAGACTGTGATTCACCTGCAATATTTTCTTTAACCTTAACTCAGTAATGTCACCCCAAAATGCCATTTGACATTTCCCTGCTTTCATTCGTATGAAGATGTCCATAATTTCATAAAACATAGAAAATAGGAAACTTGGGGTTCATATAACCATGTTTGGAGCTTTCTAGAAAATTGCATCGCTAAGAGTCATGGTGGCTTTTAATGACAAGCCTGCGATTACTAACTACTAAGCATGCCATGGCACAAACCCAAATTTAATTTAAGATACCTATAGTTTAATTAAAAAGGGACTTGAAAAATGTGAACTTCCTATCACTGATCCAAAGCTTATCCTTCAATAATAACTTTGATTTTAAATAGTTTTAGTTGATATCGGTTCCTAAATGAGAACCTTGATTTGGACCAACGAAAGGCAAGGTAATAAGACTATTAAGGAGAAAGAAGGGAGATTCTTGCTGATGGAAAATCTAAATTATGCCAAAAAGGAGATAAGTAAATGAAGTAAGTGGCAGTTTAGAAATTCATTAGATAGGGTAAATTCACTATCATTGGATTAAAATTGACACAGAAGGAATAGTGATGGTTATTAAAAAAAGTTAAAAAATGATGTTGAAATTCAAGCAGATTTGAAGGACAGAAAAAACCCACCGGTAGCAAAAATTCAAGGATGAAGTTGCTGAAAGAAGATGACATGATATTTAAACGTATATGTTATATGTTACATGTTCCATAGATGTCTTGATGGCTAAGTTGATTGACTTGAGGAAAGGCATTTGATCTGTGAGACACTCTTCTTTCAAAGGATCGTTTTGTCAAAGTAATGAATTTGTGCTAATATTGTCTTTTGAAGTGTCAGTCTGATCTCTCTTTTTGGTCAAAGGCTATTTTTGAAGGCACTCCTCTGCTCTTGGATGAGCTCAAATTCAGTGAAAATATCTTCCATTCTGTTGGATTTGAGCGGCAAAAAATTAAACTCTTTTAAGGGCTTCAAGACTCTATGTTTGTATGAACTATTTAAAAGTCACCAGTGAAGTTCCTTGGGATATAAGAGAGACGCAGGGATTAAGCTTCATTGTTTGAAATTGTAGGTCCTTACCCTTTAGTCTAATAAAAGCTTCTGGCTCAAGGAAGTAAATTAACATCAAGATCCAATAGCAAAAGAAACCATAACCTTTTTAATTCACTTCATAAACATGCAGTGATGCCAATACTTGTAACATAATCAAACAATCTTTACAATGTCTCGTCCAATGACTTACTCGGTTATGGGTCTGCAATACAGGCATAGGTCTTGATTCTCAATACCTTGGGGACAATACTAGCCACCTATGGCAATTATCCCAGCCAGAAAAGATATGGGATTAAAAGGCTTGTAGGTCAAGGCGAGAAATCAAATTATATGATATTAGAGATGATTTTAGTTTCATTAGACGATAATAGCTATGTTTATCAATACAATTAATGATTTGGACAAGACTCAACGAAAATGAACAGTAAAATCATGTTACAGATTAACATTTAATAGCCATATTAAACAAGTTTTTGTGTGTTACTTGTGAATGTTAAAGGATACATGAGGTTCTGGCTCTTTTAAACTCAACTCAATTAAGCAATTCTGTTTTACCCAGATTTTCTTGATTCATAGGTTTTTGGGTTATGGTATCCATTTGTTCATTTAAATCTTCTTTTATATAAAGTTCTAATGATAAGCTGCATGGAGATAACTGCAATTAAGTTATGTGAAGGGATTGAGGAATCACAGAGGACTAGAAAAGTTATTTTTGATGAATATAAAAAAACCCTATATTCGTATTGTGTGCTCCAGCCATCAGAGAAGACAGTGAGCATTTCCCCAGATCAGCCAGAAAGCGAAAATGCTGCAGAGGAAATTTCGGCAGCAGCAGAGAGAGTTGGTAATGGTGATGCTGCAGAAAGTGAGAGAAGCAAAGGAAAAGACAAAGTGGAAGTGGAAGTGGAAGTGGAGGATGGTTCATCTGGCAGAGGGACAATTGGAAGAGATGTGGAGTGGGGGAAAAGTCATTCCTCTGCCCCACATGCAAATGTCTCATCTTCTAAACAGGCTCAAGTTCCAATTTCACAAGCAAAGCTCGCACAAGTTGAGGTAGAAACACCTCAGAATGCAGCTGCAAATCCAACTTTGAAGAAGGTAGAACTCCTTGCTTTTGATTCAGTACTCTGTTTTTACTGAAGCAATTAAGAGAAAGCTACTGACCCTCATTAACGACTACATTCTTGTTCATAAATAGTAAATATGGAATTAGGGGCTACCATATGCATATATGCTATAATAGTTCGTGTGCATGGCTCATTTTCAATAGAGCTCTCTGCTAATTGTCAACATTTAATAGAGCTCTCTGCTAATTGTCAACATTTAATGGCTTTCTGTCTGTAAAACGTTAGCTTCCAGTTTCATATCTATTAAACAGAATGATGTCGACTGTCTTCAAATTTATAAACCTTTTTATGCCAATATATAATTATACATCTCACAAATCTAATCCTGATGCAATTATGTACGTGTTTCATTTTTTAACTTGACATTTTAGATTCCTAGAATATCTAAATTCATGTATTTTCATTGGACTGAATTGGGACCTCGATGATTTTTCTTCGCAATTTTATTCCTTCGTTTATTTCTCTCTCACAGGATGCATGCCTTATTTAAAGCTTAGCTTTTAGACATTATTTGCAAAAACAAATAACCCTCTTTCAACTAACATCCTCAATTTTTCTTTACTATAACAATGCTTGTAAAATTGCATCGCACCGTCTACATAGGAATGATAGCGATTATAGATTGGAAATTGTACCAGAGTTTCAAATTCTGTGTGCCAATGCCCAGGCAGCTATTCTGCTAATCAACGCATACTTGGATTGCCCCTACGCACAATTATTTTGGTCTATGTTTATTATTCCAAGTCAATTTATTGGTTGAATTTATTTTTCTAATAGAAAGGATATATTAATTAATTTTTTTTAATGTTATACATGGTATAGGCACTGTTTCAATTCTATTTTGTGAAAAAGAAAAATTATAATGATTTTTATTTTTAGCTATCAAAGTTTTCATCTTATTTCCATTGTCCAACATAATCTAATTTTGATTTCAAATTATATTCAATTTTATTCTAAATATTATAATTTATTTTAGAAGTTTAAATACTCAGACATTTGATATCTAATTATGTATCTTGATATATAAAACATGGTAACAATAAGATATTAATTCATTTCATGCTGAAAAGAAAACCATTATCATCACCTCTAAAGAAAATCCTCTTCTATTTAAAGAATGAAATTCATTCACTGATAATAAATTGAAATCGAAATAAAACAAGAGCTGTAGACAGGTGGAGTCCCTGCCTACAATTAGGGAGGAGGAGAAAGTTTGTGAAAAGTGAATGCAGTTCTATTGATGTGATGAAATCTTTAATTTTAGAAAAGAATTATACAATTTTAGAAAAAAATTGTATAATTTGCTTGTAAAATGTAACCAATAATATAGTAGGTTGTAACTCTGTAAATCTGATTCAGAATTCATATGAAATCGTCCTCAACATTTGTTAAATCCAATGTTGATTTTTTGATGAAAATTGCAAAAAAATTTAACATCCTTCCAAGCTATAACTCTCAAGTGTTGTTTTAGAGTGAGTATTCCAAGGGAGCGAGTGATGGAAAAGAGGAAATGGAGAAGGCAAAGGAGGACCCTTCTGATGTTAATGTGAGGGAAGAGGAAAGGACAGACAAGGATGAGTCTTCTGGCAGAGAACAAATGGGGAAGGAGAAGAATGAGTCTCTTCAAAGGGAAACTATGCTTTCTTTTTTGCATACTGCAAAACTTAAGGCTGATACCGCATTGCAAGCTGACTCATGGATGTATATTGAATTAATGAGCCCCAAAAGGAAAATGGAAAAGGTGCAACAGAACCAGGATATGGACTGTGCTAAGCTCAGTCAGATGGAAGTGCAGCTGGGTAATATACTGGACAAACTAAAGGACTGTGAACAAAATCTTTGTCTGCTAATCAAGGAAAGTGGCAATAAGATGGAGCAGGTAACTTCCAGTTTTTGTGTTGCTGCTACAAGTTCAAGGAAGCATACCAATGAAGAAATTATGTCTCTAGGGGGACCAAGTAAGAGAACTAGGCAAAGCTCTAGGAAAAGGGTAGCGGAGGCTATTGGTGGTTCGGCTGTTGATTCCATTCAAGGCGCTGTGGAGATCGGTAAAGAGGTGGTTAAAATGATAAAAGAGCTGCAATAGCAGCCTCTAGTGTCTTTGGTTTTTGGTCTCCAATTTTAGTACTAGTCATGGTTATTATTATGGGTCCTGGTTATTGGTCACTGATTTTGGTTTTTTCATCTGGTAATTGTCTGTTGTTAAAACTAGGTTTCAGGTCCTTGTAAAACCTGGGTTCGATTTATGGTTCTTTTTTGTGGTTTCATGTCCCTGTAAAACCTGATTTTGGTACTGTTTAAACTAGAGGTTTTAGGTCCTTGTAAAACCTGGTAGTGCTTCATGGTTTATCTTTTTATTTACTGTTAAAGGGTTTTGGGGTCCCTTTAAAACCTATTTTTACCTTAATCTAAAAAACTCTCAAGTGTTGTTCTATCTCTCAACATTTTGAGAGGTCATAACTAATGTCATACACTATGAAAGTCCAACAAATCTGCATTATAATAACCTTTTTATGTGCACAATACTGTTATCAGTGCTTCGAATATTTTGGTTTTGAATACTTATCCTTTTCCCAAAAGTTCCTTTCATTGTCTTGCATAGGAATGGGGAAGAAGATTACAACAAACATTTCATATGGTACCTGTGAAGAATCCTAAAAGTGCATAGTGAAAAGAAACAAAACAACAATAGAAATTAAATACGCAACACAAGTATTTATCGTGGTTCACCACAATTCATTGCTATGTCCACACTATAGGGGAAAATCTCTTATTAACAAAAGTTTGAATCTTACATCATAGCTGTAGCTTCAACTCTTCAAATACAACATATCTAATAAGCCTACAATGACACAAATTTATAGAGATTCAAATGAAATGAAGAGTCATTACAATTGAAGGGAGAACATAATAAAAATAGAGAATAAAGAAAATGGCTGTTGGGCTTCACAAATACCCCTAACAAACCCCCACTTGAAGTCCAATTGGTGTAATGTTAGAGACTCCCCTGAATTTCCCTATTGTTATTTCTTCATGACTTGAAGTTTGCCCTCCTCATGTTTAATTCGAATGAAATGATAACAAACTTCAATATGCCTAGTCTTGCTATGAAACATTGCATTCTTCGCTAAATCAATGTCACTTTTACTGTCACATAACAAATTGAACCTTGTTGAGGATAATCAAAATCACCAAACAAACGCTGCAACCAAATCAACTCTTTTGCCCCTTCAGTGAGAGAAATATATTCAACTTCGGTAGATAAAAGTGAGACCACTTGTTGTAACTTTGATACCCAATTGATCGCTGCTCTAGCAAAAGTAAAAACTTAACCAGTAGTAGATCTTCTATTATCTAAATTTCCAACCATATCTGAATCAGTGTAACCTGTTAGTGAAGCATCATTGCCACCAAAACATAATACAAAATCAGAAGTACCCTTAAGATACTTCAAGATCCATTTAACCGCATCCTAATGTTGTTTACTTGGATTGCTCAGAAACCTGCTCACAACCCCCATTGCTTGGGCAATATCTGGATGAGTACATACCATCACATACATAAGGCTGCCTACTGTTGAAGAATATGGGATGCTCTTCATGTAGTTTTTCTCTTCTTGTGTCTTGGGACAAATGGATGAAGATAAATGAAAATGATCGACAAGAGGAATGTTGAGTGGTTTGACATCTGTCATGCCAAATCTTTCTAACACCTTGAGAACATAGTGTTCTTGAGAAAGTTTGATCTCTCTCTTGTGTCTATTATTTATAATGTTCATGCCAAGTATTTGTCTCTTTGCCCCTAAATCTTTCATTGCAAATCTTTATGACAACTTTTCTTTGAATTCAGGAATCAACTTCATAGAGAAACTAGTTATCAGCATGTCATCAACATAAAGCCAAAAAGAATAAAGGAGCCATCAAGTAACTTCTTATAGTAGACACATGGATTAAATTTACACCGAATAAAATTATTTTTAGTCATGAATCGATCAAACTTGAGGTACCACTGCCTCGGTGCTTGCTTGAGACCATACAAGCTCTTTCTCAACCTACAAAATAAGTTTTCCTTTCCATGTTTGACAAATTCCTTAGGCTGCATCACGTATATTTTTTCATTCAAGTCACTATGAAGGAATGTCATTTTGATATCCAACCATTCAAGTTCAAGACTATGAACAACTAAACCAAGGGTAGCCCAGATTGTAGTCATCTTGAATACGGATGAGAAGATTTCATTGAAATATATTCCTTTTTACAACTGATTTTGACATCCAACTAATCTATTCCCTTTTGTCAATCAAAGCCTTTAAAAACCAGCCTGGCTTTTTATCACTTCTGACCTTGCCTTCATCTTTCAATCAAAACATCCATCAATTTTTGAGATTTTGACATCCAACTGATCTACTCCCTTTTGTCAATCAAAGCCTTTAAAAACCAGCCTGGCTTTTTATCACTTCTGACCTTGCCTTCATCTTTCAATCAGAACATCCATCAATTTTTGATTGCTTTCTGATTTGGTGGTAATGGAACCAAATCCCAAGTGTTATTAATCAATAGAGAATCTATCTCTTCTTGCATCGCTGCCTCCCATTTGTGAGAATTAGATGCTTTGCACACTTCTTTGAAACTTGTTAGTTCAACTTGGTCTGATAATAATAATTATGGCTCTGCTTCTTCGGAATAAAGAAGTTCATAATGAAAGAATTTGGCTAGAAGCCTTCTCCGTCTGGTTGATTTCCTCAATCCCTAAGCATTTTCATCTTCCTTTTGTATATTCATATGCCTACTAATATCAACACATTCCCTGTTTGTATTGATAATTTCCCAAGAGTTACTTTTTAGTAATTCGTGAGTGCCGTCTTTGGAAGAAATATAATGCTTCTGTGTTTGAGTAGGATCAACATTTTTTTTAATACTCTTTGTATTTATATTTGAAGGTATGTCATCAGCATTACTATCACTAGAATTTGGAAAAAAATTGGTGGCTTTGAGAATATCGGTCCTGCCGAAGAATCAAATTTCTGTTATTTTGCCCATGTAAATATCCATTTCACCGAGGATTGTCGGTGACCAATGTTGCTAGGTTGGCAGATGGGTAGTTTTGATTCCATCCATCATTTATTGTTGTCCATTTTTGTTTATGCGGTTACACCAAGTTGTAGCTATCTGTCCGCAGCCAGATTTGATGATTTATGTGTGCAAATTAATTTGGATATTAATTGCGAGCCCTTTCTCTCAATTTTTGGAGGCCTTTGAAAATGCAGATTCACCAAGAGCAAATGTGACCCTAGCTTTTTCCGCAGTGTCCCCTGTCTTCAGCATTCTTTAAAATCTCAAAATCAGTATGTTCAATCTGCCCGCTGCCTCTAAAATCTGTACTTTCAAGTAAGCTGCGTTTGGTATCCCTACTGAGTGCCTCCAAAATTTCTCTTGAAACCACATTATTGTCGCTCTCTAATGGCACACACTCTACTTCCCCATCCGTCTTTCGTCGTTTCCTCATTATTCAACAAGCTGCAACTTATTTGTAGGATCATAACACTTAGCCTTGCCTTTGCCTTGCCTCTTATTGCTTAAACCGGTTCTAACTCTCGCACCATCATAAGGCTCCATCAAATTACCAACACCCATATTCTCGACCTGTTCAAAATCCTTCTACCACCTCTTTCTTCTTTCATCATGAGGCCTCTGCAATTCACCATTACTAGTCTGCACAATTCCAGCATACCCACCCACAGCTCTCGTCTTCGGAACATCAATACTTCCATTAAAACTGTTTTTCTGTACGTAATTAGCACCATCGTCCATGCCATCTTTCTTTACAACAGCAGTACTTGTCCTCTGTACAAAAATAACATTTATATCACTTTCCTTCTGTACAAAACAGTATTCCGAGTAAAATATCTTCTATGTACAAAACCCCCTGTTTTCTAAATTGCCATGTGGATTTCTCTTCTTATTTCTGCTGGATAGCCTTCTAAACTCCACAGGACCCACCTGAATCCTATATTTATCCCTTTCTAATGGCTAATATATTTCAATTCTTCTGTTAATTACACTAACAAAATCACTTTCCTCAATACGAACCTCGCTTAAGTTGTAGTCAGCTGATGCCAACCTACTGTCTTAGCCGGGATTCTCATATAGCCCGTGTTTTAACCTTTTTTTTTTCCCTCAGATTTTTTCCTTTAGCCGACTGAGACATCATGCTTTTCTGTCGACATATTCCCTCATAACTAGCCTATTGGCTAATAATTTTCTATTTTGTTATATTAAGTATATTTTAATAATAATATAAACTAGCATTTGCACTCAAAAGAGCAAGGGGTACGTTGATAGTGACAAAAGGTGATGGTTGCCTATGCATACTTTTTTGTCTAGTAAAGTCAAAAATAGTATGACCATTTGAGATAGTAACAGAAAAATGATAGCCATGTTAGGTGCTCTTTACTTACAAGATTAGGAAGCAACATTCGAAGTAAGCTTTTGTTGCTTTAGAAGATTAGGTAACTATAGTGATGAAGTAAGCTTTTGTTGCTTTAGAAGATTAGGTAACTATAGTGATAAAATGTCACATTAAGGTAAAGAGGCAGAACAAAATTAATGATTTTTTTCATGTACATCTCTTCATGAGTATATACTTGATGCTATATTTGTAGGGACATACAGAGGAGATGCAAGTAAAGAATGAAAGCGGTATATATATATGCTCATCTATAATAATAAATAGAGTCCATAAATTAATGGTACATATAAGAGATACTAATACAAATGAATCCATAAAAGAAAATAGAAGACAATACGTAGTATACCATAACATATATAATATAGATGGTGCTTATTGAGATTGTATTCCGAAAATATGAAAATGTCATCTAGATATGGTATATGACCTCACCATTAACCACAAGTACAACAACCTAGACATGATACAAAAAATATCGATGTAGAGGAAGATTGCTTGGCAAAATCTAACCTCATAGAAGTAATTCACACAAATTTGAAAAAAGAGGGAAAATGCATGCTCAACGAGCAAAGCCTATTTGTAAAGTCAACGTGAAGGAGATGAACAAAGTTGAATGTAGTGAAAGGAGAGGAGGTGAAATTTATTGTGAAGTCCTTGGATAATTTTTAGAAACTTCATGGCTGTACATAAAGAAAATTATTGAAAAGTGGAAAGTCTAGTATGTCTTGGGCTTTTTTGATGAATGTGCGGGGAAAGGAATTTACATAGCATATATCAACTCTTACCTAATAATTTTTGTTACATTTACTCACCGACATTGACTGGGGATACACCCAATCTTTTTAAATTTTAACCAAAAAATTATCCTTAGCATGTACACAACCATTTATAGAAGCATACACAACTAACAATTGAAGAGATCAGAGAAGGTGAAAGGCGGTGATTGTTGGACTTCACATACTCAACACTTATATATTAGTTATCACTAATTTGATGTAGGTTAGAATCTTGTATTATGCTCGCGATAATAAATATGATCACTAATATTGTATCCTCTTCCTCAAGCTCTATATCATCTATCTTCCCATCCCCCTTCTTTCCCTACCTCATCTCTCCCCCTTCCCCTCATCTCTCTCTTCCTCATCTCTCTCCCTCTCCCTTCTTCATTTCTATCTTCATCTCCATCTCACAATCCCTTCTCCCTACTAAATATTAGTTATCACTGATTTGATGTAGGTTAGAATCTTGTATGTATGCTCACGATAATAAATATGATCACTAATATTGTATCCTCTTCCTCAAGCTCTATATCATCTATCTTCCCATCCCCCTTCTTTCCCTACCTCATCTCTCCCCCTTCCCCTCATCTCTCTCCCTCTCCCTTCTTCATTTCTATCTTCATCTCCATCTCACAATCCCTTCTCCCTACTAAATATTTATTTTTTCCTCCTCCTCCTCCTCTCTCTCTCTCTCTCTCTCTCACACACACACACACACACACACACACACACACACACACACACACAAAGAATATCCATCTATCATATGCCCTAAATATTCTCTTTCTTTGTCTACCTCATATATTTGCCCCTCATTCCTCTCTACCTTATATCTCCCCTCAGCTTCTCTTCTTCTCCTATTTGCCTCCTCCTACAATCATATCTTACCCATAACTACTATCTATTAATACCTCGTCTTCTTCCCCCACCTGTAACTTCACTCCATCTCTACTACTCTCTATATATACGTCTATATTTCTCTCTATAGGTCTCTTTCACTCCTCTCTCTGTCTATATCCCTATCTCTCCCCCCTCGCTCTCTCTACATATCACTCTTCATTGCTCTCTCTCTCTCTCTCTCTCTCTCTCTCTCTGTCTCTCTGCACCTCCTTTCTATATACCCATTTTCCTTTTCTCTTTATCTATTTGTTTGATGTTAGAAACTAGTTGGTCCACAATTATTGAGAACAATGGACGACTATTGAGATATCTATTGTCATCTAATTTTTTCTCATCCATTTTTAGGCAATGTTTCATGCCCCCAAACATATATAGGCTATTCAATGCCTTATTAATTTTTTCATTTTAGTTGTTGGTTATTTCCTACTATTTTCTTGCCATTTTTGTTTTTTCTTGCTCCCGCCATTTTCAAAGCTAAAAAACTACTTTAACATTATCTATTTTATCAAACAACTTGATAGTATTTACATTTAGCATAGTTTTCCTAAAGTATCACATCTTTCATTTATTTTTTATCATGCTTTATTTGATTTCTTAAACGTACCTACATTGAGAAGCCATATTTTTTTAATAAAAATCATTGAACAAAACATTAATAGAGAGATTAAAATATTGGTAACATTTGAAGAGATTTTTTTAAATTTTCTTTTATGGTAGGTGAAATAATTATTAAATGCATTTTAAAAATAATGTGAATTGTATATCATTTTCCATCTTTATCACTTTCTTTGTTCCATTGCTATCTACTTATTTATCTCTCTCTTCCCTTCTAAATCTACCTCTTTCCATTACTATATCTTCCTTCTACTCTGAATATTATAAAATTAGATTTACTTTACTATTTTTAAATATAAATTAATTAAAAATATATTAATCAAATAATTATATATCTTTTATTTTTTAACTATTCTTTTTAATATTAATTACTTAGATGAAAATCTAATGTAAGAGCATACATAAAATATTAAATAATTTTAATTTTATATAATAATAACTCCAAAAATTATGAACAAAAACTTGTTAGCAACTATTAGAATCAAAACCCTTAAATAAAAATAAAAACCTTGAAAACAACCCGAACACCTCTCATCTAACGTCAGTTACTAATGGCACGGGCCCAACTCATTGACACACTTCTTAACATCATGCAACCTGTTACAAACAACCCCTTCCTTAAACCTGTTATGCGGACTACTTAGTCCATCACTACAACACGAACTCTTCCCATTTTACACACCTGGGAAGATTTGGAGCAGTTGAAAAAGTGTCGCAGACTGGACTGAACTTTGATTTCTTTTTGCTCTCTCGAATTTGGGTTTCGTTGAAATTGCAAGAAATCATTAAATACATGTAAAGTGTGAAAGAGGTAACGAACGGATCAGATCGTTTTGTCGTTGGATGATAAAACCGGCTGCTCCCCTTCAAATAGGAAATGCCTCTGCCGTAATTATCTCATAACTATCTCTTACTTGCAATACCATGCTCGGAGAAAATTTATATCAACCTTCATACAAATCCACTCTAAGCCTGCAAACCATTTCATCCATACATACCATGGATCTTCTTCTTTCCCACGAGCCTAAGAAATTCACATACGTAGAGCTCAAAGAAGCCACTAATGACTTCAGGCTGCCAACATTGGTAAATGGCGGTGATGAGGAAAAGGCTGAAGTGAATCGATATGATCATGAGAGCATTTATTATAATTCATCATCGATTTTGTCCATTAATAGATTATGAATCCACCATAAAACCATAAAATGGATGACATTCTGACATGGAATGCACAAGCACTTTTTTGAATTTGGGAACCAACATTTATGTTTATTATATATTATTCATGTCTGGCGTCTATTACCAAAATACCGCCTATAATGTCTGGTTTTCCAAACGGACAGGTTTTTATGAAACGCCCACCTATAATAGCTTATCGGCTAATAATAAGATTGATTTTAGAAATTTTTAATATTAAAATTAATTAAATCTTAAATTTTGTTGCCAAAAAATGTATAAAAAAATTACATTTTTATTTTTTAAAAATAAGTCATTATATTTAACACTATATAAGTTGTGTATTTAGTATTCTTGATAAAAAACTACTTTTTCCTTTCATAAACAAGGGGTGTAAGTGCCAAAATTCATGTTTTTAATTTTGTGAGTTTTGTCAAGAGTCAAGACCAATGTATCGAATTTACTTTTATAAGATATACATCATCTTCAAGTTCTACTTGCTCATAGATTTTTAAAAGGATGACACATAGAGTTTATGTACAGCTTGATTCAAATCGAGTGACCTTTAGAATTTTAAGTGTATAATAGAAATTCTAAGATTTTCACATGATTCTCAAGGTCCTTGTTTGCAGCTTGGATTACTTATTTAAAGATATGATATTTATATTAAAGTGATGTCTTTAGTTAAATAGATATTAAAAATTATTTTTTAAATAAAATTGTAATTATAAAATTTTTCATTAGATTTTTATTTTATTTTTAAAATTTTATAAAGTCAATAAATATTAACTTTTATAATTTATCAAAAAATATGAATTAATAATTTCAATTTTTTATTTCAACCATTAAACCATAATATCTTGCAATCGCCATGGTTACCGAAAGGAGCACTGTGCAAAAAACTAACTTTGATTTTATAAAATAAAATCACTTTGACAAATAGAAAAGTGTCTTTAGTAAAAAAAACAACTTGCCCCTCCCTTTGCAGCTGTGGCCTCAAAACCATCGAGAAATCATACCAACACGTTTAAACTGTTCCAAATGAGTTATTGAATTTATTTATAAACATTAAAGCACATGCCATGTTTTGAGCTGCATGTCTGCCACAATGGTAGAGATGCATACCCACGAGACGAGACGTGGGAGTTAATTCTTCAAGTGGAGAAACATAATCTGCTATCATCTCCCTTTTGCCACTCCTGGATCTAAATCAGAGCTCTACGGGAGATGGTTTATCTTCAACTTGATCTCTATTTTAAATCTCATTCTTTTTGCAGGATCAGCTTCACCGTCACTGTTCTGTCATGGCCCATCTCTGTATCTTCTTGTACTGCAAAGGAGTTGCTTTTTATGGAGCACCAGTAGGCAATTGCATGCGGATATGGTCATGGCTATCTGTAAAGGCTAGAGGAGGCAGAGGAGAACTTAGAGAGGATGATTGGAGACGATTTATAGTACAAGTGGGTTTTGGGTTTCACAAAAACTTTGGATTTGTTTAGTGTGTGTGTTTGCAGAGCAGTTAATGAAATTTGGGAGCAATTCCACATACTCCCATATTTTTCTTCTATCAGCTTTTGTCCTTGGTCCATCCACAAATATATGAAATCCAAAAACAGACAAGATCGAAGAAATAATTTACAAATTACCAGAAAGGACGAAAAATGCTTTAGGTTTAGGATTTCTTAACCTGCAAGTTGGAGTTGAGAATTCAAAACTCCCAAAACTAGAAAACTAGGCTTCATGTTTTGTGCTGATGGATTTGAGGGTGCACTGTCAATTTTGTTTTAGAGGAATTATGAAATGAGATCAGGGTATTTGCAATATTGAATAGATTGCAAACAATAGCTGCAGTTGAAGGGAGTGAAGAGAACGGCCGGAGGGCATGTATATATGTTAGCCTGCTCTGCCTTAGGGCACATTTGTGTGTCACGCACATTGAAAATTATGTTTGCCTCAGGGCATAATTCTATCAACCTCCGATACACTCTTCCAATCTTCTGACTTCCCTGAGAAAAACTTTGGGTTATAAGATTAATAGGAATGAAAATTAACATTAATCTGTATGTGGCTTACTAGACAAACCATCAAGCCATAGGTTGGTTTGGCATTTCTTCATCATTTCAGTATAGTGGTAGCAAGGAAACCCTATCACCTTCAGTTTCAATCTCTCCTCTGTACGCTCTGTCAGCCAAATCATCCAGATATGGTGAAATGAGAAAAGTATAATCTATGCATAAAACAAAGCAAAAATCATCATTACCATTTATATTCTCCATTGCCATAAAATCTTTAAATGAGAGGAAAGAGGAAGCGTAAACTAGAGCCGCTCAACAACCTGGGATTAAGGCGTAGATTAATGATGTTAACATAGAAGATGGGGTTAATGATAACAAGCCAAACCGGTAGATGAGAACAATGCAGACAGGTGGATGATAACATGGATGATGTCATATGCCACCCGAAATACTCGTCAGATTTCTTCATCCAAAAGCCCAGAGTTTGAGACTGCAGGCAGCTGGGCAGGGTTGTTGAGCTCAGAACATGCTGTCCTCAATTATCAAAGCAGATAGCATTAATTTTTAAGTAACAAATTGTCAGCGGTGAAGAGAAGGGCCTTAGAATCTCTGCAGTTGGTCACCACAATCTGCCTGCTTCTCCTGTAAAGCTTCTGGACTGATGTGTGGAGGCAGAGCAGCCACTGATAATCTACGGATACATGGAACCCTCTGATTATCATGTGTGATTAACAGTGGCCTATATTCCTATCCACGAGCCATTTGTGCCTGGAGACTAACCTGCGGAAAGTAAAAAAATATAATTTAGAAATTGCAGAAGCAGCAGCTTCAAGAAGAAGCTTCCAGAAGAGGCTTGGAGAAGACGCTTATCTTTTATATTATTTTATTCAAACAATGTGATAATTTTTCTATTTTTCGAAGAGAAATTAATTTTCTCATTGCTCAAAACAATGAGAAATAAGAAAATTCATGTTTTAAATTGATTAAAAAATTAATAATAATTGCTAACTATTGTTTTCTTTTAAAAATAATTTAATAATTTAATAATTGATTTCTATTGGCCAATTGACTTGGACAAATAATTATTTGTCCATCAAACTGATCCATAAGTTCTCTGCCTTCAGCAAGAACTAATAAAATTGCTTTCAATCCATAAATAAAAATACTTTTAATTGACTGTTTAAATTATTGATTAACTTCCATATTCACCATTTTATCCCAATGTAACCTGATATTTTGCTAACTTAAGAGTGCATGATTTGATTTGTCAAACTTATAATTATTCATCTTGAGTGCCAATATTTTGAACCCTGCAAAATGGATGAAAATGTCAAATGTTACACTCATTATGATGAGCCACACAGTTGTCCACCTCTTTAGGTACGGTAGCTGATTTTTAATATTTTATTTTTTAATTATATTATACAATGAGCTTTAGGATACGCACTAAATAGTTAACTAAAACTAACTAGCAGTTATGCATGTGCAAGGAGGAGGAATAGCTGATAGAAGTGATTTGTGTTGTTTTATGAAAAAAATTATTCACATAAATTTTTATATTTACATATGTAGATTATGTATGTCAATAGAACAGGTAGGTTTTAGTAGTAACAAAAATCTCATTAAAATGATTCAATATTTTTCCATGCATGGAGAAAGAAGAGTTCTACTATAAGATTATTAGTATATACATATACTTGTTGTTAAGTATATATACATATTCGTATATAAAAATAAATTTATATACTATTTTTTTCTTTTTATCAAACAAGTTTTGACATGTTACTTATAAGTAGGTTCTGGCTCTTTTGAACTGAACTCAAGTTTTGACATGTTACTTATAAAGTAGGTTCTGACTCTTTTGAACTGAACTGAACTCAATTAAGAAAGTCTGTTTTATCCAAATTTTCTTGATTCACAGGTTTTTGGGTTATGGTATTCTTTTGTTCATTTAAATCTTCCTTTATGTAAACTTCCAATGATAAGCTACGTAGAGGTAACTGCAATTAAGGTAATGTTTAGGGAATTGAGGAATCTTGAGTATTTTTTTTTTATCACAGAGGATTAGAAAAGTCATTTTTGATGAATATATAAAACCCCTAAATTCATATTGTATGCTCCAGCCACCGGAGAAGACAGTGAGCATTTCCCCAGAGCCAGAAAGAGAGAATGCTGCAGAGGGCATTTCAGCAGCAGAGAGAGTTGGTGATGCTGCAGAAAGTGAGAGAAAGCGAAGGAAGAGAGGCGGAGGCAAAGACAAAGCGGAAGTGGATGATGGTTCTTCTGGCAGGGGGACAATGAATATGAATACAGCTGGCAGCGGCAGAGATGTGGAAGTTCCCAAGAGTCATTCCTCTGCCCCACATGCAAATGTTTCATCTTCTAAACAGACTCGTGTTCCAATCTCACAAGCAAAGCTCCAACAAGTTGAGAATGTATTGCATGGAGAGGCAGAAACAACTCTGGATGCAGCTACAATTCCAACTTTGAAGAAGATAGAGCTCCATGCTTTTGATTCAGTACTCTTTATTAACTGAAGCTCTTAAGAGAAAGCTGCAAGGAAGCTACTGAAGCTCATTAATGACTAAATTTTTGTTGATTGTAAATAGTAAATACGGAATCAGGGGATACCCTATGCTTATATACTATAATAGTTCATAAATAGTAAATAGTTCGTGCATGGCTCATTTTCAATAGAGCTCCTCCGCTAATCGTCAACATGTAATGGCTTTTTGCTTCTAAAACATTAGCTTCCAGTCTCATATCTACTGAACAGAATGATACCGACTGTCCTCAAATTTATAAACGTTTTTATGGCAATATAGAAATATACATCTCTTAAATCTAATCCTGATGCAATTATGTACGTGTTTCTTTTTTTAACTTGTTACTTTTTAAATTCCTAGAATATCTGAATCAATGTATTTTCATTGGAGTGAATTGGTACCTTGACGATTTTTCTTTAGTAATTTTATTCTTTTACTTATTTCTCTGTTACAGGATGCATGCCTTATTTAAAGCTTAGCCTTTAGGCATTATTCACAAAAACAAATAATTCTCTTTCAGTTTCAACGAACGTCCTCAATTTTTTTTTTTCTAATTTTTGGAAGCCTTCATTAAATGTCATATAATGCAAGCCTTAGATGTCAGCAGTGAAACTTGAAGAGATTTGCTCTATAGAATGGACTCTGTAGTTTGCTTGTACAATTACATCTCACCATCTCCGTAGGAATGACTCTGATTTTAGATTGGAAATTGTACCACAGTTTCAAATTCTGTGTGCTAATACCCATGCAGCTATTCTGCCTGGGCATACTTGCATTGCACCTGCTCACAGTTATTTTGGCCTTTATTTATTATTCTAGATCAATTAATTGGTTGATTTTTTCACCTAATAGAAAGGATATATTAATTAAAACTAGTTTATTAAATTTCTCTTAATATTATACATGGTATATGGTGCTGTTTCAAGTCTATTTTGTGAAAAAGAAATTTATAATAGTTTTTATTATTAGTTATCAACGCTTATTTGTATTGGCTAATATAGTTTTGAAATCTTATTTGTATCGGCTAATATAATTTTAATTTAGATTTCAAGTTATATTCAATTCTATTCTAAATATTACAATTAATTTTAAAAATTAATGTTTAAATATTGAGAGGTTTGATATTATATTATATATCTTGATATATAAAAGATTGGAAGAACAAGATATTAATTCACTTCATTTTGAAAAAAATCATAGTCATCACCTCAAAAAGAAAATCTTCTATTCCAAGAACAAAATTCGTTGACTGATGGGTGTGTTTATGAACTAATTAGATAAAAATTTAAATTTTGTTTTGTATTTTTTATTTATTGTAAATAATATCCAAAGAAATTTTATCTTAAATACTCATTTATAGAATAAGAATCCTTCAAATGCAAATAAGATGCTTTGTTAATGCATAAATATCAATTGTACACATTCAGAAATCTTTGATTGCTGAAATCATTGATCACCTCCATAGTGTGGGTCCGGGAACCCATATCATGCCTTGGTACGTTCTTGACAATGATACACATGAGCTCCTACCGAGGACCACTGACGAACTGACACATTCTCTCCCACATCAACACTGCAAACTCTGAGATGTAAGCTCTCAGCTTTCTTGTCTGTGCCTTGTTTGTCCACTTTCTCCATCAGCAAGGCAAAAGCAATCCTGGACAATGTGGGGAGGAACTGACCCATGTCAGGTAGGAACTCTCTCATCCTTATGCCATTAGTATGCATTGGGCGATCTTGGCCCTCATACTCATTACTCCATCTGCCACCTCCTTCATTCTCTCATCGCCTACCAACTTTTTTTGAACTGTTCCACCACTTGTTACAGACGAATCAGGATTTTTCTGAAATCGATGGTGTCCTCCCTTAGCCTATCCCTATCACTACCGCTTGACATCTCTGGACTCTCCATCAACTCCATCAACTCCGACTTAGTATGGCTGAACTGGCCTCGAAATTCTATATAATGTTCAAATTGACGCCTCTTGCACCTCTAACAATGTAAACCTACAATGTGGTAGTTAATATTGAAGATGAATATTAAAATTATGTTCGTTCATCTTGCATGATCTCAAACCCTTTTCTCACTGCATTGAGCTTCCAAGAGATTTAGCCGATACAGCAGGGCAGACGACAGAGAGGCAGCCAGGAAGGGGTAAATGTGGGCAGGGAGCAGTTCTCGTGGCCGACTACCGTGCCTCGTGTAAATGGAGAGGCACCACAAATTTACAGCCACCGATTACAATCGTAGAAAAGAAAATTAATTTGGCGCTATTTCCGTTCAACACCGGGTACTTGTTCTGGATTGCATGGGAATTCCAGGCTTAAATTCTATGACGAGAAATCTGATATGTACAAATTGTGCTTCCTGTAATATATGGGGGTTATCATTTTTCATATTTATAGTATTGCATTCGATTGACACCTGATGGATCTCCTTTGTCAGCTGATTTTCAATGATTTTAACTGTAAGGATCATGTTCTAGTCAGCAAATGCCACATCATACAAATTCTTGAAAAGTAGAAAAGATAAGAGAATTCTAATGGAAAAGTCAATATCCATTATATTAACTAAAATCAGGATTAACAATTCGTGAACAACAAGCACTTATAATTGTATTATCTAAGATGTTGATTTACACATTACATCCATCAACATGCATGTTGAACAACTAAAATGAGATCATTAAAGATACATTATCCAATTACATAACTACATCATAATGGTCATCCAAAGATGATTGAACAATCCTTAGGAATCAGGTAACCTTAGCATGTGTCCATCTGTGTGATCTAGTCTCCAAAGCCATTGGTCATCGTCCATCTTCTATCTGAGACAGGAGTGTGGTCCAAGTGCTTTTACCATGCCAACCACAAAGTGTTTACTCCCTCGGGGTTCTTCCTGACATGAAGAATGCCCCGACCTTGGCATAAAAAACCTACCAAATCGGAACAAGAGGTTCAAATGGATATAGTGCAGCTGTGAAACATATCCACTCACATGCAACATTCTAAAGTATATCTAATTATATGAACAACAAATGGAAGAATATCTATACATATGCACAACAAAGTAAGCATATCTACACATGCACAACAAGTCCAACAGCATAATAAATGCAGTAGAGAAAATAAATGGCTTGGTCAAGCACTTAATGCCAAATTTTCATTGAAAGGAGAAGCAAAACAAAATGAATCCATCCAATTAGAACTGGTGGGTTGAGAGAACAAAACATAATGTATCCATCTCTAACCCTCCCTTTTTGCCACATTACACCCATCCCATAAAAGAGTTAAACAACTGACACTCGGGATATCAAGTAATAAAATTGAAAAATATCTCAAAGAATGTACTCATTTATATTTAGTATTATAAGAGTAATAATTCAAGAAGGCATCAACAACATTCATCATAACAATATGTTTCCACAGATGTACTCATATGCATCTGGCTTAACAACATAATGTAGAGGGTGTATTCTACTAGGAAAATAATAAGAATTCGATAATGTCTTTCATCTTAACACTACAAGTGCACTTCCTATACATAGAAAATCTCAAGAACGATTAACACTACAATTTAATCAAAAAATTATGTAGCTACCTACACATAGCATTGAATGTTACTATGCTTGGAATAATGAATAGCAATAACAAATTACATACAACTTGATCATTTATTATAGTTCATCTTGAAGTCAAGTTTATCAAGCATATTTTCCTCTCATCAACAATACTCAATAAATAAATGCTAAATGTACTCTTTCTTCTCCATCATCTAATAGCATTCGCACTGTTGAAACCATAATTGCTTGAAACCACAACTTAATATAACTTTTATAAAATGATTTCACATGTGGTTGAGAAAATGATATTGAACAATCAACAGAGTTTTTAGGATAGTTAAATGATCACAAAATCACTTATTTTACATAATAACAGGCATAACATGTAGAGCTTTGGATTCCATGGTCGTCCCCGATCCCAAATGGGTACCTTCATTATCAGATTATCCTAAAAATTCTACAACCTAAAGAAAGATGTTTCCAGTTCTAGCATTGACTTTAAGAGGAATGTACTTATCATCTTATTAACTTGAGCCATGAAAGAACATGGGCCAATATTAGTGGTGAAACATATTAAAGCAGGACCAACCCAAATACACCAAAGTTTGCTATTACAAGCTGTCAGTAATTATAACACATATGAAATGGAATAAGGTCTCTCTCTTTTGTTTTCCTTTAGTAAGGAAGAATTACAATGAAAACAAGTCACGGGTCAACTCTCACACAAAGATCGGCATGGTTAGCATTGAATATTCTAGTTTGGGCTCATTCCTATAAGGAAATAAACAACATAATAAATATTATTGTTTGGTGCTACACAAAAGATTTACATCAGATTTCTTATAAGAATATTCTCACCATTGGTGATGGAAGATTATGCTAGTTTATAATATGCAAAGATTTACATACGACTAGAGCATTAAGTGCATAATGTCGAGTTAAATTCCTCATAGCCATCACTTAACCAACATAAATAATTATACATGATGATGGAAAATTGTTCTAATAGCACTGCATGGAGTTAACATGTGGAAGTTGACTCTTCTTATTTTAGTCAAATATAAAATAATCTAAATTATTAACCATCCAATTCATAGAATCCAAAGAATTGAATAATTACTAAGCATTACTCTTAGACTAAGCATTCAAGAGCCTCACATGAATTGGTAACAGGTTTGTCAAGAGCCTAATCAACTAGGGAGTAACCATACAAAACTCAATAACTCCTTTTAAGGAATTACAATGATTATAATAACAAATGGTAGTAGAAGGGTGCGTAACCAATCATGCCAAATTGGTAGTTGTTAATAGATTTGGGGCTTGACTTTGACTACCTTTGGAATTCAATTTATATTCAGGTTGCATCAAATACCCATCTTCATGGAGTTAAAAAATTGAATAATAGATACCATAACTTGTTTCACCTTAAGCTATCACCACCACAATATTTAATGGAACAACACAAATGCAAATGCACCCAATCCGAGATACAAGATGACTAAAAAGATCAATACTTATTCAAGAAAGAAGAGAAAACGTGCATCACAACTCAAACATTGAGCACCCAGTCATATATCAAGGCAAAGACACACACTCACTATCAAGTTTCTTGTCATGCATTAATGGACTCAAATAAAGAGAAATGATTCTAGTTGAGTAAGGAGAACTTTCTAGAAAATGGTGACTAAAACTTACCATTCTACTTGGCTGGTTACACAAAGAGTAAGACCCAATGTTCATTAAAACTATAATCAAGCACATTATCATCTATCATTTATACATAGCAATGCACAATAGCTACATCCATTTTGAAAGAAGAGAAGCCATTAACTAAAATATTATTGCCATTGCTCAAGGATCTAAAAGTAAATCATGCAAAATAGAGGAGGAACCTAGATGTCCATCAGTTGTCAAGCTTGTTTTCCCACTCTTTTCACAGTTCCCAGCCCAAGTTCTCCATCTTCTCTCCGTACCTCCTTAGAGAGCCATGACCGTATGATATATTCCCCTCATTTTTAGGTGTAACTGACCCAATCCCCCCCTTTTTTTGTTATTCGATCAAGATGAAGTAATGATTCATGTCCAACTAATTACATCCTTAGTGCAAGTAATATGAATATTAATTAATTAATTTCTCTAACAAAATCCATGTGACAACAAGTTTTCCAATTTAATTGAGTTATGGAGAATCAGGTTGTGACATCCTCCTCCACTTATAATATGCATCGTCATGATGCATTGATATATAAGAATTGAAATAATTTCTAAAGACAATTAAGAAAATCAAATTCATTACTCATAATAAGGCACATGCTTCATTCATTTCTATCAACATTATAGACTTCTATCTAATGAACAAGATCAAAATGCATTATACACCATTTGTGTCTACTAAGTAAGGTAATGTAGTTTATGATTCATCCTCATATATCATAAGCATGACATAAATAATTTACTATTTACCATTTATTTTTCCATCATAAGAGCTTAATGTAGAAACAAAACTCAAATTTGACTTGATATAAGGAAGAAATAAGGGTTATTAAACCAACACAATAATAAATATGTGGTGTGTACAGGCTACCAGAAAATTTGACCTTCCCCTTCTAAGGAGGTAGCCTTCTCTACCTCAACCACACTCTCATCTTCACTTTGCAACCACTCAGATACACTAAAAACCAGATTTATAGGTTAGTGCTCATAGAAACATGATCAAATTATATCCATCCTTCATATATCATAATTCAACTAAAATATATGAAGAATTATCAAATCAACACTTCCTTATCTCAAGGACTCTAAATTTTAAGTAATATATTACCTTAAAATTGCATGATATGACACACATACCTATGTTTACTTGCCATACCTTGGCATCATGTGGATTTGATCATGCTGGTAGATACTTTTACATCCACTTCCTTCCATACACATACATATACACTCACAATATCTATGGCTCATTGTAAGGTTCCTCCTTGCATGTACTGATTAAATATGTATCTTTCTGTTAAAACTATTGTAGGAAGTAAGAATGGTTATGAAATTTTGTTTTATGGTTTACATGTCCTAATAAGAACTGAGATCCTAATGCATTCATGCTTTAAATATTTAGTGATTTGAGAACAAACTGCATTATCTTGACTATTCTAACATTAAAATTTCTTTAACGATGATATGAGACTCTTTTAACTGATGATAAGGGTGTTGACTTTGACACCTCGATGACTAAGTTTTATGTTCCAAAGAGTTTAGTATTCCTCAAATGGTGATGTCTATGATGTTAGGTATATGCATGCCTAACAATGATTATTCTTGTATTTAATTTGAATTAATGAATAAGTTAGATGTCATATCGAGTATGTAATGACTAATGATTAAATATGAGTAGAAATGAATTAAATAGTTAAATAATTGAAGCATTATGTTCTGAGTTCACCCCGATCCATCGTAGCATAGTGATACATTACTATTATTTGGATACTCACGACTCGAGATGTCGAGACATTATCTAATGCTTGAACATATTTTATTATTTCATGTTGTGTGATGTCACTTTTAGATATTTGATGTTGTCATTTAATGCTTTATGTATGTCGATAAATTAAGTAAGAGATAGGATTAACAGTTTGGTTTAAGATATTTTAAATGGTTAAAGAATTGAATAGGATGAGAGGAACCCGTATTGATGTATGTTTTAATTTATGATATGTATACATTTATGTACATGTGATTTTACGGGACTACTGATGTGTGCAATGAGTGTGCAGATATTTAGCCGAGAGACCCTACGGAGGAACAGAACTGATCTTTATGTGCTAATTTTGGAAATCGTGTTGTTCGTAATTCACGTATTGTACTGTGAGATGTATGTATGTATCTTTCTGTGTTCAGTAAATGTTAGTGTTCGTAACTATGTTCTTTTAGTGTCGCTTGACACTCGTAATTTGTTTATGTTCTTCAGTGAGATGATTAGGGTTAGTTGTGTAATCTTTGGACCAAGTTGGGTTAAGATAGTGTCAGTTTTCTAAGTGGGTTCTTAATTGGGGTTAGTCATCCCTAATCCGGATTAGTGCCTATTTGCATGTTAAAGTAGTTAGAAGGTGCTATTTTATTCCTAAATTTTTATTTGGCTCTAAACCTCTTTCCTAAGGCTTAAAACATGATATAATTATACCCAAAGGGTATGGGTATGGGTTAGGGGTCTTTTCCAACCCCTAAGCCCTTTTTATTGACTTTTGAGGTCACTCAAAAAGTCTCTTTTTGCCTTTGTGCGAAAATTGACCATGGTTCCATGAGATGCCTCACCCCACCTCCTTTTTAGTGTCTAACCATAGTGAGGGTAGAGTTAGGAGTTTCTAGAATTGCAAGTGGGTGGGAGAAGTTATTGATCCCCTTTGGTGGTTGAGTTTGAGGCTTATTTAGAGGCCTTTGTTGGACTAGTTGAGGTTGTTACCCAATCTCTACATTTAGAGAGAATCTTTTGAAGGTTGAAGGAAGGAAGTGGAAACTCTACTCAAACTTGTTCATTTCCATTACCTCTTTGTGAAGGTTGGAATTCTCATGTCCCTTGTTCAGATTTCATTTTGTTTGTTTCATGCTTATGCTACCTTGTTGTTGGTTGAATGTTTGTATGTTTGTGGGTATGTTGGGAAGATTTGTAAACCATGTTATTTTGGATGAGTTCCTTTCTTGTTTATGTTTGCAATTTTGAGTTTTCCTTGCATGGGTGTTTTGGTATTACTCACCCTTGGAGAGGGCAGAAGTGACCAATTTTGGGAAAGGTCTATTTAGTTGAACTCCAACCAGTGTAGAGTCTCTTCTCAGGATGAGAAGAGGGATAAAAGGTAGGGTGTTATGGGCCCCTACCCGTCAGCACAAACCTGGTATGAGTATGGCATGTTTAAATGGAAGAACGGAAGTTCTTGGTTATTAGCCCCGATTGGGCATTTGAATTGGTGTTGTGCTTGACTTCTCCTGTTGGAAGAATCCACCTTTCCCTAGTTTTGATTCATTGTGAATCCATTGTGTAAACCATGTATGATTATGCTTGTTTGATTGTCTCTTAGTTATGCTTGGTTGTCACCTGATCAGATATTTGTTCCCTCCATGGTTCTTGAATGTGTTGCAGAATTCGTTTTGAATCCCTTGATGAGGGTCATGAAGAAAATTCAATTATATTGTTGAAATTTGGGATTGATATCCTATGCAAATTGGTATTTCAAACTTTGTTGGATTGGCAACGAAGCCGAGTTTTCTTCCTGATTCTTTCCCGGCTGAGCCTTTGAATTAGGTTTGCCAATAAAATGGTGTTTGAGTAATATGCTTGCATTGAGTCTTATAGCTTGTTTTCAGTTTTGCATATGTAAATTTAAAGAAAAAGAAAATCAGATGTGATGGTGTTATCTTACTGCACATTTTTATGATTGGTAATCACATTTGTTTAAATTAGATTAATTAGATAACATGTTGATATATACTTGGCTGTGCAATTTTAAGTTTAAAATATGTTAAGAAAATTTGCATTTGAGTTGTGTTTAAATTTTATAGTTATACATGTGCGTGAGGAAGTTAAGTGAATTTATTTGAAAACTTGTTTATTACCTTTAATCCTATTATGATTTTTTAAATATATTAAAACATATCTGGTTGGCGTTTTTGGGCATGACACTCATTCACAATGTCAATAGCTGGAAAGATAAGTGCTTAGCTATAAATATCTAGAGTTAATATTTTCTTTAAACTTGTCTTTAATCACACCTTGATCATGGGTACAAAAATAACAAACCATACGTACCGTCTAGCATGTCATGCTCACTAAGTGAGTAAGCATCCACAACATTAGGTTAGTATTCATGAAACAAAATCATGTAATGCATTCAGCTTATATCTAACTCATCACTATTTAAATCATCATAAAGTATAATGGCATCCACATATAACACCATCAATGTATTCATTAACATTTAATCATCATTATGCATCTAAATGTTTCCAAAAGTTGACATTTTTACATCAAAATGTATCATTTAGCTCAAAATTAACAGCATATATTTACCAATACAATAAGAAGATGAATGATAGAAGGCCACACAGTCTAATGTATCAATGTCATAACCCATTTCTCAATCTACCGAATAATCGCTACTGTTTGCCACGTCTAATTTTAGTTAAGTCTAAAAAATAGCATTTTCAATTACGGGCGGACCTTGACAGTTCCGTAATCGATGATCCTTCTTGGCTTATCATAACTTTTCGAATCAGGATTCTGGGAATTCTTGTTAGATATTTTACTCCATCCCTCCCACAGCAAGGGTTGTGGAGCATTGCTCAGCCTGCATTTTGCAATCGAAGTCAGTGCTCAGCCTTCTCTTTCAAGTTTTTTTTTTCTTGCCACAAACAGAGGTAGGTAACGGAGATGTATACCTTCATAATTTTGCTATATCATGCAATATGTACTGTCTTGTTGATGGTTGTGCGTTGTTCCTTAGAATTAAGAAAGAATCTCTAAGATAAAGTTTTTAAATGTCAAGAATTTATTTCATTCTAGATTTTTTCCCACATCTACCCACTTCTACACCATTTTAAAGAAGTTTTAACAGAATCAAATTTTATAATCTTTGACAAGATAATGTTCAAATTCCGTTAAATTAAGCATACATAGCTCGAATGAGCACATTGTAAACAAGCCTAAAAAGAAATCCTGATCGTTTGAGCTCCATTGGTTTCATTTTTTAGTTCCCCCTTTCACAAATAGATTAGCGAAGGAAAATGTATCAGTTGTAATGGCAAGTTAACATTCGGGATATTTTATCGGATCCCTCAAAATGAGTTGGTACTCCTGGGGGACAGGCACTCTTGGTTCCAGAGCTATAAGCATTTTAATTGTCCGTATGTTTTATAAAAATTGGTTTATTTGGAACAGATAGAGAGGTAAATTATGAGATAGTTGAATGTCGCAAAATAGCTTTTAACCCGACAGGCCACACTGTATCTGCTACATTGGATCCCAAATACTTAATTTATGTCCTTGTAGGAAATATATGTTAATTGGGGTTTTAGTTAGCAGGAAAGATAAATTTTAGCTGTAATAGGCTCCAGATAGTTTCATATTTTTATGTATACTCTTAGTTAAGTCGTGAGTTGGGCGCAACTTGAAGTTTGGTGAGGCTTTGGGCCTTAGCATTCCTAACAAAAATAAAATAAAATAAGATCATAGCCTAATGCAAAACAATAGGATGCTATTCTGATCAGTACAATAAAAATAATAAATAGTTGTGAAGATAATCATTTTCAAAAGCATAAAGCACAGGGTCGACCCGTGCACCCAATATCCACAAACAATCAACTTGGACTATTTGTTGGAAGGGGAAAGATTGGTGCAGAGCATTTCTAAAAAGAAGATATGACTAAATGTGGTAAAGCATACTTATTGTTTTTATAAGAGTTCTTCTCTCCCTGCTGTTATCAAACTATAGGATAGATTTCTAGCATGACTATTAACAATTGATTCTTGATTGAGATGAAATACTACAGATATTATGGTAGTTTTGAATTAGTTTCCAAACCTCCATAATGTATTGCTGTCAGACTTTGAGTTTAATGAGGGATATTTTTGCATTCATATGGTAAAATATACAGAGGTATTGTATTGAGGTATTCTTTTCTCTCGTTTATTATCATCAACCGATTGTTTAATAGAATTATTAGTGGCTATAGAGGTTTTGTTTTGTTTCTAGTCGCAAATTAGTATTTAAGAGTATGACTGTACTGTAGGAGCAGTATAAATCTTTATGTGTTGGATTTAGTGCATGAGCACTCAATCTACATTTAAATACTTTATTGTACCACAGGGAAAGAACAATCATATGAGTGTTAAATACATTTTTGTTGGGTGTTTGAAGCCTAATTACAGCACTGATATGTTTGACTAAAAACATAGGAAAAACTATATGTATTTACATCAGTCACATAATGTTAAATCAACATTTAAGTGTTGGGCTAAACCATAGAAAAGAATGGACATTTGTGTTGCATGAATTTTTTTCATACACAAAAGAAATCATTTATTTTACCACTACTTTATCAACTATGTTTAGGAACTGGTAACTCATAGAAGGATGTTGACCTATAAATTATCATGTTACATAAATGTGGTCATTTCATGACGCATATGTGACATTTTTAGAAAGACATTATTGCATTTCCCATTGCCTCCTACATTATATATAGATTATGATCACACGATGAATGGAAAGTAATGGTATCATTCTTGTTACTTAATATACATCTTGTGTATTTATGTTTTATGAGAGGAATTCAAGATAAGATCACATACTAGAAGTAATAATTGATGGAGAAAGAGTTTCATTGTTAGCTATGTGATTGGCTTAATATATGCATATTTATAACATGTGTCAATAGAGAATTGATGGTAGTACTTGTATGCCATTTTGGAAGTTGGACTAATTTCCTTGCTAGAGATAAGTTAAGATGATAAAATTAATGGATAGATGATAAATGGACTTATGGTCTTATCCTTGTATGCTGATGGGTATATGGAACTCAATGTTGGATAAACCATGTTGTGATTTTTTTTCTTTATTTATTATAAATGATAGAGATGGACTGTGATACTGAAAGGATAACTAAGAAAATGTTGTTATGTTATCTTGTTGATTGTTTACTATTCTTGACATTATTTGTGTAACACGATTCCATTACTCTTCTAAGTTTTACTTGTTTAGGCTATCTCGTTACTGGGCTGGGTATCTTTCATGTCAAGAAAGATTCTGGGAAAGTTTAATAGCTTCGTGGTAGGGTGGTAAAGCACTCTTACAATATTCTCGCCCTTGTGTTCTTGGACAAGTTTTGGAGCTCAATTCAACCTGGTCGTCATGGTTAGACTATCTGGTATCCTGTATCTGGTATTGGTAATCTAGTAATGAAATTCTGGTTTCTTTTAA
Organism: Cupressus sempervirens; assembly: GCA_028749045.1. Classification (NCBI taxonomy): domain Eukaryota; kingdom Viridiplantae; phylum Streptophyta; class Pinopsida; order Cupressales; family Cupressaceae; genus Cupressus; species Cupressus sempervirens. Next base: position 572,127,279 of record CM053784.1, on the reverse strand, counting down.
ACTTGAGTATATATGAATATGTATCATTTTAATTAAAGTTAATGATAGTTAATCGACTAATATTGACTAGTCAATATTCAAAAGACTTTGACTCTCGTTGATTCTTTTGCATATTACGGAGATTGTTGATGTGACCTTTGTTTTGCAGGGGTAGTCCTTACAATCAAAAAACATTGACCCCGAGTTCTACATCCAATACACAATAAAAATAATCCCAACCAAACCCATTGATCAATTGTCTAAGTTGAATACATAATGACCAAACCTATGTCACACAATCTATCGACTAGAAGTCTAAAATAGATAACTCAAGATGACCAACTCATCGATTAATGTTCATCAATTGAGTTGATTAAGTCAATTATGCCAATGACTTCCTATAAACTAGGAGTCACAATATCAACTTCTCTTAGAGTATAACTATAGCGAAAACCATATTTCCAAATACATGCGACCTAGGCCAAGCTAATTATGTATCTTTATATTGATTTTCAACCTATATGTCAAAATTATAGATACCACAATGATATGTTTCATATGCACATTTGTGTGTCACGCACAGTGAGAATTATCTTTGCCTCAGGGCACAATTCTATCAACCTCCGATAGACTCTTCCAATGTTCTGACTTCCTTGATAATATTGCACCGAGAAAAACTTAGGGTTATAAGATTAATAGAAATGAAAATTAACATTAATTTGTGTTTGGCTTACTAGAAAAACTATCGAGTCATAGTTTGGTTTGGCATTTCTTCACCATTTTGATATAGTGGTAGCAGGGAAACCCTATCACCTTCAAATTCAATCTCTCCTCTGTACGCTCTGTCAGCCAAATCATCCAGATATGGTGAAATGACAAAAGTATAATCTATGCACAAAAGAAAGCAAAAATCATCATTACCATTTATTTTCTCCATCGCCATAAAATCTTTAAATGAGAGGAAAGAGGAAGCGTAAACTAGAGTTGCTCAACAACCTGGGATTAAGGCATAAATTAATGATGTTAACATAGAAGATGGGGTTAATGATAACAAGCCAAACTGGTGGATGATAACAATGCAAACTGGTGGATGATAACATGGATGATGTCATATGTTTTGCCATTTTCTTTCATTCATTTGCACCCTTGAAAGAACTTTTTAACATCTCCCTGATCCACTACATAATTTGTAAGGATTTCCAATTTATTAACTAGAAAGTTGATATTCTCACGAACCTTTTCCTTGATGAATTGCAGGGGCCACCCAAAATACTCGTCAGATTTCTCAATCTAAAAGCCCACAAAGTTTGAGATTGTAGGCAGCTGGGTAGGGCTGTTGAGTTCAGAACATGTTGTCCTCAATTATCAAAGCAGATAGCATTAATTTTATAACAACAAATTGTCAGAGGTGAAGACAAAGGCCTTAGAGTCTCCGCAGTTGGTCACCACAATCCGCCTGATTCTCTCGTAAGCCTTTGGACTGGTGTGGTGGCAGAGCTACCACTGATAATCTACAGATACATGGAACTCTTTGATTATCATGTAACTAATAGTGGCCTATATTCCTATCCATGAGCCATTTGTGCCTGGAGACCAACCTGCAGAAAGTTAAAAATATAATTTAGAAATTGCAGAAGAAGGTTCAAGAAGAAGAGGCTTGGAGAAGACGCTTAGCTTTTATATTATTTTATTCTGTAATAGTTTTTCTATTTTTCGAGCTGAAAATTTATTTTTCTCGTTGCTCAAACCAATGAGAAATAAGAAAATTTATGTTTTTAATTGAGTTAAAAAAAACAATAATAGCTAACTTTTGTTTTCTTTGAAAAAAATTTAATACTTGACTACTATTGGCCAATAGACTTGGAAAAATAATTAGTTGTGCATCAAATATATCCATATGTTCTCTGCCGAACAAATAAAATTGCTTTCAAT